>JAGPOW010000261.1:183733670-183754857 GCA_030014935.1 Caiman crocodilus
CTGTGGACTTGTGGATGTCAAGTCTTTTGAGGTGTTCCCTCACTTGATCTACATCAAATGTGAGCCCAGATCCTGCCCCCTGGGTGCTTTGCATCCTAGCCTTAATTCCCGTGGCTAGCCTGAGTTCAGTGTCTGCCTTGGTTTTTTTGGTCTGTTCTCTACAGGTGCGGGCTAGTGCTGTGTAATCCTCCTTGCTGATGACTCCCATTTTCCATCTGGCACAGACCTCTCTATTTCGTTTCAGCTGGTCCAAAAGTTGTCTATTGTGCCAAGGGGGTATCCCAGCCTGCTGACTGCGCTTTCTTTGGGATGGAATGAACTTTCCTTGTGCTTTGAGGATTTCATTCCTAAGGAACAACCATTCCTCATGGGCTCCCCTTTCTAAAGAGCCATGATCTCTGAGTGCCTGGTTGATCAGTCTCCTGAGTTTTTGAAAGTCAGCCTTCCCAAAGTTGAGGATTTCTGTTTTACTGAGACACTTTTCTGCCCTGAGTTGGACAGAGAAAGTCCATGGTCACTGTCACCAAGCTTCCACTCAACCCTCAGATCATTGTAAATCCCTTGTCAGAAAAAGAACTGGAAGGTCTTAAAAATGAGTAATGAAAATCAGTAGACAAACCATTCAGCTAACTGTTGTCTTCTGTGGAAAACATTCTTATGACAACTAGCATATTGATAGTTAGAATATGATATGTATTCACAGAATTTTTTTTAACCCAAACATACAAGCAAGCATTTTTAAGCAATGGTTGTACAGGTTACAAATTGAGTTGATATATGTTAATTTTTATTACCATGAATTAGCTGAGCCTTTAACTTTCTTCATACCATGTTTGACTAAGTCAAATTATCAGTAACTTCTTCAATTTTTACTGATGTTATTAACCCTTAGAACAAAGTCAATTTTCAGGCTGCCAGCCATGAGTTCTTAATGTCTGCTATATGTCTGGTGTCTCCACAAGTGGGATGCCCGGAAAAACATCCTCTGTTTTAAATGTTCTCTCTAAATGCCTGATGACCAGTCACAGTCACAAAAAAACAAATATTAATTGCTGTTTGATATCTTATACTTACACTTATGGTTTGATATATTAACCAGAAAGTTTAACCTTGATTTAATATTTGAAATTTTTATATTTGGATATTAGTTTTCATATTGTGAGCTCAAGTAACTGAGCAATACATTGGTAAATTCTGTGAGGTCCAAAAATATGTCTTCTTTGCACACTATCAGAATATAGAGTGGACAAGAAGAGACTGTGGTACTAGTACAGTCTCATGGCTTCAGCCTTACCACTTCCCCTTGTTTCTCCAAACCCTACCCTATTTGACCTATGCAGAGTCCAGTTCCGTGGTTACACTGGGAATGCCAATTTTCTTCATATTTTATCCCCCTTCCTCACAGATCAGAGCAGCCTATGACCTCCTAGTAATTTTTTTGTTTTTGCTACGTCTGTCCTGTTAGCTGTGAATAGCTGTCAAATCATGTGTGCATATACTTATAAAGCATTTTCAGGGCAGCAGTTAAAATAGGTATCTTCTTTTTAGAGGTAACATTGGAAATACTCCAGACTTGTAGCCATTAGCTGTGAAAAGCAATTCTAAATATAGGATCAGAGGAAAGTAGGACTGTAAGGGACCTTACAAGGTCATCTAGTCCAGGTCCCTGCTAAAGGCAGGATCAACCCAACTAAAACATTCCAGCTAAGTGTCTGTCCAACCTGCTCTTAAAAATTTCCAAGGATGAAGATGCCACAATTTCTCTAGGTAGGCTTTTCTAGTGTTTGACCATCCCATAGTCAGAAATTTTCTTCTACTCTCCAACCTGAATTGCCCCTGCTTCAGCTTGAGGCCATTGCTCAATAGTCTTGTCCCCTGTGATCACAGGGAAATGCCTATCTCCATCCTCTCTGTAATCACCCTTCAGGTACTTCAAGCTTGTTATCAGATCTGCCCTCAGTCTTCTCTAGACTAAATAACTCTAGTTTTTCAACCTTTCATCACAAGTCTTGCTTCCCTGGTCCACAGTCATTTTTGTCACTTTGTGCTGGACTCTTTCCAAGGTGTCCACTTTCTTCTTAAAGTGTAGAGCCAAAAACTGGACAGGTGAGACATCACCAGTGCTAAATAAAGCTGAAAAATCACTTTTCTTGATTTGCAAGAGACACTCCTGTTAGTACATCCCAATATGCTGTTGATTATTTTTTTGCAACAAGAGAACACCATTGGTGCATATTCAGTTTATGGTTCACTGTAGCACTCAGGTCCTTCTTTGCAGTACTGTAGCTTAGCCACTCGTTCCCTAGTCTGTATATGTTCATGCAGTTTTTCATCCCAAGTGAAGGACTTTTTACTTGTCCTTGTTGAATTTAATCTGATTGGTTGTGGGCCATTTCTCCAATTTGTCCAGGTCAGTCTAGATCCTCCAGAGTATCTGTAACTCCACCAAACTTGGTGCAATCCACAATTTCCTAAGCATACACTTAATCCCACCATCCAAATCATTAATTAAGTTATTGAGCAATACTGGACCCAGGACAGAACCCTGGGGAACCCCAGTGAATACCTTCTCCCAACTAGACATTGACCCATTGGTAACTACTGGTTGAGTATGATGATCCAACCAGTTATATATTCACCTTACAGTACTTCTGTCTAGTCTGTATTTCTTTAGCTTGTTCATGAGACTGTTGTGGGTAAGAGTGTCAAAAGTCTTGCTAAAGTCAAAGTATATCACATTCACTGCTGTTCCCCAACCACAGAGTGTGTCAACTTATCATAGAAGGAAATAGAGATTGGTCAGGCATGCCTTGCTTTTGGTGAATCCATGCAGGCTGTTCCTGATCACCTTGTTCTCTAGGCGTTTCACAATGGATTCCTTAGAGACATTTGAGGACCTATTCCATGATCTTGCCAGGTCCAGCTGACTGGTTGGCTATTCCCCAGATCCTTCTTCCCTTTCTTAAAGGTGTGCACTATATTTGCCCCTTTTGCAATCATCAGGACTTCACCTGACATCCATGAATCCTGAAAGAGAATAGCTAATGGCTCTGAAATTACCTCAGCAAGTTCCTTCAGTATCCTAGGGTTCATCCCATCCAGATCTGCTGACTTGAAAGGACCTAGCTTTTAATAAACAGTCACTAACCCATTCTGCCATTAGTCTATGCTGTTTAGCAGCTTCTCTTTGTTGCCAACTGCATTCATAATCTGGTAGCTGCCCCTGTTTGTGAAAACTGAATTAAACCATTCTGTTTTCTCTGCATCATCTGTTACTAGATTGTCTTCTGAATTCTGTGAGGGACTTATAAAGGTTTTTTGGTTTTCCGCTTTTGATGTACTTGACGTACTTTGCACTGCCTCTTGTGCCCTTTGCCAGATGTATCTCAGCTTATGCCCTGACCTTCCTAACTTTCCTCCTGCATACCCATGCAATATTCTTATACTCTAATGATATGAGCAAGTTTCCAATTTTTATAAGATTCCTTTTTTGAGTTTCAACTCATTGAAGAGATTGTTGTCTAGACAGACTGACCTCCTGTTGCACCTCCCATTTTTCCATGCATTGAGATAGCTTGCTGCTATAACTTCAGAAGGGCCTCCTTAAAGTGCAGCCAGCTCTTCAAGATTCCCTTTTTCCATCAGACTTTCCTCCCAGGGGATCCTAACCCTCAGTTCCCTTTTCTCTATCTAATATATTCTGCAGTCACCAATAGTGTCTTCTTAAAAGGCCCTTGTTTTCCAACAATAGTTGAAGTGGGGATTTGTCATTTAAAAAGCTTAACTAAACCAGTAAATAAATCTCTCATTGCTCTTATTTATCAGATATACCGCTTACACTACATGGATAATGGAGATCTTGCTCCTTAGGATCTCTCATAAAAGTCTGTCAGAATTCATATTTAAATTTTTCATGAGCTGGCAACAACTCAGTCTGCTTCTGTGACTTTAGAAAAAAAGAAATGTGGTAAAAAGCCATTCCCCTGACTTCTTGCCAAAGATGGTTGCACCGGTTTGTAGAGAAGGGAACAAAATATTGCTTTCTGTTTTATCCATTTTTTTCTGGATCATGTGATCTAGAAAAACAACAACTTTGTTGCACTGTTCATAGCAGCAGACAATAAAATAGCTCTTTTTATTGTGCTTTTGCCTTCTGAAACCCAGTTTCAAATGCCCTGTACGTAAGAACCGATGCTGTGGAGCTAAACAAGATCATAACACCCACTTTATCCTTAGTTTTTAAAACTTATAGGCAAATGTGTAACTCATAAACTACTACTGCCAGTTTAAGTTAACTGTGATGGAAGTATGTACTACACAAATATTTCTTCCTCACATGGTATCTGCCTCTGATGTGTAGCTAAAATTGACTTTGATTTTTTTTATGTCCATAAATTAGAGGTTATAATGGAAAAAGAAATGCTTGTCATTTTTCACATGACTGATTTTGAATTTGGATATCCAGTATTCATGAGTACTTATTAGATAATCTTTCCCTGTAGACACAGAATTTAAAGACAAGGGTGGGATTCTCCTCAGAATTTATTTTGACATGTGGTAAACACCTTAACCTCCAAATACAGATTTACTTGGCTTAAATAATTTGCCATTTTTCTTGTTTTTAATCCTAGCAAAAGCAGCTTCTTGTTCCTTCTCAGAAGAATATGGGATATATAGTTGGTCACAATTTTTTCTATTAAATGCTGTTTATTAAGAAGTGCTGATCAATTTATGTAACCCTGCCAGGTACCGATCAGTAGCAAGAAAGGCTGGGTTCACATTTTGGGAAACCAAATAAATTATACCAGTGGCTTAAGCCCCCACCCAGAAGTATGGGAATACTAAATTTTCCTGAGGTGTCCCATATAAACAAAACCCCCTCCTCACAAGCAGTGTAAACACAAAAAAAATATTACGGAAAATAAAGACCAAAAAAAGAAAATACTAAAGCACTAAAAATACTTTTAAAACACTATGAATTGCAAGGCAAAATCTATAGGTGGCACCCTTTTGGGGAAGCTCCACCCATGCCCAGGCAATTTGGGACTTGGAACTCCCCAAGGGTAGCTCCAGGGGCCTCCATCCTTCAGCATTGGGCTGGAGAGAGGAGCCCACACCAGAGAGTCCTATAAGCTGCTCCTTGGGTTCTCTGAACTGCGGGGAGCTGCTCGAGAGCATGTGCCCTTCTGTGTTGCACGGGGCTCTGTTGCTCCTAAAGAAATGGCAGAGCTCCAGCCTCTACTTCTGCTTAGTAGCTTTGCGGGGTTAACTGTGGCTTTAGTCAGCATACTGCACCCCAAAATTCATAGTCCCAATCCCAGCTCTGCTGGGCAGAAAACTGAAGGAACTCAGAGAAAAGGTCAGGCCTGTCTTGGTTGGGCCTGAACTACAACTAGTGCCTAACCATACCACTTGGTTGGGACAAACTACAAAAGGGACAAAAGGATGCCCAAGGCTATCTTGCTGGGCCTGGGCTAGGCAGCAGAAGTCAGACAAGCTTTATACCACAGTGAGGCCTGGATCAACAACAATAAGTACCAGGTCTCACCCTGGCTTAAACTGTGACAGGCTCTACCCTGGCCCAAAACTGCAAGCCAAACATATGGCTGGTGTTTAGCCACACAGCGAGGCTGAAACACAATTACTGTAAAACAGCAAAAAGGGCCCAGGCCTGTGGCTGCAGCCTGGACTTCTAGTTTCAGCTCTACGACTACACTGTGACACAACAATTACAAAACAGAGGAGGCCAGGCCCATGTGGCTATTAACTACCAGGACCTCGTTCCTGATCAGTCTGCTCCAGGGATTAATAACCCCATGGTATTATCCCCCTCAGAAAGCCCCCATGTCTTGGCAAAGGCATCCAGGAATGCCTAAGGGCAAAAAAGGAGGAATACAAACAGTGGAAGCAAGGGGCCTATCACCAAGGAGGATTATGCCTCCATTGCTCGTGACTGCAGGGAGGCTGTTAGGAAGGCCAAGGCAAAGATTGGGAGGTTGCTAGGGCTAGCAACCAGAATTAGGAATAACAAAAAGTCCTTTTTCTTAGGGAGTAAGAAGAAGTTACCGGGTAACATGGGGCCCCTATAAGACAGGCTTGGCAATCTGGTGATTGTAGCAAACAAAAAAGTTGAAATCTTTAACGAATTATTTGCCTCCATATTCCTGAACAGGAACTGGGACATTTTCCCCACTAGGATTATGGACAGACCTAGAGGGAGGCACTGCCATGCTTAGGATCAGAGACAACCTAGTTAGGGAACTTTTGGAGGGGCTGGGTGTGTTTAAATCAGCAGGTCCAGATGCTCTTCACCCAAGGGTGCTGAGGAAATTGGTGGGGGTCATAGCAGGACCCCTGGCACAGCTTTATGAGCATTCATGGGGCTCTGGCCAGGTACCAGAGGATTGGAAAAGGGCCAATGTGGTCCCCATTTACAAGAAGGGGAGAAAGAAGGACCCTGGCAATTATAGGCCCAGTCAGTATTACATTGGTCCTTGGGAAGCCTTTTGAGAAAATTATCAAGAAGCACATCTTCAGGGGCCCAGCAGGGGAGGTAATTCTCAGGGGTAAGCATCATGGGTTCATTTACGGCAGATCCTGCCTGACTAACCTGGTTTCCTTTTATGACCAGGTCACCAAGTCCTTGGATGCAGGTGTTGAGGTGGATGTTGTCTACCTGGACTTCAAGAAGACTTTTGACACTGTTTCTTACCCCACTCTCATAAAAAAACTAGGCGACTGATTACCTGCCATGATGTAATTTAGACCCTTGTCTTTTCTCGCTGCTGAAAGCCAATGGGGAGTTGTTGGGATTGTTAGTAAAATGGATTGTCACTGCCTCCCTTAAATTTTGTTAGTCTTTTGCCTTAGAAACCATCCCTTGGTACAGACAATTTTTGATTGAAGACTCTCCTTTGAGGGAATTTTTTTGTATTAGGTTATGACAAATCTCTTCAATAGTATCTGGAATACTAGTTTCATTTAAGCCTTTGCGTATACTATGAAGCTGCCCTGATGGCATTGGTCAATGCCTTCTTTACAGTGGGTAAAAATCATGTGGTCTCATTGATGCATTTAGATCTCTTACATACTGAGATGTCTGAAAGACCTGGGGATGGTGAGAGAGAGAGGATTACTGTAGAGGGTCTTCTTTCTAAGGATTCTTAAGAATATTATTAAGGGTTTGTGAGAGTTAACTCATCTGTTTCTACAGGTCTCTGTTTTTAGGGTCAGAAGGGACCTCAATAGATCATCGAGTCCAACCCCCTGCATAGGCAGGAAAAAGTGCTGGGTTCAAATGACCCCAGCCACATTCCTATCCAATCTCCTCTTGAAGACCCCAGGGCAGGGGAGAGCACCACCTCCCTTGGGAGCCCATTCCAGATTTTGGCCACTCTAACTGTGAAGAATTTCCTCCTAATATCCAGTCTAAATCTGCTCTCTGCTAACTTATGGCCATTATTTCTTGTGAACCTGAGGGGCGCCTTGGTGAGTAAAGCCTCACCAATTCCCTTCTGCGCCCCCATGATGGCATGAAGGCAGCCACAAGGTCGCCTCTCAACCTTCTCTTGCGAAGGCTGAAGAGGTCCAGGTGCCATATTCTCTCCTCAGTAGCAAGTAGCTTGCAGTTGGCCTGCAAGCCCTTAACCATATGAGCGGGCTTCTCTAGACCCTCTCCAGGTTATCCACATCCCTCTTGAAGTATGGCATCCAAAACTGCACGCAGTATTCCAACTGCAGTCTGACCAGCGCCTGATAGAGGGGAAGTATCACCTCTTTGGTTCTGTTTGTCATGCATCTGCTGATGCATGATAAAGTGCAGTTAGCTTTTCTGATGCCTTCATCACACTGATGACTCATGTTCATCTTGGAGTCCACTAGGACTCCGAGACCCCTTTCCACTTCCCTGCTACTGAGCAGGTTATTTCCTAGGCAGCAGGTGTGCTGGACATTTTTCTTCCCTAGGTGCAGCACTTTGCATTTCTCCTTGTTAAATTGCATTGTATTGTTTTCTGCCCATTTGTCCAACCTGTCCAGGTCTGCCTGTAGTTGTTCCCTGCCCTCTGGTGTGTCCACTTCCCCCCACAGTTTTGTATCATCTGCAATATTTCCTTTAATACTACATTTGCTCATCAGTTTTGTCACCTCTCAGATTTAAGTTTTATTTACATCTAGTAGGAGGACAAGTAAAGTAGTATAGTTCACATTATCTTTAATTTGCAGATTAAATGTTGTTCTATATTCTTGCTACTGCTGGCCTAGCCAATGCAATGAAATGATAGCTCAGTGTGTGCAGAATATAAATTGGACCATCAGTGAGACTTAAATGTGTTCATAAATTATCTGGACTTGGGTATTATAAGCGGACTGGCTACATTTGCTGACAACACCAAACTATGCGGAAGTGTGGTCACCCTAGAGGATAGGCTGACAATCCATGCAGACCTCAACATGTTTACAAAGCAGGCAGGTCAAAACATGATGGCATTCAATGTTAAGAAATGCAAGGTGTGCTCCACCTTGAGAGAAAGAACCTGCACCACACTTACAGGCTCAGCAGTGCTAGTAGCACATCTGAAAGAGACTTGGAGCTCATGATTGACTAGAAGATGAACATGAGCCACCAATGCAGTGGTGCAGCCAGCAAAGCAAACAAAACTCTGGCCTGCATATTCTGATGCATCTCAAACAAGACCCCAGAAATCATCTTCCCACTTTACTCGGCCTTGGTGAGACCACATCTGGAATAATGGGTCCAGTTCTGGGCTCTGCAATTCAGAAAGGATGTGGAGAAGTTTAAGAGAGTCCAGAGGAGAACCACGCGAATCAGTAGAGGACAAGGGAGCAGCCCTCATGAGGGTGAGACTCTTCAGCCTGGAAAAGTGTAGGCTCAGGGGTGACTTGGTGGCAGCCTTTAAGTATGTAAGGGGTGTACATCAGGAACTGGGAGAACATCTGTTCACCAAGGCACCCCATGGGAAGACTGGGTTCAGTGGTCACAAACTCTCGAAAGACCATTTTAGGCTGGACACAAGGAAAAACTTCTTTACTGTCTGAGTCCCCAGGGCCTGGAATAGACTCCTCCCAGAGGTGGTGCAGGCACCTCTCTGGATTCCTTTAAGAAACACTTGGATGCCTATTTTCCTGGGATCATTTGACCCCTGCTGATTGCCTGGCCCTTGGGCAGGGAGCTGGGCCCAGTGATCTTGCGAGTGCCTTCCCAGCCCTTAATGTCTATGAAATCTATTAAAATGGATAGGATGGGAACTAAAGACATACGAAATAAGAAGGAATGGTGGGAATCACATCAACATTTATAAATGGGGTAGTTTTTTCCCATTGGTTGCTAAGTTTCATAACCTTGAGGTTTTTAAAGATTCTTGGTGACTACTACATGCTTAGTTAGTCATCATTGTCAGAAGTGCTTTCAATCTATGGCATAGACAAGCATTGAATTACTATCCCCTAAGGGAAGAGAAAGAATTAGTGATGTGCTTACTAACTGTGGGTTGTGTTTTTGTGAAAAAGTCTAACCCAGTATGAATAAGCAACATATTACTCAGCTGAATACTAAAACTACAGGCCTGCTGCTTGCAGCTGAGATGTGATGAATCTGAACCCTTCTAAGAACCTGGTTTCAGAGGTTGTTCAAAGCACTTAGCAAAGTCTAAAATTTTTTAGACACCAATAAAACCATAATGCATTGCAAATATTCTATTTCTTTTAACTCATGGCACTAAAACAAGAAGTACATAGACATTCTTCTTTAAAAAATTGTGCTTAAAAAACCCCCACATGCGTGTCAAACATATGGTATCTGATATAGAGATGAGCATTTACTGTTTTGAACTTTACTTTGGATGTCTTTTTCTCATATCTTGTGTATACCGTGGGCCATCTTTGAGGCATTAGGTTTTTGGGTTTTTTAAATGCATGGTGGAATTCATCCTTCAAAAGCAATGAATTGTGCCTTTAAGTCTTGGGCATTTGGATATGCTCTGACCTATGTAAAACTTGCTTTCTTATAGCAGGTTTGTTGTGTTTTGCTGTAGGGAGTAGAAAACTGTCACTGTAAGATTTAGATTGAATTTCAGAATGTAAACCTCACCTCTGAAGTCTGACATTGGTGATCTGAGTATAGAATGTCAACAGAATAAGAAGCACTCCTGAAAAGAGATAAGAAAAATGTGCATTTACTTTTTTTAACTATAGTTTTTATACCATGTGTATTTGTAAGAAAGTTTGAAAGACTCCAGCTTCTCAAGCAACAGTTTTTTATATTGGTATTCATTTTCATATTTCTAAAGATATAATTCTTTCTTCCTAGACATTATATTTGAAATCTGTATTTTGCAGTGTGGAAGTCTGACCACTCAACCAAGTCCTTTTCAGTACTTAATAGGAGGAGAAAGAAAACTCATAACAAATGGCAACAAGGAACAGACAGAGAAGACTGAGTAATGGGAATGTAACAGGGGGGCCTTCTGGTGGTCAATTTTGCCTTTGGCCTGCCCACCTGTTTCTGGGCCAACCACCCACTTTCTTGTCTGCCATGCCTTGTTGTTAATTCATTAATTATCTTAATTAGGCAGGAGGCTGCCCATTTTTGCCTTGATGCCAGGGGGCACTATCTGTGGCTCTGTTCCTCCCCTACATAGCAGCCCAAGCCTTGTAGATGTTTTTTATAAATTCTTCTTTATATTGGAGTCTCAGTCACTGTGGGTTTACCCCCCTCTCTCTAGCTAGGCCTGTCAGTCAACCCCCCACCTCCCACCACCACCACCACTAATCAGGGCTAGACTCTAAGGCTCTAGCTCTCAAAACTCAGGCTCAAGGCCCTCGTGCAGCAACCTTAGTGCCACAGGGCTTCTTCAGCCTCTTATCATGGCACACCTTGGTGCTAATGAGGCCTCCTCCACGCCTACAGCCTCAGCCAAAAACCACTGGCTATTAACATCCAGCACAAACCATAGGCTTCCATGGCCATATAATGGAAAAATAATAATGAAGAAATAAGAGAAGCAACATGCGTGCTTACTTTAGATTATCATGCTTCTGGCTCACAGCGTGGCATATTCTTCCAAAAGAGGCTGCTGATTATCATGGTCATTGGGAGTCCCTCTCTCTGGTGCATCTTTGGCATTCTCCACTCACTGTTTATAGGGCTCTGGCCTTCCCCTTCCTTTCACTTGATCAGCTGGCAGGGCTTGAGCCTTAACCCCTACTTGACTGGCCAGCCATGACTGGAAGGTTCTGGATATAATGGGACCACCCTGTTTCGTGTTAACAGGGCTAGGGTTCCCTGTTACAGGGAGAAAGAAAAATTATTCTCTAGTGCAAAATGTAAAAGCATTTTAAAAATGGGGTACCCATAATATTGTGATGATCCCTAACTGGCAATTAAAGAATGCACAAATCTAGGGCTCATGATGGCTGACAAGGCAGATCTCTGCAAAAGCATTACCTACTCCTAAGAAATTTTCAATTAGTTATTGCTGGCTATATCAGATATGTAAGGTGCCATTTCTTCTAAGATTGAAGCGACCTTATTTATTATGAGTACTCCTTGCAAACCCACATATATGTCTATTTAGCTAGCTGATTCTATGGTATGCCAATTGTCTACAAGTAAAAAACATTACAAAAACACAAATGATAAGAAAGACTGCATTCTTTACTTTTTTCTTCAGCCATTTGAATGGTAATAGGTCAGGTAGAGGAAATCGCCCATCTCTCCTTAGTCCTAGGAAGACAAACCAAGCTATGTGAAATGAAGATGGAATTGAAAAAGAGATAGATTAACTAGGCTGTTCCATTTCATTTTGTCGAAACACTTTCTATGTTTTGATGCTCTTTCAATGTTTTGCCCATAGGCTATAATGAGGAAGCTCAAAACAGTCTATAACTTCGTCATTTCTAGCTTGATTTGGATGCATCTTGCAGGAATATAGCCCCTTCTGAGGCCATGAAGCCTGCCAAGCTTCAAGGAGACAGGTGCAAGAGTTTTGGGGAAACTGCACCTCAAAGTCCTCGAAAACAAAACTCATGTAAATTCAAACAAGCACCTAACCTCATCACCAGAACTCAAGCCAACTTCCTACAGCTCAAAACACAAAACCTGCCAACTATCTGCAGTACCCCCATAAACTGCACACCAGAATCTATCAAAGACAATAAAACCCAACTACCTGTGGGGGCACATTCGTCACCAAAAAGCACTCTGCCGCCAGTCTCTCAGGCCTGATCCTGAGAGGGAACAATTTACAAACAAGTTTTCACAGCCAGGCCTATAAACTTCACTTGTTCAGCCTCCTGGGTACAGAAACTCATGGACTCAATATAAACAGTAGAATTCTGACACGCTGCAACCTGCTGGACATCTGACTTCCTAGGTACCTCTGGACTTTTACCTGCACTTCTACATCCCTCTCCCCCCAGCCTCTCACTTACCCCCTGATGCCTCCATTTCCATTTTTACTGACTGGCTTTCCTGCCTGCATTGCATGCTAGGACAGCCTCTGGCTTCTTTACTGTTCCTTCTGTCTAGGACCAGCAGACATACCAACTGCTTGTGCTTTCTCAGCCCAGCAAAGAGTTTTTCAGTGCAAAAGCTAACATCCCAGGCAGCTAAGCTGAGCTCACCTGGACCCTCACTGTGGCTGCAACCTGGAGCCACTGCAACCAGCAAGCCACAGGCCTGTCAAAGATATGACAGGTCTGGACTTTCCCCAGCCAGGACTGTGTGCATGCATGCGTTAGCTGAAGGTTATGGTGCCTTCTACCCACCTTTCACCAGGGGAACATTGGTCCTGGCTTTTACAGGGCCGCCCTGCTGCCAGCAGTCCCATCAGGCCTCCCTACCCTGGCAGGGTGCAGTTTTAATGGTCATGCTCAGGACCTGGGGCCTTCTCCTTCCTCATAGCCCCAGCTCATACCTCCAAACTCATCCTGGCACAGGAGCAAGCTCAGCAGGGACATGTTCTTCCCCAGCTGACTGGTAATACAGTGAGTGCCACCAGCTGAGAGCAGGGCATTAACTGTTTTTTAAAAAAGGAAAAAAGGAAATAGATACAGATGGAGTGAGGAGGGTGGCATCCAGTCTGTCTGTACCTGGATCTTGGGCAACCCCAGCAGTGGGAGGTTCACCCGCAGGAACACCAGCTGCTCCACCAAACCAGCGTCGGAGCACATGTGGTGGGGCGTCACTACATCCTCAGTGATGCAGAACGCCCTCTCACTCAGAACACTGGTTGATGGACAGGACAGGTGATCACAGGCAGCTGTGGCCAGATCCAGCCACATCCGGCTGTGGCTTGTCCAATAGGCCAAGGGGTCCCACAGCAGTAGCTCCACATCCTCGGCAAGATAGGCAGCCACCAAGGCACGAATGCTACCTGCCTGATTGTGGGGCCTGGTGGCACTGGACCCCACCATAGAAGCCAGGCCCTTAGCCCATATTGGCAGTGCCTGTGGTGGACAATAAAACTGGCTTATGGATGGTGTACTAGCATGAGACAGTGAATCCCCTGTTCCATGTCCCCCCGCCTCTGCCATTCTCTCTCTCTGACTTCCCTTACCAGCACCTCCATCCACTGATTTAGTGTTTGACTGCTGTATACGGTGCTCTTCACCTTTGGGTCACACATGGCAGCCAGCACATGAACTGTACTGGCTTGGCAGTGCAAGCAGATAGCATACGTGGGATCATCTGTCAGCTCAAAATGATCCCAGGCCACACTACCCGCTTGCTTCTGGGGTGCAGGTGCATGTGTGGATGCTGCTGCACTTTCGTCCTTCTCAGCAGGCAGAGGCACAGCAAGAGGAAGAGTGGACTTAGCTGAGCTGCTTGTCTCTACCTGTGCATCTGTTACCCCCAAATCAGGCTAACTTAGTTTCCTTTCAGTGGGGTAGTTTATTGCTAAGGATACTGGGAAGTTATACACTTATTAGAGACTATTAACTTATTAGAAATCGCATTACTCTACCATACACACACTCACACATACATACATACATTCTCGCAAATGACACACTTACATCATTAATTCCAAGGGCATTGCAGATAGGGATGGCTAGTCCCTATGCTTTGATGGTGCGGGGTATCCAACCTGGCATGCATAGGCATGAGCTCTGGTGGTGAGGCAGGTTCTTCCCCATGTCATTCTTTCTCTTGCACCCTTTTATACAGTTTATGTTGCTGGGCAAGATTTCTGGATGCTTCTTCAGGCATGTGCTCCTCAGTCAGCATGTAACAAGCTCCCCCTTATCTCACCAGTTGGAACTGGTTTTTTTGTCAAGAATGTTGCACAGACATCTGGCCTTCAATGGTAAGCTTCTGTTTGCTGACACCACAACTTCTTTTTTTTTCATTCTTCGTTTTCTTCATGTTATCTGCTTCTTCTTTATTAATTATACATATTGCATTCATGCCCTCTATTGCTGATTTAATCCATAAGTTAGTTACAATTTTTTTTAACTCATTGGCTACACCTCAACCTCCTCCGAAGTGCCTTCTGGGGGGAAGGAGACCTGACTCTAGGGGAAACTTGAGCGGTGTCAAGCAGGGACTCAGCTGATTACCCCTCCTTCCCCAAAATTTCCCTTGCTAGGGCACTGAGATGCAGATCCTGCACCAGCTCTTCCTCTGGCACTGGCAGGCTCAGCATGGGAAGTGAAATAGGGGTGGAGTAGGCTGCCGTGCTGGTTCTGGTGCTGCTGCTTGTTGTTGCCGTCATGGTAGTCGGGGAGGTTATGGCTGGTGTTCGTGGAGGGGAAGCTGTCTCAGGCACAGGCAGTGGCACTGGCACTGCTCCCTTCTCCTTGCTACTTGTAGGAGCCTCATCCTTTTTAGCTGGAGGAAAGAGGCTGTGTCTCAGTTTGGTGCACAGGGGGAACTTACAGCTCTCCCTCTATCCCCGCTTCTTCCCCTCCCTGAAGGCTGGCTAGTGTGGCCACCTGCCTTTCCACCATGCTTCATGGTGTGTTTCATGTGTTCAAAAGTGTAGGTGCTTTCTCCCTGTATAGATCAAAAGTGTAGGTGCACTGCTTTGTCCATGTATAAATCAAAGCTGTAGGTGCTTTGTCCCTGAATAAATCAAAAGTATAGATGCACTGCTTTGTCCCTGTATAAATCAAAACCGTTGGTGCTTTGTCTCTGTATAATATATGCTGCAAAACTTTAAAAGTACAGAAAGAAAATATAAATGTATTTGCCTTCCTATATAAATTTATTCTTTAGTACTCCTATCCAATATAATTATAGAACTCAAAAGAATAAATCAGTGAATATAATAATAAAATAAAAGAGCCTTGATAAAAAAGGTATGCTTTCTGACCCTCCCTCTTACTAGCATCCCTCTTACTAGCAATTAGGGAATCCTTTAGAAGTTCAGTGCTGCTAGCCATAGTTGGCTGATGCTGAGCTGCTGGGACACATAGCTCACTCAACTGACACCAAGGCAGAAAGCAGGGCAGTTCAAACAATGCTGCCTTTTATGCAGTTTTTCCATCCCTCCTCCAGAGCACTGGGATTGGAAGGGACCTCAGGGAAGAATGACAGTCACTGGCCAGCTACACAGTCAATAATGAGAGCATTAGTTCCCTCCTCTTCCCCCTGCCTTTCCTTACTTTAGTTTCTGTTCCCTGCAGGCAAGCCCACCTTGAGCTTCAAAACTTGAAATGTTTTGAACATTTTGAAACATTTTGACTTGCCTTGTTTCATTTTGAAGCTGTTTCAAAACTCTCTGTTTCGTTTCAATTTTGCTGTTTTGAGCTCAAAACTAGTTGAAACAGCATCTAAACAAAACTGCTGGAATAATTTTGCACAGCCCTAATAGTTTGTTGTATGTAGGTGTTATAAGGCTTCAGCCTCTTCTTTGTCGATACCTTGCTCCAAAGCGATGTCAGGATGAGGCTTCGGCTCAGGTGCCACCTAGATGGTATGGGTGCTGCCCCTACTCACCTTCCGTGTCTTTGTTCCTTGTTTGGGAGGCAGTTCCCTTTAGGTGGCCCCTGGGTAGCAAAGAGGTCTTGATCCTGGTCTTTTCTTTGTGGGGCTCTAGACCATCCCCTTTACCCCACCCTCACCACTTCCAAGGCCCTGACAGACACTGCACCTGGCAGTTCTTCCCTGGATGATCTCTCACCAGGTTGCCCACCCACAGTGGGTCGGGCCTTCTTGGCCAACACAGTCTCCCCACTGCTGGTTCCTTGGCTTCAGGCCAGCTTGGGCTCATAAACTTGCTCTGTCTCGGGGCTAACTACGACTTCAGAAATGAACCAACAGAAAACATTCAGCCTCTGCCGACAAGCCCCTGGTGTCCTATCTCCAAGTGTCTGCTTGGCCACTCAAACAAAGAAAACAAAGTGGGGACTCACTTGTCCCTTTTCTCTCAGTGTCTGTGGAGGGTGGGGGCAGCCGCCCCATTTCCCCTTCTGATTCGTCTCCCCAGCACTACCGCTTTTGGTTCTCAACTGACCTGGGGTCACTCTCTGGCTGTTCCCGAGCAGGCGGGGCATGTGGTTCCCTCGCTGAGCTGCTCCTTCCCTGTCAGACTGCTTGCACAGGCTAGCAGCTCCCTACTACCATCTCACTACTGTACCTGTAGCAGTGCTGCTCCTAGATGTCCCCTGGCTCTTCAGGATTGGGCTTCCTCTCTGCCCTGCCAGAATCTTCCCATCGCCTCTCAGTTCTCCTCCTCTCCCCTCTGGTCAGGCGATCCTCCTCTCTTCTGCCGGCGTCTCCGTGTCAGTGTCCCACTCCTTGCTCGCCGGCCACACAGCTGTTCTGCCTTTTCAGCCTCCCGCGCTTCTCCGAGTCTCCACCCATGTCCCACACCAATCCATGGCTTCAGGCAGCTCCAGAATCACAGAGCCTGCATCTGCGGTTCTCCATAGCTGCTGCTCGACCCTGTCTCTGTGTTGAGTATCAGGGTGCCTGGGGCAGAGGTCTAGGACATCCTAGAGGGACTTTTACTGTCCCTCTCACATAGATTATATCTTTTTCCAGGCATTGTAAAATTTCTGGTCATTCTGATACTTGATCAGAGAGAATTCACAGCCAAGATATCCTATTTTCTTCCTCTTGAAAGCCTTACACCTGTGTAAATGAATGCCAAGTTTAAATAAATTATTGAGTTTTTAGCCATACCCATGTGCTGTAACTTGGGGTGCACCCAAATTTCTATCTCTACTTGAATTTCTTGTGGTTCCTGATATAGCATTGTTGTGCCATGAGCCCTTTTTAGGCCTCAAAGCTCAGAATTAAGACTTATTAGGAAATGAATGCAGACCCAGTGTGGCTTGTGAAGTACTAGGAAGACAATTGGCCATGTGCTATTTAGAAAATGACCACTCTGTTAGATATCTAGAGTCTCCTGTGGCATTCATTTTCATCACCAGGTTAAGTATAATATTTGGAAAATTACAGTTAAACACGAATCTTCAGTGATCCTATTATGCTTCAGGAGTTGCATGAGATTTCCATTAAATTAATTTCCTTACTTGACTGGTCTCACTTAACTACAGTAGGCGTAAGTATGAAATGAAAGATGGAGTTTCAGCATAACCAGTTTTTTGAAAATCAACTCACCTACCCTGAAAAAAAAAATTCAAGTGCTTATAGTTGCGCACTGTAATCCCTTTGACTTTTAACTGGATTACTCATGATATGTTAAGTTAAGCACATGTATAAAATGTTGTAGGACTGGGGCAATGGACCTCCTGCAGCATGTTCACTGTATGGTAATGCACATTTATTACTTGATAAAGACTTCCATGTTTTGTGTGAAGATTTGGTATCTGTTTGTGCTTACCAGATAATGAGAAAGAATTATGCAGTTAAAGCACTAGACAGTTACTCAGAATATCTGGAGTCAGCTCCCAGCTCTACCACAGATCTTGTGTGATCAAGAGAAATTAAGTTAATTTTTCTATGCCTCAGTTCCTTAGCAGAAAAAATAAGGGGATAGTAATAAACTTAAAGCTGTCTTATCTGTTTATAGTAAAAACTGCCCAAGTATGAACTACTTCTTACTATGTCTTAACCTCAGCTATAGCCTGTCAGTGCTATGATACAAAAGTACAGTACAATTTACATTTGGGTAAACAAATTTTGGTCTTATCATGCACCACTCATAAAAACTTTTATGCAAAGTCTTTATGGCAGGGGTGGACAAAATATAGCACATGGCCACCAGGGTATTCTATCCAGCCCATAGGGCCCCTAAAAAAATTATAAAATTAATTATTATTCGTACATGTCTGCCTGTCTAAGCTAATTAGGCACCAGCAGTGGCAAGACCCGGGGCAGCAGCAGGAAGGTGAGGAAATTGTGGTGGCAGTGGTGGCAGATGTTGCGGGGGGAGCAACAGCGAGCAGGTGGGCAGGAGCACAACAACAGCTGGGCTGGAGCCCAAGGCAGGAGCATGGAGCTTACCCACCCCCCAACTCCATACCCACTCACACCCCCACATCTATCCAACCTCCAACAAACCCCACACCCGTACCCTCTCCCACATCCCAGATACACACATAACCCCCCCCCCCACACACACACCCCCTCTTGCTGAAAGGAGTACTTTTGGGGACAAGGGTTGGGACTTCTGGTGGCAAAGTTCATGGTTATGGGGCAGGATTTCAAGTCCCAACATGGCAACCAGGGAGAGGGGCACCTATCAAGAGGTGGGGTTACCCATGCAGCCCTTAACAGCTTGCTGAAACTCATTAAGCGGCCCTCCAGCTGAAATAATTGTCTGCCCCTACCTTAAGGAGTCTTATCACATAATGTTTTTGCTTTTCTTGTTTTGAATGTACACTTCTATAGTTTAAGAGTGCATATATTCTCTCTAAACCTTTATATTCTTTCTGTATTACAAAAAAAAGAAAACTGCTATCCCAGTGTTATTTAAATTGAAATTAAATGTTACTGTATTCTGCAGAATTATTTTTGAAAATACAATGGAAGCTGATGCAGTCATATTGGCAAGGAAAGACTATGATTTAGTTTCTGTCTGAATTATGCTGAACCTCATGAATTGTTTGGGTTGTGTTATTAAGAACACACCCTCAATTTAAATCAGAGATGAACACTGGCTTCTAAAATGTTTTAGACACTTTAATTCTACTAAGCATTTGTCTAAGCTGATGCTGTACATTTCAAATATGCAGACTGGATAATTTATGAAGGGCACAAGAACTTTAGGTAACATAATCTTGATATGAAAGAAAATTAATATAATTATGTTTCTTGTACATAATTGGAAATAATTTCCTTAATGCATTATATGACAAAAATATAAATGGGTTTTGTGATACTTACATTTGTTTACAGTGCTTGTAGGCCATAGTTTTTAATTTTCTTAAAAATAACAGATGACTCAGATGCACTGCATCTTTGGTTAAAGCTGAAGACAGAGACCCTGATCTCCATTTCTATCTTGTCACTAACCTACTGTGTAGCACTAAGCAAGCCACTCTCTCCATGCTCATTTTTCCCCTTTGTAAAGGAGGGGTAATGATGTTGGTCTTAGTAAAATAATTACCATAATTACTATTACTCTCAGAGGATTTCCAGATGATCATGGTGGGCTTGACCTGCTAGATAAAAAAGCTAGAGTAGTGTGTCACCAAGGACTTAGGAATCTCTGGCCTCCATAATTTTAATATTGCATAATAAGAAAGTCCTCTACTGCCCAAGCTATCTGGTATTTGACACCATCCGAAAGTCCTCTTCCTTGAACACTGCATAAGTATGGGACTGAAGCCTCATTCTATCTAACAGTGGTTAAAAAGCACTGTATATCACCAACCCAGCACCCTCCTTTAGTCTTCTACTGCTTCCTGCTCCTCGCTGCATCCTGGCCCTTCTTTGCTTGAGCGGCAGCTCACAGAGGGCTATTTCCTGCTTTAAGAATGGCATCAAGGTGATCTAAAGCAGTATTTCTCAACCAATGGGACTTGACCCAAAAGTTGGTTGCAAAACTATATAAAAGGGTTGCAAACAAACTTTAAAAATAGATTCTCCTTTAATGGGGAAGAACTTGGGAAACGGTGGGGTTTCCCGTGCAGGCTGGCAGAGTTTCAGCCTGCAAGGGGCTGCTTGGGCACCCCCCCATGTCCCACACACCCACCCAGTGCCCCACATGCTGGAGCTGGGTCTGGTGGGGGGGGGGTAATGTAGAACCCTGGAGTTGCATCGTACCAATTGTTTAAAATAGGGCAACATTCACTGTTTATAGCTAATTGTTGTTGTGTACCATTACATGAGAAGAACTTTCCTACCTTCTATGAAATCCGTAATCTCAGTAACAAGGAAAAAACAAAGTATTTCCAGATACTGACAGCTACTACCAGTGATTTGTGCAAATGTACTAAAATGATTGCCAAAAGGAAATCTGAAGAAATTTCTGCAGCAAAATTTATCCTGACTGAAGGACAGTAGACAGGCTCTGTGCCTTTGACTTTAAGAGAAGTTCCATTACTGAAGGAATACATCTCCCTCATAAGAGTTTTCTTGTGCCCCAGAAGAATGCACCCCCATCCTACTAATCTCACCTTTGTGGTTGAGAATCACTTGTCAGTTCTATTTATGTTTCTGATGTAAAAGAGTACCTTGTGGAAAACCCAATCTTTTCATGAGTGGCCTCTCAGTTGTCCCTGAATCAGCTCTTATTTCCTGAGTAGGGGAAATAAGTTTACTTCAAGGCTAAAAAGAGAAATTCATCGGCTCCTGGTTATAATTGCATGCAAGGACTCTTTCTCACAAAGGTGTTTGCTACACATACTTCCCAAGCCAGCAGAAAAATCCAGATTTATAAAGTGAAAAGAATCCATGATCCCAGTAGCTTTGTATCATTTTAAGAAAACAGTCATCTTTCTTTTGTGTGAGATGGCCTTTGCAAATCTAATTAAAAAAATGCAGTGCTAAACATCAAATACTCCACATCAAATAAAAAATTGAGATAAAAAAAAACAAATCCTTTTTATCTTTCCTAATTAAAAATGACTTTTTTCCACTGGCTTTTCTGAAAGGAAACTTATATCCTGTAGTACCCAAAATGTATCAAATCTTTAAGCCAGGGACAGACATTCAAAAAGCCTAAGCCTGAATTGATTCAATCTTTGCAGGTTAGTTTAACCTGGTTAGGCTAAATCAGTTTTGTAACCAGGCAGACATCCCAGAAATGCA
>JAGPOW010000261.1:183754957-183820673 GCA_030014935.1 Caiman crocodilus
CCTGCAGTGGCACAGGCTAGAAGCTAGGAGGTGCTAGAGCAGCCCTCCCTTTTCTTCCACAGCCCTGACCTGAGCGGGGGGACTAGCCAGGCTCAGGCAGGAGCCCTGATTAGCCAAACAGGGAATTGATAACAGTGTTTATCATCCAATTAAGAAAACAACAGAGGAACATTACCAGCTACTTGTTTATTCTACTTGTTGATTTTACCTGTTGATTCAGCAGGAACTGTAGCCAGCATGCGGTCTGCTAGCTAATACACAGACATCTCCTCAGCAAGTCACAGGGGAGGGGGGAATTCCTGCTTAGCAGGGCCTGGTAAGGGAAGGGGGAAAGCAATTGCAGTTTCTAGAGTTGCAGCCAGGGAGCAGAGGGGAGGGTCCAGCCTTGCTATGTAGCAAAGAGCCCCACCCAGCCTGGAGAGTATGCCGGGTGCTGGTGGAGTCTGGTTTATCGTAAATCAGCAAGGGGTTTGGAGCAGACATTGCATAAACTGGTTTGAAGCAAGTAAGTTAAATCTTATACTACATTCAACCAGGTTTGTCTCAAACTGGTTTCAGCCATTCTCAAACTGCTTTATGTGCACAGAACATCTGTTCTGTTACAGGTTTAAACCAGTTTCTGATCACTTAAACTGGTTTATGTCTAATGCTTGCCCCTAGCCTTAGAGTTTTTAAAAATGAAAATGAAATCACCAAGTACAATTTCAATCATTAAGTACAATTTCAAATGGACACATTTTATCATTTGACATGAGTCTCATTAATCTGATCCATTTATAATTCTCTTGGAACAATTTTCTATAAAAACCTTCTATATTATCTCAAATCTAACCTTTGACCTCAGAATACATTTAACAGACTATTCAATGTTTAATTGTAGAAAGTAAAATATGTTCTGTTATCTCTACTGGTGGGATTTATTATGAAGTGATATATGTATGACTACCAATTAAAAGATCTGCTGTGTCACTGGATATTATTTTAAGCCTAACTAAATGAATGCAAGATACCAATAGGATGTGTGGTATCTTTTGTTTCTTAAGAAAGCTGTTACTATTTTACTTTTCGAAGGAATTTGTTCTATACCCCAAAACATTTTACAAAGTAAGCAATTATTTTCATATTAGCCAGCAGCTTCTGCCATCGTGCATTGGTATCTAGTGTTTTACCTTTTTATTGTTCATCTTTCATGTGTCTCGTTTTGTTTGATTTTTCCTCTTGTTTTTGTCCTACTAAGATTGAATAACAGTTAGATCTTGAAATTTCTCTGGATTGGATACATCTTCCACTAAAAGTCCATCCAACTTTCATCTACCATTTGATGCCAACAGATTAACTGTTTCTAAAGCTACCATGTCCAAATGGTATTCCTTGTGCACTTACATTTTATTTTTCATAGGTTAGATTGCCCCTGAAGGTCACAAAAAACATAGCAATAGAATATGAAGGCATCCTCAGTGTTACTAGAAATATGGGAAAATATTCTAGGAAACTAATCAGTGCATCTATAATTCCATATTCACGCACTGCAAAAAATTCTGGTGCTTGTTGCATTAGAGTTTATTGCTCCTAGATGCACATGTACATATGCACCTGGGATTGTAACATATTGAGCCAGGTTGGAGCAACCCGGGCTGAAGGAGGTGGGAGGCAGCCTGCCAACCCAGGACGCTCCCCCTGGCTCAGCATATTGTGGAAGGACTGACTGGGGCATGAGGGTGCTTCAGCACAGGGCTAGCTCCTGTACAGAAGCATCCTCTCATCCCAGCTAGCCCGTCCAGCATCTATACATGTGCTGCTGCAGAGTTTTTCACTCCACAGCAGGATAATACTTGTATTTACCAGTACTAATCTGCTGCAGAATAAATTAGTTTACTACAGCCTAATTGCAGTGTAGATGCACAATATTTACTGCGCAGCTAATTAGCCTACTGCACAGTAAATGTCTTGTGTAGACATGCCCAGTGTCATCTATTAAGTGTGTGACTCAGGGAATTTTCTCCTGGATGCAAACTTCTCAAATTTCTGTAAATTACTGAACTTCTGTGCAGTGGCTTCTTTTGAAGAATCGTTTGCTGTTATCTTTAATAATTGTGAAAACAGGTTAAAGTTTACTACAGAGAATGCCACAAGGATCATCCCTCTCCCTAGTAGCTGACATCTTTTATTTTCAGTGGCACTCCCACATTTTCAGCAGCAAAACAATCCAGACTTTCTCTAAGGAAGATGGTAACTGAAACTTAGAAACAATTTAAACAAATGAAGATATGGAAGTGCCTCCCAAATAACCTTAACTCTGCCTAGTGATGACATGATGTGGGGTTGATCAAGTGTCGTTGCAGAAATCTAGTTTAGTTCAGTCAAGTATGTTAAATATCAATAGGTATTAATTCTAACTGCATGATTAAAGTGTGTCCTCATTACACTGTATAATGTTTCAATGTACATTATCTTTGCATTTATGCACCCTAATGCATTTGAGTTTCTTCAAGTTTAAACTTAACTATGTATTTCTTGGGTTTGTGATCATTTTTATAAAGTCTGTACCTTTAAGTTTCTGGTGCTAGATACAGGCATTCAAAAAGCCCAAGGCAGAATCGATCTAAATTATGTGGGTTTTTGTAAGCAGTGTAGTGTAGGATCCTGCAATTTTTAAACCAGTTTGTGCGCCAAACTTCTGCTCTTTTACAGGTACAGACTGGTTTCTGATCATTTAGATTGGTAAAAGTGTAGTATCTGTACCTAGCCAGAGATACATCCTCTACAACAATTCTAGTTTAAGCAATTTCTTATTTAGGAACTAAGGACTCATATACACATGTAGGGAGCCTGCTCCAACACACTCATTTCAGTCTGCTAAAGCATGGAAATCAATGTGCTCCAGCAGTTTCCAGCATCACATGTATCAGCGTCCCCATGCAAAAAATGGTGGAGAGGCACTTTAAACTAAAGATTGTTTGAGCTTTAATTCAAGGAGTACCACCACTGTTTTTCAGTGCAGGAACACTGACACATGACACTCCAGGCACTTTTAATTAGCGTGGCTCTTGGAGCTGACCTAATTAAAGCACCACCTCTATGCCTCCCAGAGCATGTGTATAAATGCCCTAAAATTATAAATGACAAAAGAAGCTACCAAAACCCATTATGGCTTTGAGAAATGTTAGCAATTGCCTTCAAAATTAAATGGAAAAAACCAAGAGTTACCAACTCAATACATTAAATATCACAAAAACAGACACCTGTTACAGTGCGTGGGCACAATATGGTATGCATATGTAACTGGGGAAAATTTGATGTCAGGAGCAATTATCTGTTTTGTGTGTTTATATGTTTGTATATTTTAAGATGGGTAAAACAGTGTATTTTTTGTCAGCCTTCCCTTTTCAGAAATGGTTGTACCATTTTGGCTGAAACTTTCCCAAGTTGTTTAGAGAGAGGCAGACGCTCATCAAGGAAAATTTTCATCCATACAGCTTGGCAAAATTGTAAGCAACTGAAAGAAAACAAGGGCCTGATAATGGAAAGCAATCTTAACATTAGGCTTCTGGCTCTATACTGTTATCTACCCCAATATATATTTTGACATTCACATTCATTAGTTATTTTGTTTAGAATGTACTTTTTTACAGTCGGTTCATATTTTTCCAGTTTCAATTATTTCTTTGTAATCAAAGCTGATGTTAATAAATCTGTTTGGGTTTTTTTGTTGGAACTTGGTAGCCTTTTGTGCTGAAGGAAATAACCACATTGTAAAGCATTTTTATCTTTTATATGCATTTGTTCAAATTTTCTTGTACACGGCTAGTTTCTCTGAGGGAAAAGTATAGTGATGTCACATTGCTCTACAGCCATATTACCTTGTGCTGTGATTTTGTCAGCTTTCAGTCTCTGTAATGCAGTCATGTCAGGTCATATTTGTTAATGACATATCAAAAAAAAAGAAGGTGCCAGAGGAAGTGGCATTGCTTTTCATGTTGATGGCTCTCTCTTCTCCCCATTTATTGATATTGGTGGGCTCATTTACTTTTCTATTCACACTGATGAATCCAAAATATGCTTCCCAAAGTGCTGAGGGTCTTGAACTTTACAGAAGAGAGAGGGTTGCAAGCCCTACGGTCATTCAGCTATTTTGGATAGGTTTAAACTAGAACTAGGACCACACAATCATGAACTAACAGGAAGTTAAGTGACAAACTGTGAAATGAGGTGGTGGTTCAAAAAAGATTATGAACCACCAATATAGTAGGTGAGTTTTCTTTGAAAATGATGTCAGTATTCCCATTTTTGCCAGGTTGCTGTAGGGTATAGTTAAGATACTGTGGCCGACCATAGTGCCTCTTTTGGTGCCTCGCTTGATTCCCTGAGTAGCATTGGGAAAGGTGTCTTCCTAAGCTTTAGTGGAACTGCAAGAGCTTTAAGTTAAGAATATATTCAAATGCTTTGATGGTCCACCACCTTAATCTCTTTATGTCCCAAACATACCAGCTTGTCTTACCTTTATAGATTGCACACTCTTCTTAATGAGAACTATCTCTTGTTACCTGTTGGACATTACCTAGTACAATAGATGGTCCAGTCTTATTAGGGCAAAGGATACTTTTGAAGCTACTGGGATGTCGCAGAGCATTGGGGTGCCCTGCTCCTAGAGGACAGAAACTGCTAGATATCCTAGCAGTGGATAAGGAGCGCAGCTGCAGGTTGCCAAGGCAACTGGAGGCAGCAAATGACCCACACCTGACAGCAGTCAGTTGCCTGTAGGAAGCAGGGCCTGGCTCTTATAAAGCCCAGGTCTGAGGCCAAGGTGGCAGTTCCTTGCCAGCAGTCAGAGGGGGCAGGAGCTCCTGGAGTTAAGAGGCAAGAACCATAGGTACAGCTCAAGCCAGATAAAAGAAGGCAGCTCTAAGGTGTCGGAGCAATGTGGTTATAGCCAGGTGGCTTATTAATATGTTGTAGCCTGGGGCTTGTGTTTTGTTTTGTTGTTACACTGGTGGTTTGGGTGAGGCTATAAGGGGTTGGAGGAGGCCTCATTGGGGACTCACAGCAGAGTGTGAGGACCCTGGCGCCAGTGAGGGCGCAACCTACTCATAGGGACCCACAGTGGTGTGGGGCACTAGCGCCAGTGAGGCTCAGTAGCCTCAGGGGGGAACCCACAGCAGTGTGGGAACTCTGGCATCAATGAAGGCGCAGCTTACGGGGTGCTTAGACCCCAGCCCCAGAGACGGGGCATTTGAGAAGCCCCAGTGCGGGTGTAGCAAGCCCCAGGTGGGGCACTATTGAGAAGCCTCAGGGTGGGCGTGGCAAGCCCCAGAAAGGGGGTAATATTATTGGAAAGCTCAAGGGCAGGTGCGGCGAGCCCCAGAAAGGGGACAACATTCGAGAAGTCCTAGCACGGGTGTGGGGAGCCCCAGAAAGGGGGCAACATTTGAGAAGCCCTAGCATGGGCACGGAGAGCCCCAGGAAGGGAGCAACATTGGAGAAGCCCAAGTGTGGGCACAATGAGCCCCAGAGAGGAGGTGTTACCGAGAAGCCCAGTACAGGCATGGTGAGCCCCAGGAGGGGGCACTGTTGAGAAGGCCCCGAGAAAGGGTGAGAGCGCAGAGAAGGCCCTGAGAGAGGGCCAGGAGAGCCCCAGGAGGGGGCGGCAGTGTACATAGAAAGAGAGAGACAGAGATAGACCAACGTCGATTCCAACTGCGAGGCTTGGGGCATGGTATCAGGGGTGGTTGGAGCCACATAGCCCAAAAGGGTAAGGTGCCCCAAAGCACCCATTTGTAAGGCAAGACCCACGAGTAGTCTGGGAAACCATGGGGTCCGAGTCAACCTAGAGACGTGTCAGAGAGGGCATAAGGCAGCCTCCCAACCAATTCAAACCATCAAAAACATGGCAGGTGAGAAATAGAGGGTGCCCTTGGGCCAACTTGACACGGAGAGGGGGTCTCAAAGAGATCACGGCCCTCCTACAGGACCCCACCATGACATGGGATATACAATATTAAAAAGTACCAATGTTAGTTTTTTTTACAGTTTCCTTTTCCTTTTTTTCCTCTTTAGTTTTTCCTGGGAAATGCACAGTTTATGATTTCCTGCTTTCTCATGTTCCCCTACATCCCTCCCCACAAAATTGTGTTCCCTTTAAAGTTCATCCCCAATATTCATCTTGCATCATCAGCCAAGAAATATGAGAAACTTTTATGTATTATTGTATTACTTGCATACAAAATGCACTTTTTCCCAAAATCAGTCCTCCACAATTGGGGTGTGTGTATGAAGTAGGGGAATTATTTTCCTTGCTGGAAAAGGAGCAGGCCTGGAGACACTGCATGTCATGCAGGTGCCAGGATGGCTACCACTTGTCTGGTTCAGCAAGCCGAAGTGGTGGAGCCATGTGTTAAAACTCTCACAGACACAGCTGCTGCTTGAGCACTGCAGCTTGTGCCTGAACAGCAAGTGAGCTGCTGGTAGTATCTTGATGAGGCCTGTGATGTGGAAACAATACTTTATGTAAAGAAACTTTTATAAAGAACTACTTATGCAGACTTGCTACAGCCCTTGAAACGTCTGGGGCTTAACATTTATGACATAGATTTAGGCCTCACGGGAACATATTGGGGACAGACAGAAGTGCAGCTACTTCATGTAAATCATGGTGTTTTGCAAGAAGCACCATGAGTTATAACTATTTCCCCCAGACCCAACAGACATTTGCTGTTGGGCCTGGGAGTTTGAGGGATCAAGCTCTCCCCTAACCCCACCCCTCTGCTCCCTTCCACCTTCCCACTGTGAAAACAGCATCAGCAACAGCGCTGAACATTCCTGCTCCTGGCACGTGCTGACACAAGTTAGTGATGTGCTCCACTTTGGAGTGCCTTCATCTGAACCCTCATGTAGTGCATTCTGCCATGTACCCTCCACCCGTTTTGTTTTTCTGATGTGCCCACACTCCAGCATCATACATATTGCGTTTTTTTCAGTACCCTGGCCAAAAACATTGCCTACCTCTGGTTTACGCTGTTTTTTTTCCAATTTACAGTTGTTTTATATGGCTACTGTAACTGATAAAACAATGTTTTATGATTACTAAATATTTTGATACATAGTCTGTTATCTATGTGTATGAAAAATTGTCTGGTAGTACTTAAGGCTGTATCATTTTAAATTGGTGGTACTCATCTGTCAGAGTTTGAGAACCATTCTTTAAAGGGATACTATAACCCTTGGAGTTGCAGAGTAAGTTTATAAATCCCAATAAAATATTCTTCTGTAATGAAATCACATACCCTGAACATGACGGTGTATTGATTAATGTTTCTAGAAGTTCAGAATAGAGTAAGCTACTTAATATACTTCTGGGGATTATTTCACCAGGATTTACTAGACAGCTGAATGTGGCTTATTAAACCTTTACAGATGGTTTAAATTGGTCCAAAAAGTCACTTTTAGTACTTCTGATCAATTATGATCAATTAATTAAAGAAGGATTAATATGAAGAGAATTTTAATTTTAGTTTGAGGAGGTGACATTGCAAACAGTCCTGAAAATACACAAATTAATTTAAAGAATAATTGATTTCCTTTTTAAATTTCTGTTGTATGTAGAATTATTTGTTATAGTTACCCTTTCCTTTGAAGTTATTTAAAGTGCAACACATAATTGATAAAAACTTTATCGAACAATGTATTAAAAGACTTTCAATTTAATGTTTTTGTTTTGCTAGAGCCCCTGTAAAGAACATCTAGTACTGTACATACTCCAAATACACTTTCATGAGACATGTTGGCTAGAATGGACACTTTGTTATTGTTAGCTAGTTAAATATTTCCTGGATAAATGCAGTTTATATTATTTCTGAGCAAAACGAAGTGAGTCTGGCGCAACAAATTTACGATGGGTTAGTATTTTGAAAGTGATTACACCCATGGCCTGAACATTTTCAATAGCTTGTGGGCATATGATTCGTTATTTTAGAACTGTCTGATTAGTGTCAGATTTTAAATGAAAGTGACATTTATTGAGTTCAAAGGGATAGATTTGAGGCCACTTGAAAACAATTTCAATTGAAAGAGCAAATAATTTCTTCACTACTGTAAGTTGTTATCCTAATAAAAGCTTAGATGATTAACATTCTATGTTAAACTCATTTAAGTTTACTGTTTTTTACCTTTGTTTATATTTAACATTTATCTTGTTGATCTAGTGAAAGAATGAAGTGAATTTGCCTCCCTGTTAGATTTTTATTACTAAAAGCTACAACAGAGGAATCATAGAGAAGTAGGGTTGGAAAGAACCTCTGGAGGTCATCTAGTTCAACCCCCTACCTGAGGCAGGATCACGCCTATCCAAACCATCCTCTATAAATCCATAACATAATCTCTCCATATAACTACTGTCAACTCTGACACAACACAAGACACAGCATCCTAACCTGACACAAGTAAAACAGGGGAACCCCGTCATCCAATGTCTTGCTACTATAGAAAGTTGTCAAGATATGCTTAAGAGATCCCAGGTAGAGAGCCATACCCCAGCTACAGAAAAAGGCAAAAACCCCCACAGTCCATACCAATCTGACCATGGGGTAAAACTCCTTCCTGAGCCCAAATATGGCAATCAGTATGACCCTAAATGCAGAAGCAAAACCTTCTAGCCAGGAACCTCCAGTTTTGGTCTCAGAAGGCATGTTGGCACACCCCAGTCAAAATTCCCAGCCTTGGCTGCATCCAACACTCAATGCCTTTGAGGAAGGTTTAAAAACACCCTGACACATGTAGCAGAAGTTTGGAGTGGGGGTAACCATCAAAGCCCAGAACCATGGGAAATACCTATACTATACTAGAATATAGGCATTGCAATGCCTAGATCATTCCCGACCAGTGGCTGTCCAACCTCTTTTTGAACACATCCTGTGATGGAATCCATACCTTCCTTAGACAGTCTGTTCCACTGCCTTGTTGTTCTAACAGTGACAAAGTTTTCTCAGATATCCAATTCAAATGTACTTTGCTGCATCTTCAAGCTTTTGGTCCTCATCCTCCTCAATGTAGCAAGACAGAAAAGGTGCTTTTCCTCTTCTTTATGGCAGCCCTTCAGGTATTCAGGTGCTGGCTCCTACCCTGGGGGGCTTTAAAAGGAGACTGGATGAACACCTTGCCGGGGTCATTTGACCCCAGTGCTCTTTCCTGCCATGGCAGGGGGTCAGATTTGATGATCTGCTCAGGTCCCTTCTGACCCTACCAACTATGAAACTATTTGAAGACTGCTGTCATGTCCCCTTTTAAGTGCCTTTTCTAAGCTGAGCGTGCCTAGCTCCTTCAGCCTTTCCTCATATGGATTGCTTTCCAAGCCTTTTATTATCTTTGTTGCCTACCCCTGGACCCTCTCTAACTTCTCCAAATAGTTTTTAAAATGTGGAGCCCAGAACTGCACACAGTACTCCAAATGAGACCTAACCAGTGCTGAGTAGAGGCACTATCACCCCAATCACTCATGTCTTGCACCTAATACTTTTACTGATGCATCTAAAACCTGTATTCACCTTTTGTGTATCACACAGCACTCATATTGAGTATGTGGTCTACTAAGACTCCCAGGCAGCGTCCCCTCTAAGCTGCGTGGCATGTGCGGCTGCACAAGTGCACCTGACAGGGCGGCATGAGCGCGCCTGCACAGCTATGCACACCACGCAGCTTAGAGGAAACACTGCTCCCAGGTCCTTTTCCATAGTGCTATCATCCAGCTACTTTCACCCATTTTGTATTTCTATTTTTTATCCTGCTTCCCAAGTTGTAGCACCTTGCATTTGTCTGCATTGAACTTCATTCTGTTATCTCTAGCCCAACTTTCCAATCTGTCGAGAACCTTCTGAATTGTGCTCCTGTTTTCCAACATGTTCACTGTCTTCTCAGTTATGTGGCATCCACTAACTTGCTTAAGAAGCTTTCTATGCCAGCATCAATATCATTCAACATATTAAACAGCACCAGGCCTAAGACAGACTCCCGTGGGACTCCACTCAAAACCTCCTACCATCCTGAGATGGAACTGTTAATTTGCTTGCAGCTATTGAGCCAGTTATCTTTCCACCTTAAATGTTTAATAAAAATCCAAACTGATCAAATGCAAATAATAGCCCTAAATTTTACCCAAAGGTAGATTTGAACTGTTTGAGTTGAGGGCATCCTTAATGGCAGTTAAAGAGCTCTTTTTTCTGATATGTGAAAATTATTTTTTTTAATTTCTGTTTAACATGAATAATATCTTGAACTTTGTATTAGTTCTAATTTATTTCTTGTCATTTTTTCTTTTTTGATTTCTGTGATTCTAATGACTAGCATTAATAGCCTTCAGTTTGATCTAAGGATTTAAATTTCTCTTTGTCTTACCTTACACTTCCTATTTTAACTAACTATCACTGGACAAATTCCTTTCTATAGGGTAGTGCCTCAGTACTGGGTTTGGTACTCCTCTTCCATCAAGGACATTGCACTTGGTTTTAATGTGATGACAATTAGTTAGTAGAATCACTATAAATACTTCTTGAACTGACCCTTCTTTTGCCATCACATGCCATCACATGCTAAAATTGACCCCTGCTTACTTATCCTTTTTTTTCTTTTCTTCCAGTACAATAATCCATAGATCTGTCCTTTCCTTGAAAAGCTGCCTAGAATATAGGAAAAATATGGTTGGAGTAACAAAGTTTAGTCGTACTCGTATGTGCATCTGATTTTGATTAAATTCCTTTACTGCTGAAATATAGATTAAAATTTGTCTTGCATTAATTATCACTGCCACAGCATGTAGGCCTTGTTGATGAAGGGAGTAGAACAGTGGTTCTGACACACTACATCTTTAGGAAGGGTTTAGAAATGATCTCCCCCAATATTCTTATATGTAAGCTAATAGAATAATACCTAAGTGAAGCTGTTATAAATTGGGTATATAAATGCTTGAATAATCATGCTCAAAAAGTAATCAATGGCCAAAGGTCAAACTGAGAGGGCGTATCAAGTCAGGTTCCCACAGGTTCTGTTCTGGATCTAATATTGTTCAGTATGTTCATTAATGACATGAAAGAGGAACATAAATTGGTAAATCTGTGCTCCTCTAGGACAGTGCTGGCTGCCACAGATAAGCCAAGAGACATGAGGGATGAGAGTGAGCCACAAGGACTGAAGGGTATGTGGGAAAAGCCTCCAAGGGGCAGGCAGGGGAGCCCTGGGTGGCCTGGGCAGGATGGGGCGGTGGGAGGATTCCCAAGAGGCAGGGAAGGAGTCTGGGGATGAACCCAGAATGGGAGGGGAGGAGAAAGTGGGGAGGAAAGGGAGGACTCTTACCTTTAGGTGGTCTCCTTGCTGTCACTGTGGGAACGATAAGAGTGTCTGGGAACAGTGCCTTCTGGGATGTTGGAAGTTTGCTCCCCCTGGTTTTGTGTCTTAACACCTATGTAAGTTAACTTGTAACAAGATCCTTGGAAAGACACAGGGAGGTATAATGTCTTTAATCATACTGTGAATTAAGCTGAGATGCTGAGTTCTATATAAAAGTTGCTACTGGTGATATTAGTTGTAATATTAATTGCCTGTTTTTTTGCAGTGTCCACTCCAAATACCCAGGAAGATTTAATCCTGCCTCAGTGAGCTGCCAAATAATAAGCTACCTATGGTGTTTTTCTTTCATAATATAAAGAACCAACTCTGTCAGGTGAAGGGTTTTGGAATGTTCTAACAGTCTGTACATGTACCCTGTACTCCCTAATCAGTTAAGAAACTGACCTTTCAGACTCTTTACTTTCTTTATTCTTCATTTTGGGGCTAAATCTTTTGGGTAGTTAATAAGAGTCTTTTGACATTTTACTAAGATATCAGTTTTATAAGGATATATTGTTTGTCATGCTCATTTAATTATTTTTGATGTTGGATTTGATTGTTTCCTATTACAATGGCACGCTTCAGTTTCTGGTAATGGAGCCACAATTAACCTTTAATCTCCTTTAATAGTTGCAGTTTAGCATCAGGGTAGTGTGCACTAAATGAGTGTAGTTCACATACCAGAAGGCTGAAAACATTGTACTATCAAGAGAATTACCAGAAAAATAAAAGGTAGAAAGTTGAATTAAACATATAGTTTTAAGGAATGGAATAACTTGGTACATTTCAGGCAAGTACTGATTTTCATTCTTTATCCATGCTAGTTTAATTTGACACATTCCTTATAAAGGAAGAGAAGATGCAAGTATTTCTAAATGCATAAATATTGATATTTTAAATTACAATTAAATCAGTAGTGTCAGAGTGGTGTTATAGCTGTGGTGGCCCAGGAATTATGTGAGAGGCAAGGATTTTGGCAGGGGGTGATATTTTTGATTGGACCAACTGCATAGTTGGAATAAAGTTAGACAAGCTTTCAAACACATTGCATTCATCATCAGGTCTGAGGAGGGAAGCAAGCACGGCAATGTTAAGAGCAGAGAGAGGAGTTGTGAAATTGGAGAGAAGATGGAAATTCCCAGGTATAACAGACAAGCTATTAGCAAAAGAAAAAAGTTGAATTACTTGGAGATCAAGACCTATCACAAGGGAGGAGGGTCATTAATACGTGTTGTATGTAGGCAGAATTTCAGGAATACAATAGATTATAGTATGTTAAAAAATTAGTATCAGTGTGCAGTCCTTGGTTTCTAGCATCCAGCCAGCTTATGAATTTTTGTTCTCAAGCTCACCTTTAAAAGGTTATTGGTAGATTTTTCTTAAGTATGTGGATTGTGAGGTCAGAAAGGGAGTAGCTGTTCTCTGAAAAATGTGATCCTACTGATGTATGTGTATCCCTGTCCTTTATATTTTTTTCTGTGAGAGTTCATTATTGTGTGTAGTTGCTGTCTACTTTCACCTGCATAGTTACCATGAGAGCATTTGGTATAATGGATCAGATATATCACATTGTGGGAAAGGCATGTGTAGAAACCATGGATTCTGGTGGGTTTCCTGCGTGGGGGTTGTAACCTATGGTTCCTATTACTTATAGAAAGAAGAAAAGGGGCAAACTATTCTCAGGCAGTTCAGAGTGGGACATACTCGAAAAAGACATCGCATCAGTTTGACTTGGCTTGCCCAACTTCTGTCTGGATCAGTGTACTGATGCTACCCTGGAGGCCAATAAGCAAAGCTCATTAGAGGACACCTTCAGACAGCCCAAGGAGTCACAGTTCAGCACTTCAGGCTTGAACCTGCCAGGGGAGCAGGGGAAGCAGTAGTACAGTAGCCCAGGAGGGTAGCAACGAGGGTTAGAGCGGGGGTGGGCAATTATTTTGGGCAGAAGGCCACTTACTGAGTTTTGGCAAGCCATTGAGGGCTGTATGACAGGTAGCCCAGGGCAGATTTAATATTAATTTTCTAAATTTTTTAGGGGCCCCACGGGCCAGATAGAATGGTCTGGTGAGCCACTTCCAGCCCCCAGCCTGCATTTTGCCCACCCCTGGGTTAGAGACTCACAGCCCAGAGGGGGCAGAGCTGGGACCATGGGTCCACTGCCCAGGAGAGGCAAAGACAAGGCTAGTGAGAGCACAGAACCCAAAAAAGGGCAAAACTGAGGCCAGGGGCCCATTGCCCAGGTGGGACAGGGACAGAGCTAGTGAGAGCCCACTTCCCAGCCACAGGAGGAGCAGAGATTGACAGAAGACTGGAAAGATGAAGAAGTCTATATGAGAGATGGGACCTAAGGCTTATTGGCTGGACAGCAGCTTTGCAGAAAAGGACCTGGGGGTTACAATAATCTGAATATGAGCCAGCAGTGTGGCCTTGTTGCCTAGAAGGCTAATGACATACTGGGCTGCATTGCCAGGAGTGTTGCCAGCAGGCCAAGAGAGGTGATTATTCCCCTCTGTTCAGCACTGGTGAAGTCACATCTGGAGTATGGTGTTCAATTTTAGGTCCTCCACTACAAAAAAAGATGTGGACAAATTGGAGAGAGTCCAGCAGAGGGCAACAAAAATGGTTTGGTGCTCGGGCACATGACTTCTGAGGAGAGACTGAGAAAACTGGGCTCATCTAGTCTGGAGAAGAAAAGACTGAGGGGATTTAATTGCAGCCTTTAACTACGTGAAGGGTGTTCCAAAGAGGATGGAGCTGGACTGTTCTCAATGATGGCAGATGACCAGAACAAGGAGCAATGGTCTCAAGTTGCAGCAAGGGAAGGTTAGGGTAGATGTTAGGAATAATTTTCTCACTAGGAAAGTAGTAAAACACTGGAACAGGTTAGCCAGAGAGATTGGGGAATCTCCATTTTTGGAGGTTTTTAAGACCTGGTTAGAAAAAACCTTGGCTAAGATGATCAGTTGGGGATGGTCCTGCTTTGAACAGAGGCTTGAACTAGATGACATCCTGAGGTCCTTTCTAACCCTAATCTTCTATGATTCTATTAACTGGTTGCTTGTTGCACCTGTGAGGCATGGGCGTGGCTACTGGGGAGGTTGGAGGTTGTGATCAGCCCATAGAGAGAGAGACTTTATCTCAAGGTCTGATCTTTATTAAGCATGGGCTATATTTATTTGAATTAATCTGCTTGGTTCCATCAAGAATGTACAGAAACAGGAGGAGAGGGAGCATTTCTTTCTGTATTGTAGAAGGGTACTGAGGGGTATTTGAGTGGCTCTTTCAACAATATGATCTATTTCTCTACAAGAATGTCCTTGTTCTATGAGGGCAGATTTTAGGCTAGCCAGGTGGGCATTATGAGTGTTCTCTTCAGAGTGGTAGTATCTGAGGACCTGACTTTAGATTACTAACCAACTTTATGGTGTCCTTAGGATGACTGCTGCTCTGGTGGTTCATGGGTTTTCTGTATATAGTGGTTTGTAGGATGCCATCTTGGATACAGATTGTGGTATCTAGAAAGTTTATGTTGGATTAGGAGTATTCCATAGAAAGTTTGATCGAGCAGTCATAGTTGGAAGTCATATACTATGACTATGATGGAAGTCAATAATTGAGTCCAGGCATTCAGTCCAGATAATGAAAATATGTATGTAACACAGGTATAGTGCAGGTTTGATGGTGAAGTGTCCTTGAAGTTTCTCCTCCGAGTGGTTCATGAAGAGGTTGGCATATTGAGGAACCATCCTTGTGCCCACAGCTATGTTCATGGTTTGAAGAAGGTGTCAATCATTGACAATGAAATTGTTGTGGGTGAGGTGAAGTGGACGATTTATGCAGTGTGTTGTTGCAAATCTGAGTGTACTCCATGTTCTTGTAGGTATTTCAGGGAGGCAGCTGTGCTTTCATGGTGTGGGACACTAGTGTACAAGCTGGTGGCATCTGTGGTTGCAAGTATCGCCTTCTCACAGACATGGTTGATGTTCTGGATTCCATTGAGAAAATCTGTTCTATCTTGTAGAAAATTTGCTCTTTGAGTGACAAGTGATTTCAGATTAGTTTCTATGAATTATGATTGTTCTTCATTGAAGGAACCACAGATGAATCTGATGGGTCTGCCAGGGTCACCTTGTTTGCAAATCCTTGGGAGCATATAGAAAGTTCCTGGGATTGAACAATTGGAGATTAGTGGAAGTAGTTTTTCCTGAAGGTCAATTTAAGTAAAATTGTAAATTCTCCAAACATGTTTCTGGTGCTATTCTGAGCAAACAGTGGTACTGTACTTGTTACTAATTGTAAATGCTACCTGAATCTTTGAACTTTGGAACTTTGTTGTGCATGCAACAAGAAGACACTGTATGTTAAAAAAACAGCTTAAAAAACAGCTTTTTTTTCCCTCCAAATTATTTGGAAGGAACTCAGAACTGCCCAAATACAAAATAGTCTGCTATTAAAATGTGTAATTGAAACATTTCTTCTCACCCTGCTGTGACAGCAGGAACCTGGTAGCATCTCGTATAGTTAAGTTTGCAAAACATTAGCATTTGATTTCATCTACTCATGACTTCTTGAAAAATACCCCATGAGGGCTCCTACTGACATAAACCTTACTTTTTACTAGCACAGCCTGCTGTAGTTACATGAGTGCAGTCTTTCTAACTATAGATAAAGGGAAACAAATTCTAAAGGATTTAAGCCCTTAAGACCTAGCATAGACAAAGAATATTTTAAGATCACTGTACTTTGCAGAGATTATTAACAGAGAAAGAAAATCTTGACAATTCATTTTACTTCGAATGTGTTGGCCATTTTTGAATTCTAAGCACTTTTTCCACTGTACAGTTAGTTATGCCACAATCCTACAATGAGTTCTGTCCATAGGCTGGTATTCACAAAAGGACCTGTTGGTTCCTTATGATGTAAATAGGTCTTACGTGAAAAACAGGGATGAGATAATATTTTAAGGGAAAAACCCCCCAAGAGAATGGTTGTAACTGCATAAAAAAATTGCAGATAGCTTGTAGGATATGACATTTGTTTCAGCTTCTTTTTTGTGTCCTGCTTTTTAGTTCACAGTGTGCTTTCATAATTTTATTATTTGTTATAAACTATATACCGTATTATAGAAGACCATGTTAATATTTCCTTTGGAAACTTAAGAGGATTTATTTTTATTTCCTGACTTTTTTTTTCTTTGGGTTTTAGTTTTAGTTTTTTTACTATATAGCTGTCTAGTCGAGGTACTCATATTATAGCATCTGAGTGCCTTTTGGTATTTAGGACAATTGTCTCACCACAGCCCTGTAAGGTAGAGAAATACAAATTCTTATCTGCTATGGTGAGAAACTTCATGAGTGTTTTTGTTTCTTGCTTTCTTTCACACCCCTTCTTCCTCTCAGACAACAGCTTGAGAAATTCTCTTATTATTCTACTTCAGGCCATTCCATTGAGAGTGAGCTGTGTTTGCTGGGAAAGGAAGCGTTGTTTAAGAGGAACTGCGTATACCACACCTTTTCTTTAACAGAATTGTTCTGTCCGCTGGCATCTAATGTAATATTGGAAACTGAGAATGTCTTGGTCAGGGGATGGCAACTTTTTTGGACAGAGTGCCAAAAACACCCACAATCTCAATTTCTAAGATGTTGGTGTGCCAGAGATGGATGGCAGGAGGTCTACAAGGACCCCAATCTTTACTGAGGCAGTTCCACTCTGGCCCCTTCCCTGCCATCCACTTTGAGGTGCGCATGGCAAGCAAAATGCCTTTCATGCCACTTGCTGGCATCCCTGCTGGGGGTTGCATACCCCTGGTGTAGGTGTTTGGCTTTGCTTTTTTCAGAGGAGTGTCTGCTTGATTTCTTTCATCTGCAAAGTGTTATAAACTTGAAATTAATAGTGAAGAATGTATGTATCAGGAATAAAATATTAAGATGAAAGAAGGAAATATACTTCTGAGGTGTTTAAACTGGAAAGAAAATGAGACAGATCAGGAATAATACAATAAAATTCCTTCAGATATACCTGTTTGTTTTACTGTTTCTTGTTATTTATAATTAAAATCTCAGATTTCCTTCTTAAATGGCACCAAATATAGATTAGTTTATTCATCATGTTATGCATCATTGTCATTATGATGTGCATCATTGAATTGGTTTAGTTTATTGCATTAACATGTATTTTATTCATAGGACCAGGATTGTTTGTCAATACTGTAATGTAAAATGGAAGCTTAATTGGCAGGACCTGTATAGTTAATAACAACACAAGAATTTAAAGTTTCAGTTCCTTGAACTCCTGAAGACTGTATCTTTATGAATATTTATTTGGAATTAACTAGGGGACGATTGTATTTTAATAAAATTTTAAAATCAAAATGTGTTTTAAAAAACATTATCAAATAGATTGGAGCTAAAATGCAGCCCACTTTAAGCAGTAAAGAGAGTTACAGAACAATATGAATACAAATGCTATTGTGTTTCATGTATTTGTATTTAAGCAAATAATTTAATAAACATATGTTACCTGTGCTGAAACTTTAAAAAGTCCAGTGCTGGTAGTAGTGTACAAGAACCAGAAACTTAACATAAAAGCAGTAGTATCCAAACGGAGAGGTACCAACAGTGTGTAAGTGGTAAAAAAAGATAAATTAGACATTTAAAATTATCAGTTCTAATGCCCTCTTATTGATGATGCAGATAAAGACACTTTTCTTTAGTGCTGTATATTTTTTTAACTTGACAGTATTTTGACACCATTCCTGTAATGCTTCTAAAGATGATCTGCTTTTACTTCCTTTGAAGCATATTTCAGGAATGTGACACTGTCTTTAAACACTGTTTCCTCCCATTGCAATAATAACAGAGTTGTCACAGGAGTTAAAATGAGATTGTGAAACTTCCATTTATAGTAGTTTCATTGAAACCAGAAGTGTCAAACTCCCTTGCCCTGCTGGATCAGATCCAAACAACAGAGCTCTTTGTGGGCCTGGGTCAGGGCCAGGTCCCAAGCCATCTCTGTCAGCAGGGAAAGCCCCAGTGAAGCTCTATATGCCTTAAATAAATGTTGGGCCTAGCCTCTCCAGGAGCCTCATGGGCCAGATGGTATAACAACATAGGGCAGATCCAGCCTGCAGGCTGTATCTTCTACAGCTCTGATCTAAGCCACACTATTTCAAGTTACATGTGAGAGTATCATGAGAAATGGTGCCAGAAGCTTTACAGAAGTTGAGGTAGGTTGTGTCCATTGCCCACCCCCTGTCCACAAGACTAATTGCCATTTGATAGAAAGAAATGAAGTTGGTTAGGCACATTTTTTTTCTTGACAGAATGGTGTCTATTACTTTTCATTTTGTTAGATGTTTCCAAATTGATTGTTTTTTTTCTTTGTTACACACACACACGCACACAAACACCAGTATCTTTCTAGGAACTGAAATTAAAGTGTCTGGTCTTTAATTCCATAGGTATTCTTATTTTTTCTTTTTCTTTTTAAGATAAGCACAATATTCATTCTTTTATATCTTTTGGAATCTTGCTTGGTCTCCTTGGGTTCCCAAAGATACTAGCCAATGGCTCCACAATTACTTCAACCAATTTCTTGAGTACTCTAGGATAAATATCTTCCATAATATCTTCAATTCCTATTTATTTGAAAACCTTTATGATATCTAAGTAATCCATTGGGTAACACAGCATTTAGCACCCCATCAAAACAAAACAAAAGCCTCTCTCATTAGTTCAAAATCTTCTTAAGCAGCTTTTTCCAAGGAAGGAATGGAAGAACATTACCAGCTACCTGTTGATTAGATCCAAAAAGCCCTACCCTTTCTGCCTTACACAGAAACCTCTCAGCATTAGCTAGCATACCACTTGCTGGTTATGGTTCATGCTGTGGGAGAGGGCAGGGGGGGAAATCCCTGCTTGAACACAGAGTTGGGGTGGAAGGGGAGACAGGAGGAAGCCAGGCAGACACTACTGTACCTGCAGTCTCTGCCAGAGCTCCAGTAAAGGAGCGGAGGGGCGGAGCCAGCCCGTCTCTGGAGCAGAGAGCTCCACCCATGGCTGCAAAGCATCTGGGATGCTGTGGGATTCTCGTTTAAATTAAACCAGGTAGGGGTCTGGAGCAGATTGTGCATAAATCAGTTTGACCCAAGCCTGATACTACATTCAACCAGGTTTATCTAGAACCATTTTCAGACATTTTCAAACTGGTTTATGTGCACTGAAGTTGGTTCTGTTGCATGTCAAACCAGTTTCTGATCACTTAAACCAGTTATGTGTCAATGGTTAAAAAGTTGTCTCGGCATAGCTGTATTAGGCACATTGCAAGTCCCGGGTGCAAGGATTTTCCCTGTAAGGCGGGAAAAATCCTTGGTGCAAGATCAGAGCCCACCAAAAGTTTGCAGCTGCACCATCGAGTGCATGCTCTTGATTGGCTTAGACTAAATTATGCACATGTGGCAGTTGGCAATTGGCTCATTGGCTGCATAAAAGGCTTGGGCGATGCCTGCCCAAATTGGAAGAGTGCTCAAACACGTGTAGGGAGAGATCTCCACATGTACTTCGGAGCCACGGAGGAGGCGTGATCACCCACCATCAACTCCTCATCGTGGTCGCCACGACGTATCCCATCCCCATGTGAGTGTGAGCAATGGTGTGCCTGTCTTCAGTTTTGTTCTGTCTGTCTTTGTACCTACACTGTCTACCTCGTGTATACAGCTTGTAAGTAAAGTTTTTTTGTTACATCCACTGCTGCCTCTCGTCCAGTCAGTTCTGCTCTATAGGCAGCCCCATTCCGCTGGTGTTTCTCGGCCCCCACATTATGTATAATGTCTGTCCCTAGCCTCATAGTCCTCCCTGGACAAGGATGCAGACAATAAAGAGAGCTTTCTTGCATTGAGTAACAGCATAAGTTTATGAAAGATATAGAACAGAAGTTGGCAAACCCTGACACACATAGCAAGCATGGCACTCACGGCCATTTTCTTGGCATGCCACTGCCAGCCCTAGTTCTGGGTAGCTGCTGCCAGCCACAGAGACTGGGCTGCTCCCAGCAGGTGGCTGGTAGGCCACGAGCCCTGCTGCAAGCAGCCTGGGCTCTCTGGTTGGCAGCAGCTACTCAGAGTTAGAGCTGGCTGCATCTGGGAGGCTGCAAACAGCTGCTTTGGGCTCCAGCATCAGTTCCATACAGGTTGCATGCTCTGGGTTCCAGCATCAGTTCCATACCGGGTCCTGTTCAGATGCTGTCAGTCAGTATACCACCACCTCTCATGTAGTTATGGTGAAGATTCTTCCTCCCCAGGTGAAGAGCCTTGCACTTCTCAGAAATCACCATTGTATTGTTTTAGGTAAAATTGTTATATCTGATCATTTAAAGTGATTTATACAACAAAGTAAATCCCAAACAATCAAAAGACAGGAATAAGGTTACCTAAGGGTATATGGAAGAGCTGAAGTCTTTTATGTAGCATTCTTTCTTTCTTCCTTTATTCCATTTAAATCTTTTCTTCCCCTCTAGAAACATAGTAGTGTAGAAGAAGAGGAGAAAACAAAGAGAGGAATTGACAGCAAAATGAAAAAAATGCAAACATTTGGACACTGTAAAATAGAGTACTTTTAAAAAAAATCTTGAGTGAAAATTGTTTTTAAATGTTTGTTATGCTTAATGAAAAGAATTATTTAAATGTACAGATATTGATTTACCAGGTCTGAAAAAGCACATTAAACAATATTATTGGAAAAAATAAATCTCAATCTAAAATAAGAAATTAAATTAGTACAGAGTGAGAATTTATTTGAAGGATGTTTCTATGTTTCTCAGCAACATTGTCTTCAGCCATATCAGCTCAGAGTATGATTTTTCAAAGCTAAGTGGACTTGGTGAGAGTAACAGTACATATAGTTCCAGGTTGTAGCACACAGGAAAGCTCCCATTTGGAGGACACTAAGATAACTGTTTTTGAAAATGCTAATAGAATGGTTCTCCCACAGCATTTCAGGAAATTGAGGGTGTCAGCTGGAGGCCTCAGCTGCCTATATACCAATGCCAAGAGCATGGGGAATAAGCAGGAGGAGCTAGCCCTCCTGCTCTCTAGTGGGCAATGTGTCCTGGTAGGGATCATGGAGACCTGGTGGGACTCCTCGCATGATTGGAGCATAGCCGTAGAGGGCTGCATCCTGCACAGAAGGGACCGAGTAGGGAGAAAAGGCAGAGGGATAGTTTTCTATGTGAGGGAGCAGTACACCTCTCTGGAGGCTGACATTGGCTCCAAAGATAAGCATCTTGAAACCTTCTGGGTCAAGCTTCAGGGGGGGAGGGGAGGTGAGAGAGACCTAACTGTAGGTGTTTACTACAGGCTGCCGAACCAAGGGGAGGAGCTTGATCTGGAATTTTCTCAAGAACTGACAGAGGCCGCGCATGCAAAGGACTTGGTTGTCATGGGTGACTTCAATTACCTGGACATAGATTGGGAGGAATGTTCAGCTAGGTCTAATCGGTCATGTAGCTTCTTAACTGTAATTGAGGAGTTCTTTCTGACCCAGGAAGTGCAAGGGCAAACCAGAGTTACTGCTCTCCTAGACTTGGTCTTGCCCAAAGGAGATGATCTGGTGTATGGCTTAAACAGTGAGGGTAGCCTGGGCGACAGTGACCATCACCTTACAGTAGACAGTAAACCTGATGAGCTTGACAAATCAATTAGCAGGATTGAAGTCCTGGACTTTAAAAATACTGACTTCAATAGGCTTAGGGCATTAGTAGGGGAGGCAATGTGGGGACAGAGACAGAAGGCAAATGAGGTGCATGAAGAGTGGTCATTCCTCAACAATATGATCAAAGCACAAAAGAAAACCATTCACATGAAGAGGAAAAGTAGCAGAAGGGCTGGCAAGCCCTCCTGGCTCAACAGGGACATTACAGTCCTCTTGAAAAAGAAAAAAGATGCATACACACGATGGAAGCTAGGGACAGTCCTCAAGGAGGACAATACAACAGTAGTCCACACCTATAGAGAAGTGATTAGGAAAGCTACGGTGGTGACTGAGTTTAAGTTAGCCAAGGGAGTCAAAGACAATAAGAAGTCCTTCTTTAGGTATGTAGGGAGCAGAAGAAAAACAAATGGAAGCATGTGGCCCCTGCTTAACACCTTGGGACAGCTGGTAATGGACACTGAGGAAAAAACTGAACTCCTGAATGCCCTTTGCTTCAGTATTTCACCAGACCAAGAGAAAAAGCAAGCGAGATAAGGATCACAGGGGGCATGGTGGGAATGATAACCTTCCCACTGTGGCTGCTGAGCTGGTGCAAAACAACTAGAAATCTAGACCTTTATAAGTCATCAGGACCAGATGGACTTCACCTGAGAGTACTGATGAAGCTGGCTGAGGTCATTGTGGAACCCCGGCCAAAACTCTTTAAAAAATCAGGGCATACAGGGGAGATCCCTGAGGATTGGAAGAGGGCCACCATTGTGTCCATCTTCAAGAAGGGGAAGCAGGAGGACCCGGGTAACTATAGGCCATTCGGCCTAACCTCCATCTCAGGGAAAATCCTGGAAAAACTCATTAAAGAATCTATGTGCAATACACTCATTGAGGGTAAGATTCTGAATGACAATCAGCATGGCTTTGTCGTGGGTAGGTCTTGTCTTACCAATCTCATCTCCTATGAACAGGTCTCTCACCACCTGGACATGAGAGAAGGTTGACAATATATACATAGACTTCCAAAAGGCTTTTGACCTAGTATCCTATAATATCCTTTTGGAAAAATTGGAAGATCGTGGGCTTAACTGCTCAACAGTTCAGTGGGTAGAAAACTAGCTGCATAGTAGGACCCAGAGAGTTCTCATGAACGGATCTGTGTCATCCTGGCGGGAAGTGGCCAGTGGTGTCCCTCGGGGGTATGTGCTTGGATTGGTGCTTTTCAACATCTTTATCAATGATTTGGATGTGGGAGTGAAAAGCTTACTGGCAAGTTGCAGTGTGGAAAAAGGAAGCCTAGGCAGGAGGGAGTGTGGAGGAGGGGAAATCCAATGGATTACTTAGATATGATAAAGGTTTTCAAATCAATAGGAATTTAAGATATTATTGAATATATTTATCTTAAACTACTCAAGAAATTAGTTGAAGTAATTGTGGAGCCATTGGCTAGTACCTTTGAGAACCCGTGGTGGCCAAGCAAGATTTCATGGGCCAAATTTACAGACGACATGAAGTTATGGGAGAGCGTGGCCATGTCAGAGGATAGGTTACAGATGCAGGCAGACCTGGACAGGCTAAACAATTGGGCAGACCGGAACCAGATGAATGTCAACACTCAGAAGTGTAAGGTGCTCCATCTGGGGGCAAACAATCTCCAACATCCCTACAGACTTGGTGGCAACAATTTGACGTGCACCACGGCCGAATGGAACCTAGTGGTAGTGAACGACCATCACATGAACATGAGTTGGTAGTGTGATGCTGTGGTCAGCAGGGCAAACAACATGCTGGCATGCATTAACTATTGCATGCCACACAAAACTAAGGAAGTGATACTCCCACTGTACTCCACACTGGTGAGACCACAGCTGGAGTACTGCATCCAGTTCTGGGCACCGCACTTCAACAAGGACGTGAAAAAGCTTGAGAGCATCCAGAGAAGAGCCCCCGTAGGATCGGGGACTTGATAGAGAACCCATACAAGGAGAGGCTGAGGGACTTGGGCCTTTTCAGCCTACAGAAGAGAAGGCTGAGAGGGGACCTGGTAGCTGCTTACTGCTACACTGGGGGAGTACATCAAGACCTCAGTGAACAGCTGTTCACCAGGACACCCCTAGGGAAGACCAGGAGCAATGGATGCAAACTCCTGGAAGGCCACCTTCAGGATGAATTCCAAGAAAAAGTCCTTCACAGTCAGGGTGTCCAGACTGGAATAAACTGTTTCCAGTGGTGGTGTAGTCACCTACCCTGGAATTCTTCAAAAGGAGACTGGACAGTCACCTTGCTGGGGTCACTTGACCCTGGTTGTCTTTTTCCTGCCTAGTGGAAGGGGATTGGACCCAATGATCTACAAGGTCCCTCCCAGCCCCTAACAATCTATGAATCCATTCAGAATTCTTTCTTCTGAGTCTTAATGGAAACTGTGTTTCAGAATGTTTCACGGGGTCGGACTTGATGATCTGCTCAGGTCCCTTCTGACCCTACCAATACCAACTATGAAATGTTTATAAAGGGCATTATGCTGTTAGAAGTATTACCATTTCTCTTATCAGGTCTTGATGCATCTACACGTGCTTAATTGTGCAGTAGGCTAATTTGTTTTAGTGTAAAACATCTAGTCTACATGTGCAACACTATTAGACTGGAGCAAACTAATTTTCACTACTGTAAAATAGTACTGTTGGAGGCAATATTTTCTTACTGTGGTGAAAATAACTGCACCTAAACATATGTGTAAATGCTGACCCAGGCATACCTTGTGTCCAGTCAGCTCAGGCAGCAAGGGGCCATAACCCTCCCTGCCTGCCACCTAGCCATAGGGCTCCTCACACTGGGGTCTCATGCCACAGCTAGTCCCTCCACCACCTGCACCATGACTCGGAGCCTGGGGCTGATTCCCTGGCCCCTTGCCAGACCAGGCCTGCTCTTCCCTGATTCAAACTACTGTGGTCCCCTGAAATTTGAGCATCTACATGTGCCATTAAGGTGCCATGGTAAACTGATACAAACTGTGTCCGAGTTTATCATGTTGCCTTAATGTCATGTATATGATGATATAAAATGATGTATGAGAAAGTGGTTTCAGTGCTTTATTCTTTATCAGAATGACAGCTCTGGAAAAGGAACAAAGTGCTGTTTTTAAAACTGAAGATATTTTATTAAAGGAATTTTGAAGTTCATGTGACCAAAAAATGATCAGCTTCTAACTCCACTGAATACTTATGCCATTGTAAATGGGTAAAGAACCCATAATAGGCAAAAGTCAGTTTTGTTCAAGTGAAGCATTCAATAAGAAATTCATATTTTGGTGAGTTTAGGTTAATGACGCTTAAAAGTACTCATAGGAATAAGTATTTCTAATGAGATACATCAAGTATAAATGAGAAATGAAGGAGGTAGGGAAATTAGCGATGAAAGTTAGATTTATAGTGTTGGGTTTTGTATCAAGACTGCCACTTCAAAAATGCTCAAGTTGTTAATACAAGTTTAAAAGCACTCCCTGGACCTATTCTTCTTATAGTATAGAGTGCTCTTATGAGCTGTTTGAATAATTCCAAAAAGTGCTCAGTTGCTCTTGTTGTACTTGTTTTCTGTAAAATAGCTCATGACAGTCATTCATAGCTCCAGAATACATCTAGTAGGAGAATCTGTAATGTTGAACAGAACTTAAAAACTAGCAGAAGATGCAATTTTGAGGGGATTGGGGGGAAGGCGGTTTCATGGAAGTGGGGGAGTTCTTTGTTTCTTTTTTTCTTTTGTCTTTGTTAGTTAGTTAGCAGAATTTTAAATTCTGTAAAAACCTTGCTGAGTAATCTGCTGGTTCACTGTAGGCATAGACAGAAGTGACAATTTTCACCTGATCTAGCCCCTGAAAATACTTTATAGCCATGACAAGTGCATGACTGCAAAGCACTTTAAAAGGACCCGATCCAACAACAAAAGTTCTCCAAAGCAGTGGCCAAGGTGAGGGGGCTCCAATCCACCCTCTCATAATCCAGCATGCTGGGAAAATGCCAGAATGAACCTTCCTCCCCTTCCTTCTCCCCCTCCCATCCTGAGACAGAACAGGAGCTGGGAGGGAGCTGAAGCTGGGCTTGCCTGCAGGGAAACAGAAAGTAAGGAGAGGGAGGGGGAAGAGCGGGGAAGGACTGCTCTGACATTAACTGTATAGCTGGCCAGTGACTGTAATCCTTCCCTGAGGTCCCTTCCAATCCCGGTGCTTGGGACAGAAAAACAGAATAAAAAGCAGCATAGTTTTAACTGGCCTGCCAGCTGCCTTGGGGTCAGTTATTGAGCTATCTTCCAGAAGCTCAGGAGTGTTAGATAAGGCTACTGCTATCATTGATTTGATTTCCTACTTGCTAGCCTAGCAAGTGGGATTATGCAATATGTTTTGCTTTTTTTCTAGACTCTTTTATTTTATTATTATATTCATTGATGTCTTTTTTTTAAATTATTTGGATAGTATACTGTAGAATTTATATAGAAAGGCACATATAAATTTATATATTTTTATAAAGACAAGACCATATGAAACACACCATGAAGTGTGCTGGAAAGGTAGCTGGCAAGCCTTCAGGGAGGTGCAGAAGAGGGGGTAGAGGGAGAGATGTAAATTCCCCCCAGACTGAGACACAGCCTCCTTGCTACGACAAGCAGCCTTGAGGCTTCCTTCCACTCGTACCAGCAGCAAGGAGAGGGGAGCAGTGAAAGTGGCACTGCCTGTGCCTGAGTCTGTATCCCCTCCAAGAGCACCAGCCATAACCCCCTACCACCACCATGACAACAAGCAGCAGCACCTGCACCAGAATGACAGTCTCCTTTACCCCCATTTCACTTCCCATGCCAGAGAAAGAGCTGGATCTGGATCTGGATCTGAGTACCCTACCAAGGGAAATTCCAGGGAAGAAGCAGGAACCATCTGAGTCTGTGCTCCACGCCCCTCAAGTTTCCCCTAGAGCCAGGTTTCCTTTCCCAGAAGGCACTCCAGAGGAGGCTGTAATAGAGGTTGCAGAGGCAAGTGGCTCAGCCGAGTCTGCTTTTCCTGTTGCTGTGCCTCTGCCGGCTGAGGAGGGAGAAAAGGCAGCATCCACACATGCACTCACACCATAGAAGCAAGCAAGTAGTGTGGTCTGGGATCATTTTAAGTTGACAGATGATCCCACATACAGTATCTGCCTGCACTGCCAAGCCAAAACCAGCCAGGGCAAGGGAACAAAATACATGAGCACCATGGGGATGCTGATGCATCTCCGCAGGCACCACCCCCTTGCCCTTGCTCCTCCTCAGCCTGGCACCAGCAGGAGCATGCCCAAAGGGAAGTCCTCCTTTTGCTCCAAAGCTCCCATCCCTGAAAGCAGAGGCAGGCCACCCTGGAACAGTGGGGGAAAGGCGGACAGAAAGCAGGGCACGTTGCAAGGGCGAACAAGGTCACCCAGAGCATTGAGGAGGTGCTTGCTGTGGATAGCCAGCCCTTCTCGTAAATTGAGTGGCCAGGGTTCAGGCAGCTTATGGCACTTGTGGCCCCATCATGCCAAGTGCCCGCATGCAGCACCTTCAGCAAGCATCCAGTGACAAACTTAAAGGCAGTTTCATGCTTCCTTGTTATAGCCTATGGGTGAAATGTCAAAACACTTTTGACTAAACAAAATGGAACAGTGCTTTCAAAATTAAATGAAACTCAAAATGAAACACTATTCCATCAAAATGGCAACATGGAAGTTGAAACAAAACCGTGCTGTTTCATACAGCCCTACTAGTTAGCAATAAAACCATGCCACAAGTAGGGGAAAAAGGTCATTTAATTTTGAAAGCACTGTTCCATTTTGTTTAGTCAAAAGTGTTTTGACATTTCACCCATAGGCTATAACATGTGTAAGTTGGGAAAGAATGCTTCTTCTGAGTTATTTGTATAATAGTGTCTGAGTGTCTCACTCTTCAGTGCTGTTCTGCTTGCAGCCCTTATGAGGGAGGGAAGTGCTATTACTCTCATTTTATAGATAGGAACTCAGGCATAGAAAGGCTAAAGATATATTCATAATACAGCATGCTGAAATGCCATAAACTAACTGATTATGTTAGTTCATTTGCTGTCTACAAGGCAAAGTCAATAGCAGTAGCAGTATAGCTGCATTAGCAATGTTGAACTTGGTGCAGAACAACACCAGTATGACAGCTTCCAAGTCTGAAGTTAGCTCAGGTTGTCCAAATAATATTACATTCGATGACATAGACATACCCTAATAATCAGCCCTAAGTATCAGTGTGGACATATTCTGTATGACTTGCCCATAGTCACCCAGGACATCTGTGGCAGAGTAGGGTCTTGACCCCCAAGGTCCCAGGTCCCAGTGTAGTGTTCTGTCTACCGGTCCATCTTTTTTTAAAATTCAGTATTTAAAATACATCATTATAGAGTCTCACAGGCAAAGCAATTGTAAACTTTGGTAAATATGCTTTTGTGATTTGCGAAGAGGAGAAAAGGCTAATGTTTAACTTACTTGTTTCTAATGGGTTTGACATCTTTATGGGCCTTCTGAGTAGTGTTTGTGCTGTCACTCATCTTCCTATTCCACTTCTGGTATGATAATTTTTGCAAAGAAGTTGCATCCGTTTTGGAGAAAAGCTGCTCAGGAAGCTCGGCTATTCTTTGTTGGGAATGGAAGGATGTACTATTATTGGAAATGGCTTTGGTGAGCTGCATTAACCTCTTAGATGAAGACATATCAAGACAAATGTGAGGAGACTTTTAGACAAAGATAATGTGGATGCCATGGGACTTTATATACATTTATGGTGTAACAGACTACTGCTTTGCAGGACTATAAAAAATTCTATTTGGCTTTTAGAAAATAGTTTCTTTGATATTTAGAAGGAATATCAGCTTTCAAAATGTGTTTGGTATGTTTGGGATTTCATCTATGTGCTAATTGATTCTTGATGGTTTTAAAATCACAGGCAAGTCTTAATTTGATGAAGGTATAGACAGAGATAGAAAAAAAGTTGATGAAACCTGACTTATATGAAAATCACTAAATGTGGGATTGCTTATTCCATTAATATGACTACTGCTAACTTCCACTTCTGCCATAAATGCAATGGTTTTAAATCATTGCTTTAAACTATTGGTCCAGATTAAATTAACCTGACCTTAGGCATCTCACTTCTTTCTGTGCTTCATTTCCCATCTATAAAATGGGGATAAATTATAAATGATACTGATTCCTTTGTAAAATGCTTTATGATAGAATGATGCAAAATGCTAAATAAGAGAGATGTTTTGTAGCTATAGTTATAGTAGCATCATATCAGCTTAAAATTTGAATAATCAAGCTTTTGTGTCAGGAGAGCAAAGCCACTTCCACTAGGACCAGGATTAAAGAAAACATTGTAACTTCCATATGGCCAGTGTTCTAGACTAGTAAATGGAATAAGAGCTGTAGTCCATACATACCACTTATTATTTGTGTAGGTGCTAATAGGTCTGTGTAAATATGAATTGGTTGGCTTGTCTCCAGCCTGCATCTTTTGCACCTTTCAAAGTTATCTGGGGGGCATGCTCCTAAAAGACTGGGGACACACTTGCACCATTGAGGACCTGGTCCTGCAGTCAGCCCTGAAATGTTGCAGAAAACTTTGCTAACTCCATGGATTAATATTAGACATTGGGAGATCTCATTACACAGATGAAAATTAATTATTATTGCAAGCTCACCTGGCAAAAGAGGCTGGTTTGCTGAAAGTTACGAATTGAGTCTGCTTGTCTTCCTTTGCTTTCTGTCTCCTGTCACCTGCAATGAGATTGCAGTCATACATTATCGATAGTCAACAGTATTTCATTTGCCTCTTGCGTCACTCTGGGGAATACAAGACACATGAATGGACTCATGAAACATTGTCCTTTCATAAGACCCATTATTCACTTGTTATTTTGAGTCAGTTGATAATGATTGCATCTGCCTGACTCATTTTAAGTGAGTTTGCATTCTTTTCTCTATTATACCAACACTAATCCATATAATCCCAAGTAATAGTCTGGGTCCACTTAGTAATGCAGTGTGATGCTTGTGGCACAGAGCTGTGCATAGACACCCTCAGCTATTGCTAGCATTTTTTTGAAGTCTTTCTCTATTATAGATTATGCATTCTGTCATGTGTTAAGAAAGTGGTTAATACAGCGGTAATAAACAGTGCTGTGCCTGTCATTTGTAATATGGTGAATATCTTTCTGTTACATAAAGTGAAGCTTTCCTTTCAATTTAGAGAAATAAAAAATTTTGATTGAGAAATGAACTTTATCTTCCCATGCTAAAGTACTGCAGGGGTTCTCCACAGAGACAGAGCATGTTATTCTTGCAAAGAGCAAAATTCTGCCTCATCCCTTTGCAAGTCTAATAAGGCCAAAGCTGATGCATAGAATCCATGCCAAGGCAGAATCTGACCCTTAATGCACTATGGCATTTCAAGACAATGGGAAACCTGTGTCCAAATGACAACCTTAACTTTAAGGATTACTGCTGCAGATTTTAAAGTCAGATCTTTGATGGTACTGTATCAAAGTTCCTCCTTATTGTAGAAATCCATACTCTGGGACTCCCCATGAATATTCTATGTTGGTGCATCTTCAGAAAATGTATTCTTGCTTGTGTTTTGGTTAACACTGGAGAGCGGAGAAAGGTATATGTGGCTGCAGTAAATATTGTATGAAGATACCTGACGCAATTTTAGAAATGCAGATGAATTTCCTGTTCATCTATTTAATCAGTGCTTACCTAAGAATTAAGGGTGCCTATACATGTGCATCGAGGCTGCTCCAATGCACTGTAATTACAGCACATCCAAGCAGACTCAATTAATCAAGTCTGCTGGAGAGTGGTAATTACCGTGATGATGCTTGGTGTCCCCTCTTGTCCTTTGCAATAACATACTTGTCAAGCATATGTCCCACTTAGTAAATGGGGGAGGCAACCTAGTGACAGAGGATGCAGAAGAGGCTGAAGTACTCAATGCATTTTTCACCTCAGTCTTCACAGGCAATTTCAGCTCCCAGGATACTGCACCTAGAAGCACAGTTTGGGGAGTAGGTGAGCATCCAACAGTAGTAAACGAGCAGCCTGGGGGCTGTTTACAAAAGCTGGCTATGTACAAGTCCATGGGGCCAGACAGAATGCAACCAAGGATGCTGAGGGAGTTGGCCAATTGGACTGCAGAGCATCTTTGAAATTGGGAGAGGTCCCAGACAACTGGAAAAGTGCAAATATAGTGCCCATCTTTAAGAAAGGGAAGAAAGAGAATCCAGGGAACTACAGACCAGTCAGCCTCACCTCGGTTCCTAGAAAAATCATGGAACAACTCCTCATGGAATCCATTTCTAAACGCTTGGAGGAAAAGAAAGTGATTAGAAACAGTCCACATGGATTTACCAAGGGCAAACTGATTGCCTTCTACAATGAGATGACGGACTCTGTGAATGCAGAGAGAGAAGTGGATGTGATACACCTTGATTTTAGCAAGGCTTTTGATTTAGTTTCCCACAACATAGCTTGCAAGCAAGCTAAAGAAGTATGTGTTGCATGAATGGAATAAAAAGTAGATAGAAAACTGTTTGCCTTTAGAATGGAACAATCCCATGTGCTGATACAGGCTGGGGACTGACTGGCTAAGCAGCAGCTGTGCAGAAAAGGACTTGGGGGTTACAGTAGACAGTAAGCTGAATATGAGCCAGTAGCATGCCCTTGTTGTGAAGAGAATGGAGAAGCTGAAAGTGTGACAGGATGTCAGTGAAAATATAAATAGGTAGAAATTAGAAAAGCAAAAGATAAATCAAGGAAGGGGGCGGGGAAGAAATCAGTGGAGGAAAAAGGCCAAAGGGAAATACTACATAGGTAATAATACAAGGTAAAAAAGAGGCATCAGTGAGATAGGAAATATTTGGAAATCACAAAGATAAAGGGCAGAAACGTATGGGAGGAGGGGGGGAGAAAAGGCAGGGGGAAAGAAGAATGTAAGAGGAAAGGTCAGGCAGGTACCTGGTGAATCAGATGTCAGACAGGTTGTAAAGTGTCATAATTTATGTAATATGTCATTTATGACACATTACAAACTGCCTGACATCTGATTCACCAGGCCCCCCCCCTTCTACAGAAAGGATGTGGACAACTTGGAGAGTTCAGTAGATGGCAATGAAAATGATTAGGGACATAGGACTTATATGCAGAGACTGAGGGACCTGGGCTTTTTTAGTCTGGAGGAGAAAAGACTGAGGTAGGATTTAATAGCAACCTTCAAGTACCTGAAGGGTGTTCCAAAGAAGATGAAGCTGAACTGTTCTCAGTGGTGCCAGATGACAGAACAAGGAGCAATGGTTTAAAGTTGCAGCAAGGGAAGTTTAGGTTGGATATTAGGAAAAACTTTTTCACTAGGAAGGTAGTAAAACACTGGAACAGATTACTCAAAGAGGTTGTAAACTCACCATCTTTGGAGGTTTTTAAGACCTGGCTAGACAGAGCCTTGGCTGTGATTATCCACTTGAGGATGGTCCTGCTTTGAGCAGGGTGTTGGAGTAGATGACCCCCTGAGGTCCGTTCCAATCTTAATATTCTATGACTCAGGGCAAGGAGCCTTAAGCTTCTATTAAATTGTATGACTTGGACCTGGTTAAACCTTTTGATGCAGGACTTTTGCCTCTGTGCAGCCTCAGAGTGCTAATGTGCAAAGGGTTGCTATATAAAAAAAATAAAAGTGAAAAATTTAAACTAAATTTTACTGCGCACACAAGCAAAACACCAACTTCTAGGCCTGAAATAACACATTCTAATTTGTCCTCTCCAGAGGATCAAAAAAGCAAGAGAAAAGTAGAATGTGTTTACTTTTACTGTATCTATACTTCTGTTCCAACTCATGGGTGTAAAATAGAGCAGCTCAGAAAAAATTCTAATGAAGCATCATGATATTAGAATTTTTTGATTTGTTGGACATTTGCCTAGTTTTCTGTGAACCGGTCCATCTGGTTCCTCCATAGGTTGCCTAAAGTGCTGGAGAGCCCAGGCTCTCAGCGTCTGTGGCCCAGAGGTTGTCTGCCATGCACGAAGACTGGCTCAGGGTTTTCAGAGGCCTGAAACAGCGGGCCCTGAGGGCCAACTAGTTCCATGTTGTTATAAAATGGAAGCTCAGTTGCATGGCATTTGGGAGCACCTCCCTGCACACTGCCTCTCCAAGCAGAAGTAGTGTAGCTGGCACTGAATGTCTTTGGGACAGGTTTTGGGAAGCTTAGTGTCACACTCACCTTAACCTCTTGTTACACTGGAAAAGCATTACAAAAATGATCATGGACGTGGAATACCTTCCATAGGAGGAGAAGACTGGCAGAGCTAGCTCGCATCAGCTTAAAAAAGAAACAACTGAGAGAAATGGTGATAGAGGTCTAGAAAATCATGAATGGTGCAGACAAAGTTAAAAGGAAAGTTATTTGCAATATGTCATAGTACAAAATTAGGAGGCTTCCAGTGAAATTATCAGAATCAGGTTTAATAGAAAAGGACATGTTCTTTTTTTTCTTTCTACATACTGCATAATTAACAGTGGAACTCATTATCCCTCCTGTTGTAGAGGCCAGTAGTATAACCGGGTTAAAAAAGGGATTAGACAAATGTATACCTCATGGTGAAGTATGACAAGGCAGCAACCATTTAAAGCAATTTTGCTTCATAATTGAGGTGTATAGGTGAAAAAGAGGAAAGGAAAGAACTGACATCACCCAGATCCACTCCTTCCTCCTAGAGCTGTTGCCATGTCTGAAGTCAAATGTGCAGATCTTGGATTGGTCTCTTCAGTCATCTCCAGTTTCACCAATGTCTTCTCTTTCTACTGGAAGACTGAAATCCTTGTGTTGAGTTACTGCTGTTACTGGTGAGACAAACTTATGGAGGATAGATCTACTGGTGGCTATTAAACAAAGAAGTTAGGGATGTAACCTACTGATAGTGACTGCAAGGGGATTACAGGGCATGAATCAGTGTATACATGCCTATGTCTTATATTTTTCCTATAAAGCATCTGCTACTTGCATATATTGGAAGAAGAATATAGGGTTGGATGGATTTTTCGTCTGACCCAGTAAGGTAATTCTTAATTTAAAGATATAGGCACTTTCACTCTACCTACCAAAGGTGTATGTGTTTGAGCTCATGACTTTCTTGTATGAGAAGCAGGTGACAAAATCCCAGACCACTAGTATAACTCCTACTGAGTTAATATGTCCATTCAAAAAGGAGCAAGATAAAGTAAAAGAGAATGATTTATGACCGCAATGAGAAATATGGTGGTGTATCCATTTTTTAACTTTTCATACTATGGGAGACTATCAGTCAGTTGGTCACTTTTGAAGACTTCTTCTGTATTGACCAACAGATTTAGAATTCGGTTTTTGCAACTCAAATTCTGTAAGAAGCCCTTTTGCCTAAGTATCTTAAGCAAGAAGTGGCTTATGGTTCTTTTTCTTTGGTAACATTACGATCCCAGTTTGTGTTTAGTATTTCACGTGTAATAATATTAACCCTACACACCAGGAAGTTTAAAATTCCAATTTTATATTTAAGAAAAGAGCTATCATAAAATTGTACATCGCTTTCATAACTGGTAATTTTGGTTAGTGTTTCACCAAATGATGATATTGCAGGATGGATGCCCTGAATTAGTTTAACAAAGGGTTCCAAGAAAATCTCAAAACCCTAGAATCTAGATTGCTTAGTCCTTTATCTTGATGTTGTGGCCATATGCTTTACAATTATCTGTTATATTGCAGTCTTTTAGCATAGTTCAATGTAACATACTGTACACTTGTGAGACTTACTAATATTTTTGGAGTTACAGTACATATGCATGCAAGGAGCAGATTATTCCCTAGAGCCTGAGAATACTACCCTTTTTTTTTTCTTGTAATGGTTATTAAAGCCCAAGGGTGCCTATTTAGCTGAGTCAGCTGGTACACTACAAGTTAATTTCAGAAGCTAGTGCTACAAATTGCTTCCTCTCAAATACCAGGAAATGATAAAGGTTCTGAAGTTATTCTAAACCTTCTAGCTGAACTTTGCAGTTAAGCATGGAGATGACATTAACGGGTGCCTTAGTCAGCTTAATGTGTTTTGTCTGTGCTTTACATCAGTGCCAGTGACATCTATAAATAGGATTTTGAAAGTGAGCTGTTACTTGAGTCAAAAAAGTTAATCTACTTAGCACTTGCATAAAATGTTTTTAAATGGGAAAAATTCTTATCTCATTCTTTGCAGCTATGCACAAGTGTGTGTGTGTGTGTGTGTGTTTCCCCTGTTTTTAAGTATTCTTATAAGGACAATCATATGAAAACAAGACCTTTATTGCTAAATAGTTTATTCTTTCAGCTTATGTCTCACATGAAGTTGGAAGTCTGACTGTGCCAGCCTAAGCCTTTTCAGGCAAGTAATTATAATGCCTCAATTCTTCATATGGAGGCTAAACACACATGCTCTTACCCTCAGTAAAGATATTAGACTAAATCTTCATTTGCCCAGGAGCAGATGTCAGTTGAGCTGGTGCAATAGTGTTGGCTGGGGTGTGGAACAAATGGTATCCCAAAGCCACGTTTTTGGTTCGCCTGCTGTGAAGACTGGCAGCAGTGTCCTTATTTGTGACCTCAGACCCAGGAGGCAGCAGTCACCAAGCTGGGGGGCTGAGCTGGAGGGGCGGGTTCTGGGTCCTCTGGCAAGCACGCTTGGGACCCCCCCACCTCATGCTCCTGTGGGATCCTCCATCCACCCCAGCATCTCAGCATTCACGAGCTGCCTGGTACCTTGAGGTATGGAGAAAAAACATTTAAAGCTGTGTCTATGTCCAAATCATCAAATCTTTCTGAATCTCTCCAAATTGATTCAGAGGGTTCCGATTCAATTTGGAGAGATTAAAGGATCTTCTGATTCAATTTGGATTCAGACATTCTGCCACCACATCGGGCCGAATCTCCGCTGAATCGAATCAGCGAATGAAGCTTTGCATAGCCCTACTATGTAGAGCTTTCAATGTCAGGTTTTATTACTGTGGACAATGTCAGTTTCCCTGCTGGCACCAGGTACAGTGGACTTAATTGTAAAACAAAGCATGGTATGCACAGTGGTAAATCCAAAGGTGTAATGAGCTGTTTTTGTATCCTAGATAGCAGTGGCAGTGGTGGCAGTGACCACTGCAAAACTTGTTCCCCCTCTAACCTGGCTCTCTGGGCCAGAATCCCACTAAGCCAACCCTAGTTTTAAACTCCCAAAAACCTGAATCTATTCAGAATACTTTCCTAGAACTGGTCAACTAAAGATCCCTTTATTAGGCCTTGGTAAAAGACAGGTGATAAATCCATGCAATCTTTCCCACTCCCCTCCTCATACCCATGTCATTCTTCCCTCTTCACTTTGGTTTCCAGCAGGGTGTTATGGGTATAAGTGGAGGGAGAGTTGAGGGTTTTTGTGTTTTGGTGGGGTTTTTTGTTTGTGTCATAAGAATATATGTGATAGGAATGTTGTGGTTAATATGTGGGTAAAGAAACAGTGTGCCAATATCTTGGGGTTTTATACTTGTTCTAAATACAGTATATTGACACGTGCCTTTTTTTTGATTGCTTTAAGCAAAAAAGAAAAAAATGGAGAAAATATCCCATCATTATAAGATTTAATAGGTGAAATCCAAGTGCCCAAAAGTGTAGTAGAGTTTGTATTTAATCGGTATTTCAAACCAAGATCTGAAGTACTCTGATCTCAACTTCTGGTTTGGGCCTGCAATCAGCATGGTTGCATAAGCACATAGCCAACAGAAACAGAATTTAATGTGGGGCGACTCACTGATTTTTGTCACAGAACCATCTGTGTACAGCTACTGCTCAGCAAAACAAGTAGAAACAAAACAAGTAGAAATGAGTCCGAGGCCCTGTATGGTAACTGGCAATGTGTACCAAAGTATCATTCATTTTTTTTACTGGTTTCCCAACTTGAGTCATCAAAATGGCTGTAAAACATTAAAAAGTGTCATGTTTTTAGTCAAATGGGAATGGCTGGCATTTATTCAGCATAGAGCACAATGTGATTGGATACTCAGTGCCAAAGGCAGCTTTCAATCCCCATTCTCCTCTTATCACCTCTCCTAAAGGGCTAAGTACAGACAGTCAAAAATCCTGAGGCTGAATTTGTTCAATCTTCATAGGTTATTCTAAGCTACGTAGATTGAAGCAATAAGCAAGTGAACAGACATTCTCTTTTGGCTCCAGAAATGCAGCCACATGCCTGCAGCAGCTCAGACCAGAAGCTGGGGGGTGCTACAGCAGGCCTCACTGCCTGGCTAGAGTAGGCAGCTTAGGCCAAGACTAGCCTGCCCAGCCTGCAAGGTGGGGTTTGGAGGGGAGGTTCAAAGCATCCTGGGATGCTGGGGGACTGTAAGTTAACTTGAATCTGGAGGGGATCTGGGACAGAAATTCAGTAAACCAATTTAAAATAAATCAGTTAAGTCTGATACTAAATCCATCTAGGTTTATCTTAAATCAGTTTTGGCCATTTTGAAAGCAGTTTAGGTGCACTGACCTTCTGTTGTGTTACAGTTTTGAACCAGTTTTCCATCATTTATATTGGTTTATGTGTAACTTCTGTTCCTAGCCTGTCTCTCTCACTCATGGAAGTGATCCCTTGGTACCAGGTATTTGTTCAATACAAATGAGCTTCCCTATATTTCCTATGAAGAGACACTTCCAGTTGCATCTTTTTTTTTCTAAATGCCCAGTTGAAACAGGTAGGTTATGTTCAGTAATTTAGACAAAGCTGTGTTATAATAGGGGTGGTAGTATGCATACTTCTGGTCTGGCAGACATGGTATAGAAGTACTTTGTAGGCCTGAAGTGCCATACACAGTCAGAAGTCTTGCAAGAAATCTCAGTGTATCTTTCTACTAAAAACACTGCAGCTCTTAAGCCTTAGTGCTGCTGACTTCCCTCCCCCTCATCCCGAGGGAAAATGAACAGTATAAAAAACTTTGCAGATAAAAATGATTTTTAGAATTAAGTCTGACATTTTATTCATACTCATTTGACATGTCTGGATATTAGAGCATCAGTAGCATTTTATAATTCCTTATTATAAGGTCCTGAATTTGGAGGACTGTTTCATTCTGAATTTGCATGCTCACACAGGTTAAATCAGAGTCCTAATGTCAATTTTTAATATAGATTTTTACTGGTTTGATAGATTATGCATTTGCCCTTTCTGAATATTCAGCAGTTCACAGATGTGTTATGTTGAAACAGCAAGACTGTCAGAGCAAGGGTATTGTAAAGAAAAAGCTTTTATACAAATTGCAGGCTGCAGATGGATTTGGAGAATGCCATTCCATGTGAGGATGATGTGGGGCAAAGGAGCAATTCCCTCTCTTCCCTTGTATTTCCTGACATGTAGAGCTTCCAGTTATCCTAGAAAATGCCAAAATGTTAATATTATCCTTTTATGAAATAGGGTGGGAAGAAGAGGCATCAGCTGACAGTGAAATCTTCAATGATCATGTGAATGCTTTTTGATCATATTAGTCAACGTTGATTTTAAAAATGTGGTCTTGTGATAAAAGGACAGACAGTAATCTCTCTAGCAGCTGTTTCTTTTCAAATGAGAAAACATTAACAACTGGGTGAAGAAGCTAGTAGTTGTGGGCATATAGCACTCAAGGCAGCTTGTACACACCATGGGGGTTTGATTTGGTTTAGTCCTCCCTAAATTTAAATGGTGGATTTTTAAAAACACCACTTCCATTTAGGGAGAATTAAACCTAACTAAACCCCCATGGTGTGCACATAAGGATGGGGGCCCAATCCTTACCTTCCTCTTTGGCAACAAGGGGATGGGGGGAGGATGGCTGATGGCGGGTAAAGCGGTCCATGAGCTGTGCGGGGCCCCCCAGGTGGCTTCCACCTGCTGGCAATCGACCTGGACAGTCACGTGGGGTGCCATAGCCGCAGAGGAAAGCATTGGGCCCCCACGCAGCTCAGGCAGGCAGGCAGACTCCAGGGAGAAAAAAAAGGTCAGACTCGCCTTTGGTTTTTTTTCTCTTCAGTGGAGCCTGCTATGGTAAGAGCTGGTTTAGGATTATAATGTGTATTTCTGAATTGCAGACTGTGAAATAGGAATTCCTTGTTTTCTGGATCACTGTCTGAATACAGAAGTCTAACAGCTGCAATGAAAATGGTGTTCAGTAGATTTCTTGGAGATTATCATTGTACCCTTCTCTGTCTTGACATAATCAAACATTTATATTTATTGCTCTATATCACAACAAAGAAATGTGTAAAATCCTTGAGCATGAGTTGTTTCCAACCTCTGCTTTACTGCTTGCCTAATGGATTCATAAGAGGATAATTCATAGTCATGGTAACTTTCTCTCACCTTTAATTAGATATAAAATTTCACTTCTTTTGTAGATTAAATATATTGAAAAGCCTACTTTTTTCTTTGACATTTAATTCTCCATATCAAATATAGTTTGTATAAATGGAACATATTCAAATAGAGTATTCTGAGAGATGTTTATACTTAACAGAGAGAAGGATCATCCTAATGCATGAGAGCTGGGAAATCTAAATTCCTGTTCTCGAGAAAGACACAAAATTTGATGGTGATTCTCACTGAATCACTAACTTCTCTGGGCCTCACTTTTTCGCTTCTAAATGCTTAGCCGCATCATTTACTTGATTCTTGAGAGTTAATATTTTTCAAGTATGTTAAGATTCAAGTGGAAAGTGTTCTGGAAGTACAATATTATTAATAATGGATACATACAAGCCTTAATTATTCATATATGATACATAGTTAATGATTAGGGTTTATTATTATTCATTCTGTACTGAAGTATGTAGTAAAACAAATATCATTTTTACTTTCTGTAATAATTGTTAAACATAAAGTAAGGTCATAAATGCTTATATAATAAGGAAGCTTTGAAGGCAGACTATTTTGGGAAAGATTTTCAAATTCTTCTTAATACGTATTTCTTTCAGCCCTATTGGAATCTCTTTCAGATGCATTCTTTTTCTGTGCCATAAATACGATTTCCTAATAAACTAATTATGAATCTCTCCTTTTTGTAGACACTAAAATGTCTTAACTGCATTTCAGATAGCCTGAACCCATCAGTTCTTGTAGTTAAAGCAGAAGTGTAACTACATTTGATCAGCTCTTGTAGCTAGAGCAGGGGTTAAAAACTCATCTGGCCCTGTGGCCCAGAGCAATGATGCAGGGCTGGTCCATCAGCCAGATCAAGCCCATAGGCATCCCCTCAGCCCCTGTCCCTCTCACAGACTGGATGCAGCATACGAAGTGCCTGATCCAAGTCCTGTGCCCAGCCAGTCTTGAGTCTGAGCTGCATGCAACACCCCCAGCTGATCCAGAACCTGCAATGTGGCACCTGCTGGCACCATTTGCGGCACAGTGCTGGACCCAGGAGATGAGGGTTACCACATGCAGCAGAGATCCTGGACCAGCCAGAATGGGTGCCATACATATTGTGGATCCTGGAGCAGGCACCGTGTGCAGTGCACATCCTAAGACCTATATGTGGGGTTGGTCCAGCACAGGCTGCTTGTGGCATGTGGGTTAATTCAGACCCAGGGGCAGCGCTGGGGGCCAGGTGACAAGCCAAATCTGAGCTAGAGCATTAAGTATGGAAAGGCCAGATACTTAACAATGTAAAGATTTAACTAACATTGTTTAAAATGAATTTCAGTGAGAGAGAAAGAGAGAGATTTCTTTGGTGTGGATTTGGAGCCATTTATGAATTATATTGTATTTGTATTAACATACGTTATTCATGCAATGAATAGCACTTCTTAGCAGCTTTTTTTTGCAGGCAAGCTGACCTAAAAACTCAAAGAACAACAAGGTATAAAATCCCTTTTCTGTTTCTAATTTTTTTTATAGAAAAATCCCAAACCCTTTTCTGTTTCTAAAATTGTTTATAGGAAATTCCCTTCCTCCTCTGAAATAAGAAAACATTTTTATTTTCAACAATTATTTTCATTAAAAGAACAATTGTTCAGCTAATAAAAATACTATGAAATTCTAGAAAGTTTGAAAATAGCTAGTATGTAGAATGTCAGGGTAGGGTTATAACTAAAGGAGGAAATAATGTCCATGTCTATGCATTTCTTGTCACATATTCATCAGACTGTGTCCAGCCAGAATCATCTACCATACTGGACACTAATTTACTCCATGGCAAGTTTTGAAAACTGGTTCTGTATTTTACTAGATTAGGGGCTATGTTTAAGTTCCCTTCCAAGATCTACATCAATAGAAGAGTGCAGTATTTTAAACGTATTGTTAATGATGGGCTGAGTGAATGTTATAGTCCATGACAGGACAGAACATTGCTTTGGAGGTCCTTTGATTTCTCCTTCTCAGTCTTCTGCCTTCTTAGTCTGTGTAAGTAACTATACATGTTTGCTGGCATCTTTTTAAAGTAAAACACCCTTTAGCCTTAGATTTAAGTGTAATATATTTGTGGGGAGGGGTTCTTTTAACTGTCTGGTTTCTTTATTTTAAAAAGTGTATTTCCTGTAAGAAAGCCGTCCTGCACTACTTGTTAATAAAGTATAAAAACTATGTATTTGATATAAAAAGTTGAAATTTTGTACAGTCTATCATTAGAAAATGCTCTATAAATTACTCTCATTTTGGAATGCATATGTCATAGCCTGTTGGTCTGAGAAAAAGAGATACACAAAGGCAATATCTTTTATTAGACCAACTAAATAGTAGCAAAAACAAGCCTTTCTTTGCAGGCTTTCAGGTGTGTACACCCTTCTTCAGGCTGAGGAGAATTCAAAGATTGTGCAAGTCATCATAGATAGAAAAGAAATTCCATTTTGCACAAGGGAGGTAGAGAGTGGAAGTTTTATTCCCCTGGGTATCTCAGAGTCCTTTTGTGAGAGTGTTGCTCCGTGATGTGCAGATTAGGCTGTCTTCATCCCTGGAGGTGTCTGATGTCAGAAGCAGACAGGGAGGTAAAAAATCCTTCTTTCTTGGTTAGCAATGAAATTTACTTTTCCAAACAGCTAAAATACGCTATCTTCCATGTTTCCGGGTTCTGTGTTGTAGCCCTGTTGGTCTGAGAAAAAGAGATACACAAAGGTTTTGGGTTAGAGCTGATATCTTTATTACACCAGCCCAAAACCTTGAAAAGAGAGGAATGTTTTTGCTACTATTTAGTTGGTCGAATATAAGATATTGTTTCAGGCTGTCTGTCCACCTGCCTGAAATATTTTCACATTTCCTTCTCTCCTTAGGAGGGATTCGGTTTAAGGAGAGACTTAAATTGTTTCCCCCTTCACTATAGGTGAGTGTTAAGCCAGACATCAGAGAATATGCTACAAAAATAAGATCCCATTACACTCCTAACCCTAGAGAAGATAGCAGAGATATCACTTAAAGTGACTTTTATCCTAATAGAATTTTCTTTGCTACTAGCACATGAAGCAAATCTGAAGGTCACCTTACATGAAAACATGGACTGGCATCTTTTCAGATGCTTTGCAGCTATCAGGTGTACAATTACTGTATTTTTCATTGAATCCCTCTGTCTGGTCAGGAGCCCAGAACATTTGTGTATGCTTTCTTTTAATTTACCCAGGGTTCCACAACCTGAAGCTGTTGATGGTTGAAGAACTATCATTCTAATTGGAAACTATGTTAAACAAGAGTTGGCTCACTTCTCTATGCTTTAAAGAAAGCCAGGCCACCTGTTTAGGATCTTTGGACAGGTAATAATGAACACGATAGATAATGATAACTTCACCCAAGTAATTAAACCAAAAACATTATGATCCTATAACATATCTAACCCTGGTCTTGCACCAGAAGATCTTCATCCCAGATTTAAAGAGGCCAGAAAAGGTTGACCAGATATTTTTTCCATAGTTCTTCTAGACTGAATTGCCTAGATACATGAGTGATGTTCCAGCTCTGCTAGTTCTCATGCAGGCACTGTATGGGAAGACTAATGTGAGGTGGCTCTTTGGTACATAGTTGCTTCTGTCAGATGGATTTAAACTATAATTTCCTTGAGAGCAATCCTGGACAGTCTTGGAGGGTCTGAGTCCACTGTAAGTGCTCATATACCAAGGGTGGGGAAAATATGGCCCGTGAGCCAGATGTAGCCAATGGAGGGCATTTGTCTGGCCTGCAGCAGGTTCCTTGGCCCCCACCTGGCCCAATCATCACTCATCCATGGAACATCCTGCCATCCCCAAGGCCCACAGTGGATCTGGGATGGCTCTGTGGTGGGACTGCCTTTCTAGGCACCCTGGGCAGTGTCGGGTCCTTCTGGCTGCAACCATGACTGCCCCCAACCCCATGGTACTGACAGGGACCCACACTGTACAACCCCAACCCAGCTTACCCCATGCTGGCTCCAGGCTCACCTGTTGGGGCTGAGCAGCAGCAGCATCTATAGGAAACTGTTGCTCGGCAAAGGAGAAACATGACCCCACCCTCTCGCCACTTCCGGGCAATTCTCACTGCAGCCGCTCAGAGCCTGCACCATGCCAGACTGCCCTGCATCTTTGCCACCAAGACTGCCCTGCGGCTGCTCTGCACTGTCACCACTGCCATGCTGGGCAGCTGAGAGGTGGTGGTGATACAGACTCAGGGGAGTCCGATGTGGCACAGGCTCTGGGTAGTTGCAGTGAGAGCTGCCCAGTGGTGGCAAGGGGCAGGAGCCACTTTCCCCCACACCGAGCAACAGTTTGTCCTCGGCATCCACTGCTGCTGCTGCTCAGCCTGGACCAGCAAGTCTGGAGGAGGTGCAGGGCAGGCTGGGTCGGGGCTGTGCAGCATGGGCCCCCACTGATACCATAGGGCTGGGGGCAGTGGCAGCAGCAGCTGGAGGGAATTGTCACTGACCGGGCTGCCTAGAAAGGCAGTTCAGCTATGGAACTGGCCAGCCCCACTGTGTGCCCAGGGGGCTGCAGGGTGTGCCATGAGTGGGCAGTGCAGAGCAGGTACCAAACAGGGCTGGGGCTGCTTGCTGTTGGTGATGGTGGGGAGATGCTGCAGGGCATGAAGGCTCCAAGCTATTGTGGAACAGATACTGACTAGCTCAGGGGTACATGTGGAGGGGCTCCCATGCACACTCCACCATACCCTCAGACCCTGCCCTACAAACCCCATAACCACACCCTCCCTCACACTCAATCACACACTCCACAAACCCCATACCCACCCACCCACAAACACACATACCCACACACATCCACTGGCCCCCACAAACCCCATACCCACCCACCTACCTACACACCTACTCCCCAATATACAAGAGTAAAACTTCACTTTGAGCTATTATGCAATGACCTCTATATATGCAGCAGAAACGCATACAAAAATGGACAATTAAAAAAAAATTAAAATACATTATTGTGGATGTTTGCTTTTTAGTATTTAATTTGAGAGCTTTTTTCTGGTTCCAAAATGGCAAATCCCCTTCCTGAAAGGAGTACTTCTGGGGGCAAAGGGAGGGACTTCACATGGCAAAGGTTAAGGAGCAGGACTTCCGGTCCCAAAATGGCAAACATGGGGTGGGACACTTCTCAAGGGGTAGGGCCACCCTTGCAGCCCTCAACAGCTCACCAAAACTCACTAAGTAGCCCTCCATCCAAAATAATTACTTGCCCGTTATATACCATCTCCTCTGTTCTTTTATATTTGTTTAACTGCTCTTGATTAAGTTGTTGCATTTGACTTGGTATCACTAACAGAAAAAAATCTGTCTTTAGGAAAATAAAGTCTATTTTGTTTCTGTTTTGAATTCTAGCCTTTTTAACATTACTCCTCTGCATTGGCGATGCATAGGGGGTGCACGTGCACCCCCTGAGCGTGGTGATGCACCCCCTGCAAAAAGACACCGCTGACAGTGTCAGCGGCTCCTGCAGGCAGTCGCCTCACCACCACCCCCGTCACCACCAATACTGCTGGCAGTGTCTGCGGGCAGTCAGCAATCACCACTGGCAATGCTGCTGGTGGCATCTGTGGGTGGTCACCAACTCCTGATTGACGCTCGCCACCTCCCCCCACCTCCACTTCCCACTTACAACCGCCACTCTCCCACTGCCACCAGCACTGCTGTCCCTCCAGCCACTGGGGGCATGCATCATTCATGCTCCTCTGCAATTAATGGCAAAGACTTGACCTGGGAAGCACTAGAGCCATGTTTATTTTATATTGGATTCTTTCTTTAATCCCAGGAAAAGATTCTTGCTTTGGCCGGAGGGTCACTTTACCCTAAAAATCCAGAAGACCACAGTGAAGAAGGAACTGGAGCAACATCTGCATCTACCAAGCTGGTTAATCTATGACTCCCAGATTCCCTTTATGAGTATCGTAATCTATTTTTGTTAGCATGTTATCTTTTTCTAGTTTTCCAATTATTCAAATAGCTGCAAATAAACATGTAGAGTCTCTGTGAGCTAGGTAGGCTGGGATTAAATTTTAATTTCTATAATTTGTGAAGACTTTGGAATTTTCTTTATGGTTTTTAGCTGGAATTTAGCTTTAGTTAGTTGGTGCTGGATAGTGTGCAAAATAAACATGCAAGTTTCAGGTTCCTAGCAGATAATGTCTTGTTCATATTCCAGGGAAAACTGGGCCAGGGAAAGAAGTGGATTTAAATGTTGTGCTTTTCCAATTATTAATTTAAAAAAAATTAATGAGTGGAAATAAAATGCCCCACGTGGCTTGCCAGCTTCTTAATCATATTTGTTTGTATATTGTACATAATACAGAAGGCATTGCCTGGGTTTCTTAAAAAAGGAGATCAGAGAGAGAAGGATTGTGAAGAAGCTGCATTTTTAAATACGCATTTGCATACAATCAGACAATATTCAATCAGCTCAATATACGTTGAGTGTACAAGCCTCAATCCTCATTTGTATCCAGTCTTTGTAGGACATAGCTGGCGAAGCAGGTTTCTTTGCTCCCCTGTCCTATGGCTGGCTAGGAACTAATTCAAACCAAATAGTATTGTGCAGCCCTGGTGCTCTAAATTATGCATAGCTAATTATGGCCCACAACAGTTGGACTTAAATCTGGAGATTACTTGAGTACAATATTTCTCTTCCAATAAATCCTGATCCCAGCATTCATGCTATATTGGGCTTAAAAGCTTGGTTAGGAAATACCTAGACTGGCTGTTTTTCAGATGGGTCCTCAGGAACCTGACTGGGGCCAGTTATGTATACTGCAGACTGTTTATAAAGTGGGATGAAGTTCATAAGCACTTTTCCTAAGCAGTTTTCTGCTTTTCACTCTTTGAAGAGCTTCAAATATCTGTCATCAGAGTGAGGAGGGATGCAAAGCATGTCCTTTTGATAAGCAAACTTCATCTTTGTTCTGCAACACAGCGAGTTGCAGGGTGAGTTGTAACTATTTAAAGATAGGAATTGAATCTTAGCACATTTAGTAGGAAGAAAATATTTTTTAATATATCAAAAGAGCTCAAAATGAGGTCTAGTTTCTCTTTTGATGATATGCCCTGGTAGTTTTTCTCATCTCCAACATTTCACAACTGTTTGTTAGCATCTTTCTTCTGAAATAAAGAGAAACAGACTTTAAAACATGTTATTGTCTTTTTTGGTGTTCTTGAGCACGGTGTTTAAACCACTGCACAGTTTTCTAATCAGGATTACAGAATTAATTTTCATGGTTTATCCTCTGGTATTCTTTTTTCTTATGGTGCTTACTTGCATCTCTTTTGTGAATATTTTCATGCTTCATTGACTACACATTTTTGTTCAGCTGTTTGTCAAGAATCTCAGAACTGAAATGAAGTTTGCAGAAATAAAGCCTTTTTCTTAGGTAATTTAAATAACTAATCAAAGTTGCTCCATGTTTCATAGCTTTATTTGGTATCTGCCATGATAACGGAAGATGTTACTCAGGTCAGAGGATGATGAATTTCTTCTTAGCTATTTATGTTCATTTATATTTTGACTGCAAAAATAATTTCATTTCATTACCATCAGTGCAAAAGTTACGTGACCATTTTCTTTGTGTCAATAAACATAACTTTGAGAAACAAGAGCCATCCCTCCCCCACCTTCAAAGGGCAAGCATGTGTTCTGTTTGCTCCCTATCTAACCTACTTACAGAAACCTGTGTAGGGCATGCATGCGTGTGCAGGAACAGAAAATATTCCCTGTGCTGCATATTTGCAGCATGGGGTCAAAATTAGACCCCTGGATAGGGGTTTAAAAAAAAGTGCCACAGAACAGTGTGGCAAGGCACAATCCTGGACCATACCTGAAGGCAATCTGGGAGTCAGTCCTCCAGGAGAAATGCTCTGGGAATATCGGGGGGGTGTTGGGAGTGGAACGGGTTGTCAGGGGCTTTGTTGAGTGGAGGGGGATGTCAGGGGGCGTGGGGAGTGGCAGGAGGCAGGATGTCCCAGTGGGTGAGTTTGTGGAGGGGCTTGAGTGGGGGCTGCCATGCTCCTGCCCCCCCAACCCAGCCCCCATGGCACCAGCAGTAGCAGGCAGCGTGGCTGTGGCTCTGCTGCAAGCACAGTGACATGGCGCTGTCTGCTCTGGACTCCATACATGCTGAACGAACCTGGCCCAGCCCCCTAGCACACAGCCTGGGATAGGTCAGGTCTGTTCAGCATGTATGGAGCCTGGGTCACACAGCCTTGCATCACTGCCCACTGTGCCTGCAGCAAAGCCACACTCCTGCTTGCCGCTGCAAGGAGGGGTAGGGGGTCAGGCATGTGGCAGCCCCAGAGCCATCCCCGGGGGTATCCTGGGCCTGGAGTATAACCCCTGCAAGGCTGGGGGGTGGTGAGTGGAGGGGTGTGGCGAGCAGCCAGAGTGTGGAGCAGATGGCCACAACAGAGCTGGTGGAGCATGACAGCCATAGCAGAGCCTGTGGCATGCGCCAAGACTCAGCCCAGCCCAGCCCAGCACAGCTCACTAGCCCATCTTTGCACCGGAGCAGGATGCACGACTCTGGGAGTAGCAGCTCCTGTGCAATGCACGCTAGCAGCACAGCCCAGGCCAGCGGGCTGCATTTTCCACGAGGATCAGGCATGTCCAAGCCTCGTGGAAAATGTGCCCCGCTGGCCTGACCTGACCCAATCTGGCCCAGGCCGTCCAAGAGCCATGCCTCTTGGAGCAACACATCCTGTTCTGATGCAAAGTCAGACTAGTGAGCTACACCAGGTCAGGCCAAGTCCTGCCATGTGCCTCCTTGCTGCAGGCACCGCGGGGCAAGCAGCACTACTGCCACTGTCAGGACCTGGGCAGCATGTAGGGACAGTACACCAAGCCAACCCAGGTCCTGCTGGCACTGGGGCCGCTTGCACTGCCAGGCCAGGTCAGTTCTATGGTGGCAGGACCCGGCTTGGCTCAGCCCGCTGTCACTACATCCTGCACTGACTCCTGCCACCATGGAATCAGCCCAGGCTGGCAGTAAGAGCGGCCCCAGTGCCAGTAGGACCCAGCTTGGTGTGACATGGAGTCCCCACAAGAGGTGCTAGCCCCCAAGCAACACCAGCGAGTGGCACCAGTCCCTGATGAGCAGCACAGACAGCACTGGCTCTGAACTGCTTAGAGCCATGCTGCACCATGGGAGGACTTGCAGCAGCAGGCTCTGAGTGCCCCACTCCCACTAGTGCTGCAGGGGGTAAGTTGCAGGTCCTGTGCATGGGGGCTGTGGCCCTGCAGGATGGCTGGGACCCTGTGGGAAGGGGAGGTGCTTTAGCTCTCCAGGGGGGAACTGGGACCCTGCAGTAGGGGCAGTCTATGTGCTGTGGGGGTGGTTACACCCTGTGGGGTCCAGGCACCCACCCCTCCTGAGCAGCCCCCCTATAAGGTCTCCTCACACCCACTGCAATTGCCCCACATCTACCCACACACCAACATGCATCCCCCCAAATCCCTCCACACACACACACCCATCTTCTCTCACTCTCCTTTTTACTTTCCCCTGACAAACCCCAGATCCCCCTCTCACACACCCATCATGTGAGAAGAAAACCAAAAGCACACATCAACATGTACAGATATTTAGAATTTATTTTATCATGATGATAAAATAAATCATGGTTTCCAAACTGCTTTAATGTTGTAAATATACCAATAAAGCATTACCCAACTGCTCTCTTTCTCTGTCTCTCTCTCTCTCTCTCTCTCCCTCTGTATATGTATATGTATGTATAGTGGTCTATTGTTCTAATTGTGGAAGAACATGCATTTTGGGGTATTTTAAAAAATGGATTTGGGATGCTGATACAGCAGTCCAGTGACACAAGGGGCTAGTGTCCCCAGATACCAGCTGGCCAGACCCCAGAAGCTCCAGAGAGTGCTTGCTAGGGCAGGTTTTTATATTGCTGAAGCCAGCACAGGGCAGGTTTTTATACTACTGGGGCCAGCACCTGAGGCTCTAGCCCACTGTGGATGCAGACCTGGGACAAGACAGGCAGTGTTATCTTGCCCCAAGAAGCCCAATTTGCCCCACACCAAAGTGCATGTCTAGGCATAAGTGCTGAGGCAATAAGCCCTGGCTCAAATTTGCACTGCTTCTATTTGAGCTGCTGCAAGCACACATGCCTGCATGTGTGGATATGCCCATAGGTTAAATTGATTCCACCTTGGTCTTTTTGATTCATTTGAATAATTGCTGCTAAATATTTGACTGCTTTCAAGGCTGATTAATGTTCCAAAGTATATTCAAGTGTACTTACAGATAATTTTACGGAGCTCTTTTATACTACTGACATAAGTCTAATGGGTCTGCTATGAGGTCCTTTATTGTTTTCTGCCTTGTGAATCAAGAACCTAAGAGAAAATTTTCACAGCTGAGCTATAAATACTTGAAAAATTAAGATTATAATGGAAAAGCAGACAAACCATAACTAACTCTGCACTGGCATGTACTGTTGTAATGCTGTTGTAATTGCAGTCATTTTATTTAAATAATTATTTAGGGTCTGGGCTTCAGTGGAAACACATTTTATGTGTACATTTTCTGTCTACTTTCAGAACAGAAAAATATAGTATATTACTGCATTACTATAAACATATGGTTATTTATTTCTCAAAGACTGTTTTTGACCTCTTTAATATCTGTGAAACCATGCAGACATCAGAGACATTCACTGGTGTAACTGAGAGCTTCATTCAGTCTATAGGTATCATTTGGAATGTGGGAGCAGAAAAATGGAAAAGTTTCTCTACCATGAAGGTCAAAAAGCTAACGTATTCTGTGCAGATCCATCCAGAGAAAAAGATCTAGTGAACAGAAGAGGTTTTCACAGGTTTACATAAAGTGTAACAAGAAGTCCCTTCTTGCAGAGACCTAGCACACTCATTGCATGGGCATGGCAAGGCAGAAGCATGCCAGAAAGCTGAAATGGCTTTCTATAGAAGAAACCTACAAACTACATCTTCATATCAATTGAGTTAAGTGTCACTACAGAAAACAAAGACTAAAATATCTACTTCAAAGCAAAGCCTGTAAGAGACAAGAAAAGCCAAAGTGCATTGAAAGCGTGACTGTAAATATATCCTGGTGAACACATTCCCTCTTCAATTAAGACCTATTTCCCAAAGCAAACTTCCCATATCTGTCTAAAGTGTGACTGCATTTAACCTAACTCACTTACTATCCCAGGTAGCCTTTGATCTTCACTACCTCATGTTGCATTTTTATGTATTTCTCACAGTGCATTTTTATATTTCACTTGTCTCATCTTTTCCCTGGCACTCTATATATTTTATATTTTTATACCTTTTAAATGTATTTTTCTTTAAAGTAAAGTCATACCTTATATTACTAAAATTATTCTTATAAAAATGCACTGGAATTGTGATCCCTGGAATTGTATTGCTGTAGTGGGCGGTCCCCAGAGTGAATGTGAGTATGTATGAGTCAGTAGGACAAAGCAAGAGCCTCTGGCTATTAATTGACAATAGCCTAGCTAGAGGAATTTACTATTACAAAACTCTGTTCTGCAACCTGCCTTAAACTAAACAAGCCAAAGAACTGATTCCTGGAACCTGCAAGACACAACCGTTGAATCAGTAAAGTCAAGGGTAGACTCCTGAAACTGCACCATCAGGCAGAACCCTCAGTGACTGTGACTAACAGCTGTCATGCACTACTCAAGACCCACGTGGGACAACAACCTCCAGATTGGGCAACTAAGATGATGCTAGGGGATCACAAAAGTCTGCCAGAGAAGGGATAAAATGAAGTGAAGCATGACCCTCAGTGGGACCCTCTCTTCCAGTACCCAACCTACTAAGAAGAACAAGCAGGCGACCTTCTTCTGGAGAAGACACCGTCTTGGAGGAAGCTGACTATCAACAACAGATCTTCAGGGCCTCTGATAAGTAGATATACTACCGGTACTCTCACAACCACTACAACAGCTACCCTACACAATACTACATGGGTATGAATGACATAGATTTGAATGAGCGAGTGGATGCGTGTATGTGTTAAGGTGATCAGTACCTATCATAACCCTCAAAGGTTCACATTTATAATTTTATTGTAACTTTACATCCCATCTAATAACTTAGAATTTATGGTGATCCTGAGAGTTGGTTCTCTGTAGCCAATAAAAGTACGTATAAAAAGATTCACCTCAAGTATTTATAGAGGAACTCAGGCAGATGGATTTTTAGTATAGGAGCACTGGTACATCAGTCCAATATTGGATCAGTACTGGTACAAAGAAAATTTGCTGTATTAGATATTGGCCTGATGGCGCTCATAATTTGGTCAATGAATGCTCATGTTGTGCACAGCCACAGCACAATACTCAGGCAACAATGAGCACAGCCCGGCAGCATGGAGAGCTGCCTCCAGCTGGTAAGTCCACTGTGGTGGAAGCAGAGAGGGGAGTGAAGGAGATTGGGGGTTGCAGGTCAACACCACCCCCCTGCCTTCCCTGGTGAGGAAGGGGGCAGGGACAGGCGCTGCCCAGGCAGGGTTGGGGGAGCAGAACTACAGCTCATGGCAAGGGGAGGTGGCTCCTGCTGCTGCTTGCACCCCAGGAGGGCATGGAGGCAGTGTGTGCCCCTGGATCTGCATGGGGCAGGGCAGGATGCAGCTGGGGCTGCATAGGGCACTTCTCAGGAGGAGAGCTGGGCTTAGAGCAGGTGCTGGGAGAAAGCTGCATCCACCCCAAATTTTACCACAGCTCCACTCCCACTTCCCAGCCCCCAGTGAGAAGAGCCCCGTGTAGCCCTGGCTACAGCCCGTCCTGCCTCATGCAGATAAGAGGGGCACGTGCCTCACCATGCCCTTCCAGGGTTCAAGCAGTGGTGGGAGCAGCCTCCCCACCATGAGCTGCAGCGCTCCCCCCCCCCATCCCACCTAGGCAGTGCCTGCCCCTGCCCGCTCCCTCAATATGGGGGGTGTTGATCTGCCCCCCCCCATGCCCCTTCCCTCCCCACGCCCCTTCCACCACACTGGGCTTAGCAGCTGGAGGCAGCTTTATTGGAAATTGGATTGGTATCAGCCAATATGCCTGCTTAAATATCAGCTCTTGGTATCAACCTCAAAAATCTCTATTGGTAACCCCTTAATTTTCAGGCACCTAATTATTGTAAATACCTTTTATCTCATCTTCAGTTTTAGGTAACTGTTATGTCTCTCCTCCTTATTTTTTTGAGGGGACGTTCAGGAGCTATAATGTTGAAATGACCTAAACATGGATGCAGAATTGCAGTTGTGTAAATAGAGGGTGCAATTAGGGCTAAAGTGAAAATGAGGTCCCAGGGGTCTGTATAAGCCAATTGCTGCATCGAAACATACTCATGATACTCATACATGGTACACTTTCATACCCATTTGGGTATCTGTATGAGATCACTTCTGATTATAAGGTAAAGATTTCTGAAAGAATCATATGATGTTTGACCTGAAGTCCCATTTTCAAGCACTTAGGCATTTTTGATATCTTATCCATAATAAGTTCACCACATAATTTTAATTTTAAAATGTATGCTTTTGTGCATCTTAAATTGTGTAATCTTAAATTAAATAAGCAGCCTCTGAAGATATGACCATTATTTCAGTTTACATTATAATAAACGTTTAGAGCAGCTGTCAGCAATGTTTTCTAGCAGCAAACCAGAACAGCCCAGCTCAGATCTGAGGCGGGTCAGCGCTAGTACTCACCTCAGCACTGCCACTGTTGCTGCCACTACTTCTCCCCACAGTCTCTTCTCCCCACTCCCCTGCTGCAGCACAGCATGGGAGAAGCTCCCATAGCATAGTGCAAGCAAAGCCTCCTGCCATCAAACACCACTGAGGTCCTCTGCCACTGAATGCTCCACTGGCCCTGGCACATGGGCCGTAGGTTGCTTACCATCCTTTTGGAGAAGACCTGAGAGAAGAAATGCAAGCTGCCATAATTCAAAATGAGTCCCCCTAATTTTTATCAGATAAGGAAACTATCTATTTTACCAGGATAAATTATTTTTTCTTCTCCTAAATGTTGTATAATCAAGTCTTTCAAATTATATTCCTCTGGTTATAAGTACAAAACAGTTTAGTGAGATTATCTGCAGTGCATCCTTTGTTTGTATCATGATCCTACAGTATGATTTGTAATTGTTTCTTTTAAGGAGAAGCCCAGAAATGGAGTATTTGGATGTTTGCAGGTCAACAAGTTGACAGAATTGTGTGGAAAGTTTCTATAGGACTTCTTCAGAGGAAGCCTAGATTTATTCATTCCTATTAGTCTATCATTTCATTAGTACCATTTGCACTTTAAAAAATTATTCTCATATATGCAGCTATGTTTTTTGTTATTATATAGTGATAAACCAATCATCCTTCATATGTTGTCATAACAGTGAATTTCAAGATCACAATACGATTTCTCTAAAAACAGTTTTTGAACCATGGTTCATTTTCATAATGATTTTATGTAAGATGATAAATAATGGCCTTGGGTGTTAGGACTGTCTATAAATAAAATTCATGGTCATCTTGTAGATGAGAAATAAAAAGAAAAAAACCCCACAACCATTGCTGCTACTTTAAAAAAATATAGGAGTAATATTCCTTTAATGTGCACTTTTATTTTATGGAGAGAATTTGCACACTGTTATAAGTAATAAGGATGAGTGTTTCAATTATAAAGTGTTGGTAGTTGTGATGTAGCTGTTCCTTATTCTAGACACGTGGAATAGGAGTTTTTGCAGGCTTTAAAATACAGGTCAATATAAAAGGATTTTGAAATAAGCAGAAAGTGTTCTTATTTCTTTTATGAATAGGCCTTTTATTTCAGTATTTCTCTTCAGTTTCTCTCTTCACTAAATCCTTTCTCCACAGTAGGAATCAGCAGGCACATTGTGTCTTATTTGAATGTTAAGAGGCTGAAAAGCTTTGGAAGATTCATTGTAATCTGTTAGGGAATGCATATAGAAGGGAAGCACAGATTTGGAGTTTTGTGATGGCGAGTCAGAACAAGAAAGAATGTGAGATTATTAGATTTCTTGCAAATCTCTAACCTTCAGAATTGAGACAGTTCTGAAACTATTCCCAATTCTTGCTTCTAAGCCAGATTGCTTAACTGTACAAGCAAGCAAGCTTGAAAGCATCTCTTACTTCCCTTTTGTTTTGTGACTTATTGCATCTGCCCTTCATGCAGCCTTTGAGCTTACATAAAGAAGTTTATGCATTACACATACAATAAGTTAGCATCTAAAATCATGGCAGTTGCAGGAGATTAACTCTCTGCACTAGAATCATAGTGCTAACATTCAGAAGCCTTATAATGTCATAACAGCATAGTTGAGACCTAACAACTTAAAGTTTTTAGAACACATATTTCTAAGTATACCCTAAGCCTGTTGGCATGGTCCATAGAATGCGCTCAAGTCACAAAGCCTAGGGCCACTGCTAGTACTATGATAGCTATGCCAGTGGTAACAGTGGAATTGTTTTTTAAATAAAATTTCCAAGCATGGATATTGTTAATTTCTTTAAAACTCCCATTTTTACTAAATAAAACCAGTTTTATAAGGAGGGAGGGGAAATCCTTTGATCTTTGTAACCATGTTATACTAAATGCTAAATAGGATGTTTTTGCGTCACATCAGAATATAACAGTCATTTTGCTACCTATAATCTGAAGACGTGACATAAAGTAAATAAATTGATGTGGCAGTAACAATTAAATGTGTCAGTTCAAATTGTGACAAATCACACTGTGCTGATTCACACTTGCTGATGCAAACACTGCTTTTTTCACCTGAGGGTACTGCTCAGAGAATTCAGCTTTAAGTTTAGGCCGTACTGTGGATTCATAGAGGCCCTTTCAAAATTTCATCTCCTTTTGGGACTATAAATCATTAATTTTGGGCTGCACCCTCTGTGGTGGACCAGCCATCCTTCCTTCAACAGGTGAGGGGTATAAAGATACCAAGCAAAGAGTCATTAGCTTGTGGATTTATAATAAAATATGATACCAAAAGTGCTTACAACCAATATTTTCTATGTCTTTTGGAACCTGATCCAAAGCCCAGTGATCCAACATTTTGGATCTAGCCACTCAGTGTGATTTGTTTTGTTTCCACCAAGAGAAGAGGTGCTAAATCTGTTTTTCATGTTGATATTGGGGAGCAATGTACAGTTTTAAAGGATCTTTTGGCTTATCACAAGCATAGGAACAAAAGGATACATCCCAATGTGATTATACTTCATATATATTATTGATTGAGATTTATGACACCTTGGACCAAGCTACAAGTATGAATGTTTCTCAGTAAATTTTTCTATTTGCTGCTTTTTGCTTAAGATGAGCTAAGATTATTTGTTTAGACTTTGCCCAACCTGTTATTTTCTGTAAATGTGTGTGATGGTATGCATTTGTGAAAACTAACCAGATAGTTTGATATGATAATAAACAAAACTACTAATATAGAGATACTTACTGTTAGCTAAATTTCCAGTACTTATTTTGCCAAATAATCAGACTTATCCAAGCTAAAACTAAGAAACTGTGATTAGAAAGGTAAATATTATACTACAAGACTTGAAAGAACTTGGTAGATACTGTTTTTAAGGAAAACAAGTAAAGTGTTTTAGTTTTTTTATGTAGGATCATTTTACACAATCTGAAATGTTCTTTATTTGTTTTCTTTAGACTCCTAAGGACCCAGTCCTTGGAATGGTTTTATAATAATGTAAAAAGCCGCTTTAAACGTTTTGGGAGTGCTAAAGTCCTGAAGAATTTATACAGGAAACACAGACTGGAGAGCGGAGCCTGTTCTGACTTAATAGGTACAGTAGAGTTGTTTTAATTCCTTCTTGGCATATTAGCTTTAATGCACATGATCAGGAATGCAAGACCGCGGCTGGACGCCCAGGGTAGCTACTGTACCCAGGGACAGCTGCAACTTATGGTTGCAATCATATGGCTGATTTTATGGTACAAGGCATTTTTTCACCCTCTACCTGCATCTGCGCCTGGGGCAGTTGCCTCTGTCACCCTGCCCTAGTTATGCCACTGTACATGATGATCCAGTTGAAGTTCTGAGACTTCTGGAAAATAGAAGATATGTAGTGAGTTTTGCAAACAGTGTTTTCTTACAGTCGTGGTGGAATATTTACTGTAACTGACTAGCAAACGATTCAGAACCACAGCCAGTTAGAGACAGTTATATCATCTTGGCTTCACTGGCCGTATTCATTCATAATGTAATTCCATTGAAATCAGTACAGAGTTTGTGTTTTCCGGGATGTCTTTCCTGAGGATAAGCTGGGAATTAAAAAGTAGCAGAAAAGCTGCATGGGCCCGTGTAAAAATTATACATGGCTCTTGTAAAGCATCACCTCCTGACTGTGCTAGAGAAAGCTTTAGTGTAATATAGGTCACCCACTTGATGCACACTAAAACTGGAAATGTATATAATACAGCTGCCTTGGTGTTGGGCATTGGCTATTAAACATACTATATTTTCTTGCATACAACATGGCCCCAAATAAAATAAACAGCTTGTTTTTAGAAGATGGAATGTAGAACATTTTTTTTTCCAGAGTCATGGCTGACTGTATGACATAAAATAAACCCTCCTAGGAACACAAAGTATCCAGGAAGTATGGTACCAGGAAATTCCTGCTGCTGGCTGCCTCATCTGTACTTTTTCCTCTGTATTTCCCAGACACACCATGTTTCCAGGACACCATACTCTGTCATACAAGGTTAGCTCCCAGACCCTTGCATGGGGAATACCAATGTATAGTTCTTTATTGTAAGTAATTATTTATATCAGTTCACGTTAATAAGGTGATGTGTCCACATCCTAAGTCTCATCAAGATACTATCACCAGCTAACTTTCTGGCAGGCAAAAACAGGAACACTCAGCCAACAGCTATGGCTACGAGAGGGCTAACATAGGGCTCCACCATCTTAGCAGCTGCATGGCATGCACAGTGGCTTTGAGCTTGCTGTTTTTCCAGTGAAGAAAACTGTTTCCCTACTTAAAAAAAGCACACCCATTTGGGGGTTTTGGGGCTCGAATAATTTTTTGGGAAGGGAGGAGAGGAGGTGCACATTGTATTTGAGAAAATATAGTCCCAGAGACAAGAAGCTTACTGGCATATGTCCAGTGCCACTACAAGGTGTCTATATGGTATCTGTTTGCAGGTTTAGTTTCCAGCAAGTGTGCTGTGCCTCAATGTAGTGCTATATAGCAGTTTGGAGGCAGGATAAATATGCAATTAGGGGTGCACTGATAGAGATTTTGGGGGCCGATAGCAATAGCTGATTTTTAAGGAGGCATATCGGCCAATACCAATCCAGTTTCCAATATAGCTATGTGCAGTAGAGCTATGCAAAGCTTTGGCAGCTGATTCGATTCAGAGTAGATTTGGCACAATTTGGTGGCTGAATCTCTGAATCTGGAAGCCTCCGATCAGAAGCCTCTGAATTGATGCAGAGAGATTCAGAGAAATTTGGCATTTCAGCCATAGACTATACAGGCAGACACAAGGCAGTGCTGGTGGGAGCAGCCGGGGGAGCAGCCAGACAAGCCACAGCGTCTCCCGGGCTTGCCAGCGTAACCCAGGGATTGTCCAGCTGCGCCCCCAGCTGCTCCCGCTGGCACTGCCTGCCTGTATAACCTATGACCAAATAAGATTCATCACCGAATATCTTTGGATTCAGACATATCAAATCGAGACACCAATTTGAATCATTGAATTGAATCACTGCCCCTCCAAATCACCAAACCTGAAGTGAATACTTTCCGCTTCACACAGGCCTAGCATGTGGCTGGTAAGTCTGTTGTAGAGGAAAGTGAGGGGGAGGGAAAAGGCATAGAGGGGAAGATCAACACCCCGCATGGTGAGGGAGGGAGGGGGCAGGGAAAAGCACTGCCCCTCTGGGGTGAGGCAGGGCACAGGATGGAGCCACAGCTCATCCAGGGAGCGTGGGGGGGCAGCTCCCACTGCTACTTGTGCCCCCGCATCTGCGTGGGGTGGGGCAAGCAGGTTGCAGCTGCGGGCTGGAGGTGGGGCTGCACCAGGCTCTTCTTGACAGGAACTAGGCTGCGCTTGGTGGGCGGCAGCGGTGCTGGGAGTGGGGCTACGGAAGAATTTGAGCTCTCTGCAGCTCCCTCCATTGCCCCTTCCCAGCACTGCTGCTGCCCGCCCCAAGCTCAGCCCCTACCAAGAAAAGCCTGCCACAGCCCTGGCTCCAGCCTGCAGCTGCAACCCACCCACCCCACCCCACCCCATGCAGATCCTGGGGCACATGGCCCCCCTCCTGTGCTCTCCTGGAGTCTGTGCAGCAGCGGCTTAAGCCATGGCTCTCTTCCATGTCCTGCCTCACCCCAGCTGGGCAGCACTTGCCCCTGCCCCCACCTTATCACAGGGGGTGTTGATTTGCCCCTGCTCTATGCCCCTTCCCTCCCCCCTCCCCTTCCACCACAATGATCTGAAGAGCTACATGCAGTTCTCCCTGCTGCTGGGCTGTGCTTCTCACTGCTTGAGTGCTGCACTGCAGCTGCATGAATGCACGAGCATTTATCGGCTGCATCAAACCAATTTCCAATAGAGCCAATTTTGTTTATATCAGTTCCGATCCAATATCAGACCGATGTATCGGTGCACTTCTACATGCCATTAAAATTTCTTGGAAATATCTGGCCCATAAACCAAATGAAAACTCGGTAAGTAGAAGAGGTGATTCCAGTGCTAAAAGATTCTGTTATGATAGGCTGTTTTTTTGTGTGTGTAATTGTGTACTATAGCACTAAAGGCCCCAGAGACTCTTGGCTACCTCCACTATCTTCATCCATTCCCATCTGTTGCGTGCATTCATCCTCCAGTCATCCATATTTAATTTCTATAAGTCTGACAGTACATCATTTAGCTATCTTCATCTCAGTCCTCCAGGCTGCCTCCTCACTTCTAGCACCCTGAAGAGCAGTGTCTTTGATGTTCAGATCATGTGCATTGTTTCTATGTGGCCTAGCCATTGCAGTTGTCATGCTCTGACTTCCTGTCAGGGTTGGGTTTGTGTTCAAGTGATATAACTTGCTGTTGGTTCTTACTCACCATTCTTATGTTATGGGATCATACTATGCACTAAAGATTTTCTGTAAAAACTGTCTTTCAAAGCAATCCAGTTGTTATTTTGTTTGCTTGAGAGAGAATCTAGGATTGATTTCCATAGGTTATACATGGCCTGATTATGGTTTTATAAACATGAAACTTAATTTTCTTTAGGATGAACTCAGATGACAGGAGCTTATGCAGTGCACAGTAGGCTCTATTTTCTGCTTTCAGTCTTCCTTGAATGTCTTCCTTTATTACCATTCTGTCTTATGAAAGAACCTAATTACTTGAAGAGGTCACTGGCTTAAAGTTTATGTTGTTCATTGTTATGGGAGGTCCCTGATTTACTGCTGTCTTGTTTTCCTGGAGATATTGTGTTTTGACCACATTCATTTGCAGTCCAATTTTCTTTGCTTCATTTGCTTTCTTTTAACTTATCAATTTATTTTTTTCTGAAGACTATTCCTTAAGAAGAGAAAGTAATTTTTTTAAGTGGATGTGAAACATGTGGGATAACAACATTAATGTATATATATGCTGAAATCAGAAAAATCTAGGATGGATCCTGCCAAACTATAGTCATTTAGACATTCCTTAGTCCCCTAATCTCATTGAATTTTGCCTTTTAAGTGGGACTGCTCACATGTGTAATGACTGTTTACACAAGCAGACTTGCAGAATAAATAAAATCTTTCTGTCAAAGTCAAATATCATTGCTAACTTTCTTTTCCTACTTTAATTATGACTTTAAAGATACCCCTCATGTTCCATTTGAGAATAAATATGGTTTTAAATGTTTGGGTTTGTCTTGTTTATACAGTAGTGCCCTTTAGAAGCCAAAATCTATCGCAAGCCCCAATGTCACGTTAAAAGCAAGTTTGCTGCGCTGTTCTTCCCTGCACAAGTGAAGGGACTGCACCCTTTTCCCTTTTACTTCACAAGCTGTTTCCTATATCCAAAATCAACAAAGCCAATATGAGAAATCTTTCATGTGTCCAAAACTTTTTGCGCAAAGGCTGAAATCGAACAGGATTTTTTAGAATACTCACTTATACAGTAGAATCCTACTATTCTGCATAGTTAGGTTCCCTATCATCCTGCGAAGATGAGGGTTTGCAAACTACACAGATATATGTAGCCACAGCAAACCTCTACACAGGACCACTGAGGTGCATCAGACCCCTGCTGTGGCTTTTTTTTCAAAGAACACTTCTTCTCTAATTGGCTGCATGGATCCTCAGTGAGCTCCAGCTGAGTGAAGAAGTGATGTCCTTTGAAGTAAAAACCACAGCAGCAGCACAGCTTATCCTTAAGGTGGCAATCCTCTGTAAATGTATAGTTTAGTGAACTACCAAGATATGAATGATCTGGGCTATACCATATATAAGGTGCAATTAGAAACACAAGCACTGGATTCTAAAAATATATCTGGAAATATATCTAAAAATATAATCCAGATGAAAGTGAACTGGGTTCTAAAAATATATATGACTCTATCAAGTAATACCAGTATGTGCTGCAATTTCTTTTTGAGCAGAAGGAAGCTTTTTCGAAGGAAGCACAGAAAATGAAGGGAGCATTTGTGGCAGTGATGCTACGTTCTACAGACAGTCTGAAGGTAATTATGCTTAAAATTCCTTTTGACTAAACTGAGGTGTTACATTTTGAGGTACTGGTAAGTAGTAGGGCTATGTGAAATTTTAACTGGTGTTTCATTTTAAAGCTGTTTCAACTCATTTCAAGCTCAAAACAGCGAAATCAAAATGAAATGAAAGGCTTTGAAACAGCTTCGAAATGAAATGGCACTCAAAATGTTTTGAAACTTTAGAAACATTTTGAGTTTAGAAGCCAGCTTGCTTGCAGCTAAACAGAAACTAAGAAGAGGGAGGGGGAAGTGGGGGGAAAGGCCGCTCTGATATTGACATCTAGCTCCTGCTTTGATCCCCCAGATCTCTGATCACTTCTCTCAGCTCTCTGGTCATTTCTGCAGGTCTTCCCAGGGGGCACAGGCCCCTGATCTGCATGCAGAGTTTCAGCAGGCTGCTGCTCCAGGCTCGAGCTGACAGCAGCTGCTCAGCGCTGCCACTGGCCCCAGCCTGCCATGACAGCCTGATGAAACCTGGCATACAGATCTGAGTCTCACGGCCCCCAGGAATAGCTGAGGAATTGAACCGGGGGCAGAGGAATTGAACTGGGAGCTAGGGGAATGTTCTTTCCCCCAGCTCTTCCCGGGGGGTGCGGACCCCTGGATGTTGCGGGATGACAGCAAGCTGCCGCTGCCAGCTGGGAATGGCAGTGGCTCTGAGCTATTTTTCCCCAACTGACAGCAGCAGCCTGCTGAGACCCCGCATGCAAATCTGGGGGCCACGGCCCCTGGGAAGAGCTGGGGGAATGATCAGAGAGCCAGGGAATCAAAGCCGGAGCTCCGGCCGACAGGGGAAGCTGCCTCAGCACCTGGACAGTGTGCAGCACCCTGCTGAGCTATGCTGCACCTGCAACATGGGGCAGATACCGTGCATGTGCCGGGCGGGTGGTGATCCCTGCTGTCCTGCGCTTCACAGGGGAGCTCTGCCACAAGCCCTCAGAGGCCCCAGTTGCCACTGCCAGAGCCAGTGAGTTTTGGGCTTTTTTTTTAAAAGCTCCATACTTACCAGCTGCAGAGCATGCAGATGACAGCATACTGCCACTGCTGGTTGAGGCCAGTGCCAACACCTAAGTCTGCCTGGCACAGCCCAGCCGGCAGCAGGAACACCAGAAAGAGCCAGTGCTGGCACTGGCCCCAGCCGGCAGCAGCAGCCTGCTGTCATTCCGCACACAGGTTGGAGGGTGTATGCCCCCCACGAGGGCTGCAAGGCTGTGCCAGGCTCCTCCCATGGGGAGCGGGCCCCAAGATCTGTGTGTGGGATAACAGCAGGCTGCCACTGCCAGCAAGTGATACGAGTTTTGCTTTGAAAAGTTTGAGGTGCAATTTCATGAAAGCATTGCATCTATCTCTTTGAAACTTGGCAGGCATCATGCCCTCAGAAGTGGCTACCATACCTGCAATTTTCATCTGAATCAGGCAAGAAATGACAAAGTTATAGGCATTTTCTTGATTCCCCATTATAGCCTATGGGCAATGCATCGAAACAGCGAAACAGAACAGTGGTTTAGAACAGCAGAACAAAACACTGTCCCTTTGAAATGGCAAAAAAGAAGTCATAATGAAATAGTGCTGTTTCACACACCCCTAGTAAATAGTTGGGAGGACTGGTAGATCTGTAAGTAGAATTGGCACCCACAGATGAAAAGTTCTCAAGATAAATTATCTTTAAACTAAAACCTTTAGTGAGTTTCCAGAGGTTCTGTGGTTCACAGGGAACATGATAGTCTGTTTTGTGTTGCTTCCCATCTTAGTATATTCATCTCAATATTATTTTTGTAATGCTATACAGTAAATGGGAATTAGGGTTCTAAATACTTTTGAGAATTTGCACCTACATTTTCACAGTTTAGAGGTCTTTCTTGAATGCTCACTTATACATGGCTTATCATAGAGGTCTAAACTCAGTTGATTTCCATTACAGTTTTTTCTCCTATCACCTTCATGTAATAGAGAAAACATAAAGGGGATTTTACAGAAGCATTGTGTTTTTGTATTTGATATTCTAAGTTATCCTTGTTTAATTTAAGAAAAAATAATAACCTCTTTCAGTCAGAATATACAAATGGATAGAAGCTATCCAGAATATTTTCTGTCTATTAACATGCTTATGTCATTGCTCATTAGAGTTCTGAGAACCACATTTTAACATTGTCTCGGGCGGCCGGAGCCGTCCAGAGGATCGCTAATTTAATCAGACATCAGGCGGGCCGGTGATGGAGAGGCGAGACAGCTTATTGGTTTTAAAAGATTACTTTACTTACGCCATGTGGAATAGCAACGCAGGCCTCGAGGTAGCTTGCTTGCATTGTCACAAATAATTAAACGAGTTGCGAGTTAATGAGATTTTGAACAAAAAGGAACCTGCAGGATAACAAGGGTACGTCAAAAGGACCTGGTGACGGGGAAATATTGGTGGGTGATCAGTCTGCCAAGTTTCCTCGGTCGCGCCACAGAGTTCTCCATGATTATTCTGTCATGTGCTTGGAGGTCTCCGACTTGGGCGGAAGCTGCATGAACTTTTATATGTCCAGAGTGGCCAATAACAGACTGCTAGGTAGGAATAACTAATGAGGCGGAATGTGACCAAATTTGGGATAATGGCTCTGTGCGGTCTATTGTGACTTGGACACTGAACTGATTTGGTTATGACACGCCCCTTTGGCCATGGCACAATCGACCAAGAACTTTAGGTTAAAGGTAGTTTTTATCTAGAAACTCATTACTGTTACAAGGTTTAGGGTAACATGCAGATATATATATAAAAATGGACAGTTTAACAAGTTACTTTTTTTTAACAAACTATAAAATACAACAATTTATATACACAGCAATGATTATTGCAATCAACGGCAAACACAGGGTAACTAAAGACAATTACAATTGAATCAGCTTAGAAGCAGCAAATTGTTATTCTTAATTTTATGTAATTTTTCTCCAGTTCGATTCTTCAAGGTAACTGAGAACGGGGTGCCCCCTATACAGAGGGTTCCTATAATTATTTGATATATAAACACATACTTACATATACACACACACATACATATATACACATGAAGACATATTTGTTTAACAAAGTAACCCCATTATGCTCTCATTATAAGTATTGCCAGTTTAACCATAACTATTATTGAGCGGCTTTTTCTCATTTCTTTACTTAAGGCTATTAAAATGCATTAATCTTGTCATGCTTCACTACTTGCTTCTCCTTTCAAACAACTTAAAACTACACACTTTCTGCTCTCTATTCACCTACGACATACTATAATAAGCCTTCACGTTTCTCTCTTGTGCTCTCTCGTGTTCAAAATTCTCTTTTTTCCTTTTCTCATTTACTTTCTGTCTACACTCGACCTTTCTGTGACATCCCCAAAATTTTCAGATTACTAATGACAAGACATTTTTGTAAACTAAGGGTGTGAACACGGGGTCATTAACAGAAAAGGGGAACCATAGGTCATCTGTTGATGAGCTGTTAATTATGGCTTTGGCTCAGAATGATAGAAAGTTCAGAACTGAGCTGGAGGTCTCGAAGTTAGTTCCGTTCAACGAGGAACCCATCAGTAATGGCAGGAATAAAGTGTCGACTCCATTCGTGACATACAAGTAAGCAGCCATTTCTGTGTCAACCCGGATGTACTGTGGGTCGGTGCTCGATGATTCCTGTGATCAAGCAGTCACAGATTGCCGCTTCGTCACTGCCGAGCCTGTAAGGGGACAAACAAATGAACAAATGGAAAGAGAGAACTGGGAGAACAATATGGCGGCGAGCTATCCAGTTGCGATGAGCCAGGGTTGGTAATCTGTCATTGTGTCATCTTATACTTCAAACCTGAAGCCTAGTTCATTTGCCAGGTTCCGTTGGCCCTAGTCTCCTAGAATGCACAATTCTCACTTTGTAAGCCCGGAGCGGTGTAGGAGGAACCCAAACATGCCTCTATCCTCCAGCGTTCATTGTGGCAACTTGCGATTATCTTGGGGTGTTGGACTCATAACGCCTTAGTCTTTGGGCTTCAATGAGGTACACCGAGGGTCGGTATTCCGCGATACTGGAGACTCTCTGGTGGACATCTTCATAAGGGCTTGCAGCCGTGGAAGGTGATTCAGGAGGTTTCCCGCCTGCTGTCTGGTCATCGGGTTGAGGAGGAGTTGAAGCATTTTAGTGTCATCTCCTCCACAGACCTCTATGCAGGCTTCTATGCTATCAAGGGTTGCAGGAACAATTCCAGGGTTCTATAGAAGATGGTGAGGCCACCCTCCTCTGCACTGACCCCATGTCATAGTATCATAGTGCCTAGGGTCAGAAGGGGCCTAGAGCAGGCCATCTAGTCTGACACCCCGCCAATGGCAGGAACGAGTGCCAGGGTCACAGGACCTCAGCCAAGTACCTATC
>JAGPOW010000261.1:183821501-183833222 GCA_030014935.1 Caiman crocodilus
CTGGAGTTTTGTCTTGTTCTTTGACTAGGACATAGTATGATGGACACCCTTGCTGTGGCATTGCGAGTTGCAGAAGAAGCAGTAGAAGAAGCCATTTCCAAGGCAGATGCATATGGTGACAGCTTGGTAAAATTTTCTAATAACGTTCTACTGATTTATATGGATCAGGATTTTTTCACCTGTATTTAAGTAGGAATGGAAAGACAAGTAAACATCAAAGGAAATATAAACCAGACATGGATTATCTTATTGCATTAGCTAATAGAATTATGATGTTTCTCTTAAATTTATTATCAAGATAGCATATATGTTCCACTTCAGAAATACATAAAAGTTCAAGTTGCTTACTTTCAAGTTAATTCTTCATTCGGTGTCAAATATGACATTATCACCCTTTTTTGTATTGATTTTGGTAAATATATATCTCTCTAGATTATATATATCTCCTGTGAATCTGTAGCATTTATTCATGTGCTCCTTTGTTCAGGACAAACAGAATGAGGCGTGTTATTTACGAGAACACAAGGAGGAATTGATAGAGGAACTTGCCACTACCATAGTGCAAAAGGTAAGCTTATACAAGCTTTGCTCATGTAAAATGCATTTCTAGGGGCTTGGGCAGGAAGCATGTTTCCACTGATGAAATCAGCCTTTATACCGATGCTAAAAAAAGAAGAATATGAATACAGCATACAGCTGTACGCCAGTTGTCTAGGGCTGTGCAAAACTTCTGGTGCTGATTCAATTCGGAGGTGATTCAGCCCAATTTGGCAGCCAAATCTCTGAATCCAAATCAAATCAGGAGACCAATAAAAAGATCCGAATCGATTTGAAGCTCTCCTAATCAATTCTGAAATGATTCAGAGAGCTTCAGAGTTTTGGGCAGTCCCTGCTTGCTGCCCCAGGGAGCTGAACTCAGACTCTGTGCTGGTAAGTAGAGGGCAGGGAGTGGAGGCTTGAAGAGGAAGGAGGGGACCATGGGGGGACTCCCACCAAGTCCCATCCTCCACCTGTTTCCCCATCACCCTCCCAAGCACCCCAGCTACCCCCCGCCATGGCTGCCCCACTCAGACCCAGCTCAGGGTTCTTAAAAAAAGCAAAAAACAAAAAACCCATCACTCACTGGCTGCTGGGGGGTGATCCCCACTGCCCCCCACTTATCTGCACTGTGTGGGGGGCTCTGTCATGAGCCCCCATCCCCTGCCTGCTCTCCCATCCCCACCCCCCATGGATACCCTGCCCACCCCAGCTCCTGGTTCTTTAAAACAACAAAAAAAGCCCCCACTTACCAGCTGCTGCAGCAGGTATTAGGGCTTCTAGGGGCTCATGGCAGAGCTCCCTGCACAGCATGGGGTAGTGGGGGGCAGCATGGATCACCCTCTGCCCTGCCTGGCAGGAGCTAGTGAGTGTGGGGATTTTTTTTTTTTAGAGAGCTGGGGCTGGGTGGGGTAGCCATAGGGAGTGGGGGTGTAGCAGGGCACTGGGTGTGCCTGCCACTTTAAGGCCCTGGAGCTGGCAGCCTCCAGGTGCTTGATGAGGGCAGCCATTTTGGGAGCCATATAAAAGCAGGCAGTTTGGCTGCTGGAGACCAGGCAGCAGCATCACCTGGTTAGAGAGCTGCTGGCAGAATACTGGAGGTAAAGGGGAGCTGTAAGGCGATGGAAGGAGGGTCCTGGTCCGGTCCTGGTCCTGGTCCTGGTCCTGGTCCTTACCTGAAAACTGCACCCTGCCAGGAGTGGGTGGCCTGGTGGGGCTCTCAGTGGTGTGGGAGCCCCCAGGAAATGCCAGGCCAGTTACCACCCCAGTGGAAGGTAAGATGTGGGGCCTTAAACCCTTGCCCCCACTGCTGTGTGCTTTAACCCTGAGAATTGGAGGGCCCAGAAGGGGGACCCAGAGACTTAGACTGTGTGAGGGGCTAGAGGCCCACCCGACCATGGGAGTATCCTTGACTGGCCCAGGCTGGGGCCAGGACCCAGGGAGGGGTCAAGAGGGCCAGGGGGCCCACCATGAGGGACGCCCAGAGCTGGAGGCCTGGGGTTCTGACTGGCCTGCAGGTGGGTGAGGGCAAGTTGCCATAGGTCCAGGAGGGACCACACCTGAGAAGGGAAGATGGGTTTCGGGAGGGCGAGGTAGCCTGGATGATGGCGGAGAGGCCGCCCAATTGTGTGGACAATAGACAGGTCCTAAGGGGATGATTCTAAGCTCCAGTGAGGGGTCCGGTGATTTGAAAGATCAAGATGCCACCTGCGAGGCTTGGGCTGAGGCATGGGGATGGAAGGAGCTGCAGATAGCGCCCCCTGGTATCGGGGCACAAATGGGCTAGGAGAGTGGGCAGGGGGCCAGTCCCTGGGCTGGAGAGTGGACAGCAGATATGGCCTGTCCGATTTGGAGATTTGGCTAATTCAGCAGTGGCCAAATCTCTGAATCGGATTCAGCCATAGCAATTTGGGACAGTGATTCGAATCACCGAATCAAATCACTGTCCCCCAAATCAGCTGAATTCAAATCTGAAGTGAATACTAGCTGCTTTATAGAGGCCTACAGTTGTCTGTTACCCCACAGAATAGCTTCCCAGCTTTATCCGTTATTCCCATTATTCTATATATATTATTCTATGCTTCCTTATCAGCATTTATGCCTGCATTTATCTATTCTTATCTTAGAAAATGTGTGTGTGGGGGTTTTTTTTTGGTTTTGTTTTTTTTTTAGGGGGAGAGAACAATGTGAGTATTGTTGGTAGGGTATAGATTTCTATATTTATTTAATTAAGCTTTAATTGCCTACTGGTATGATATGAGGATTTATTGCAGCATTGTTATGCACTTGCAGGTACAGTACCATGACTTCAAATGAGAAGAAAATAAGCGTCAGTAGTCCAGATCAAACTTGTATGAGCTGAAAAAAAATGCAAGAGGAAACTCATTTTAACCCTCCAGATCATAAGAAAACAACAAAGCCAAGATGTACAGGCTGAGGCTGCTTTTGAATGGCCACAGTCCAGGAGTAGTGGACTAGTATCTGCTGCTGTCTCAGATCAGAGCATGCTGACTTTCCCAGGAAGTCGCAGGGGATCTTTTGCATTATGGGTGAGTGATCAAACTCAGCCATCTAAATTTTCTACTGCAAGAAATTGGAAAGTTGAAATCCTGAATGATGAGGTTGTTGAATAAAGTGTTACATGGAAGAATGCCAGGAACAGATATTAAATCAAAACATCAAGGGGTGTTTTGCTAACTGTCATGTGATATTTAGAAGTGAAGGGGAAGGGTCAGATTTTATTCTCTCCTACCAGCAGCTGCTCCTTGATATCAATGGAATGAGATCAATTTAGCTAAGTAACAGATGTATGAGTGGCCCAGTAAAGGGAAACTGGACCAGTGCTTTTTCATGTTTTGAATGTTGGCCTGTAGACTGCTTATTTACTTATTGTAGCACCAATTGTATTATAAGAGCTTTCCAGACATTCAAAGATGATGTGATTTAGTCCAGGATCTCATATTTTAAGGACAGACGGGCAAGCAAGGTCACCTGGTAGACGAGAGAAAAGGATTTATTTTCGCTAACTCCTGAATTCCGCTCCCATTTATGACAATGACTCTTTGGATATGTCCAGGTGTTCCCAGGACCCAATCTGTAATCATGTGGCTTACTTTAAGCCACATGATCATAGATCAGGAGCAGCTTGTGCATGTATTTTCATGGTTCTGGGAGCCGTGCCAGGAGCCAGATCTAAGTAAGCAGGGGTAGGGAAAGGGAGAGGCAGGTGGGACTCAGGGTCCATGGGAAGAGGAGCTTGGTGGGACTGGGGGGTTGGTGCGTCTACAGAGGGAGTTGGTGGGTCTGTAAGTGAAGTTGTCCATTCTGGGGGTGGGAAATGGAGGTGGGGCAGGATCAGTGAGGCTAAAAATTCCTGGTTAGAATTGGGGGCTGGAGGTGTAGGAAAAGTGCCAGCCCCAAGGCAATGCTGCTGGGCTTTCCCATTCCTGGGGCTGTTCTCCAAATGTGTGCAGCTCTTTGGTAGATCAGGCTAATCTATTCCTGATCTAGCTTAGTTCATCTCCTCAGGTGAACTAGTTTAGATCAAGCTAGCCATCTTTTGCCCAGTATAACTTCCCCAAATGTCTGTACAGATCTCCACTTAGATCAACGTAAACCTAATTAAGTTGATCTAAGTGTAAATTCTGCATATTCCCTTGATGAACAGGAGCAAGCCACTTCACCACTGCCCTTCATCTCACCTGTCCTAACTTTGAAGTGGAGGTAATAAAGTTTGCTAAGTCAAAGTGGTCTTGAATGCCTTTGTTAGCAAAGTTCTGCAGAGATGGAAAGCATAAAATGATTGTTTCCGAACCTTTACTACTTTTGCCCATTTCTCCTACAAAAGTCACAGTTCTATTGGCTTATTTGGCTGAAGCCCAATTCCCTGCTTGGGTCTAAGGCAATGGGTGCTCTTGAGGGAGCCAATAGGGGGTCTCCCATGTTGCACTCCTGCACCTGGCATAAGTCAGAGCTGCTGAGAAGCATTTGTATCCTTCACCACTAGTGGAAGATTCCTGAGTGACCTTCAGCTAAAGGCTGAATCAATATAATGCAGCTCTGCCATCTACCTGCCCAGTCTTTCCTTGCTTGCTGCCTCCTCTGACATGCCCCCTGCACCAAGACTGTTTGCTTGGCTTTATTTCATCAATATTCTTCCACTTTGCAAACAGCAGAACAAGGAATGTTGCCCTTTCTTCATCATCCTCAGTCATCATAGCAAAGAGATCAGATTTTGTCCCTGGGTGATAAACATTCAGGGTTATTCCAGATTCTCACCGTGGCAGAGCAGAGTGATTCTCAACCAGGGTGCTTTGGCATGGCACCATGATTCACAAGATAAGCCCAGAGATCTCAAATAGAAATTCATAGCTGTGGTCTTTCAGAGTTCTCTGTGACAGAAAAACTGCTTTGTTATTTTCCTGTAGTCAAAGTGTGAAAACTAAAAGCAGGCATTTTCTGAGGGGCACCATGAATCTATCTATCCAAGATTGCCTCTAATCTAGGAAGGTTGAGGACCACGGTTCTATAAGGTGAACATACTACTTGAGAGTTTGGTCGATCTAAAAATGAGTCTGCTGACCAAGTGAATAAATCAGTCTTTCTCAGTAACAGTCTTTTCCAATATTTATTTTGCCTCTTTCATAAGCCCATTGAAATCAATAGGTTTTGGGTTGTTTCCTCCAGCAGCTCCACCAGACACATACACAGTTGGATGCTACATTTTCTTTTCTACACTATGAACCTCCTCCCTTGGCAACAGGAGTACTGTCTCTTTGGCCCCAGTTTTTATATAGAGCAGACTGACTTAATTCCAGTGGAAACAAGATTTGATCCTTAGTGGATTTTCCCTTTAGCATATGGTTGAAGCTTAGTCTGTTTTGTTTTAATTTTATGAAACATTATTTCTTGTATTGTGAGGTGCTAATGCAAATTGAAACAATGGTCTTTTAATTTTTATTTTTTTTCTGAGATGTCCAAACAAACTAAGTAAACACATCTGTAAAATGGCAGCTAGGCCCCATATTATATTAAAGGGCTTTTTCTTCCTCCTTTTGCTTATTTCACAGACCAATGTGTTGAGCTCTTACTAGGGAGTTAAACAAAATCTGACAGGGCATAGTCTGAAGATAAAATCAACAGCAATAAGGGAAAAGATGTTAACATAAAATGCAATAACTTCTTTGGGCTAGATTTTTTTTTCCTCTTTAGATATTAAACTGAGATTAACTCAGAGATTAAATACAAACATACTAAATCATCTTGATATCTAACTATCAGGCATCTTTTTGTAGAATGACGGTAGTGGCTAGGGAAAAAATGGACTTTTCCATGGAGTCAGTGGATGTCTTCCTTAGCGATGATAAAGTTACAGGCTAGTAAAATAACAAATGAGGCGTTGAAAGTTTTAATAGCAAATCGATGACTGCTGTTCCTCAATCTAGCAAGCATAAGGATGCACTCATCCAGCCTTGAAATTCTGTACTGAAACAGCAAACACATTCATATCCTGTTTTATAATATATATAGAATTTTCTTAGTTTAAATAGTACTAGGCTTGATGGAAAACTCTGAAAATGTCCATTTTAAAGATGGAATCATCATAACAGAGCTTCAAATCCTCTGAAGACATAAGTTTGTATTTGATATTTGCATGTGGCCAGTGTCTTTTTGAGATTTTTCTTTTCTTTTCTTTTCTATTCTATTTGAGTACTTAGAACCACATTTATAACTGTGGTATCCAAGTGCCTTCCAATAGCTCATTAAAACCAGCTTCACTAACATCTCATAGTTTCTCTAATCCCACTCCAATAGAAGTTTCTATAGTATACCATTTTCTTTTGTTAGGGTCTCTAGTTTTCTTTGTTTTTGTTTTTGAATAAAACTGAAAGAGCGAGCCCTGTCCATCTGGTTTCTTATGAAACTTCCATGTGCCCCCAAATCAGGGTATAAGGCTAAAAACATCTGTTGGGGTTGCATTAAAACATTCATATTAAAACAGGTGTTGGGGCAGTTGTTTAATAGTGCAGATTGATGTCTGCTATCTTGAATTAGTCGGTTGTTCTGGGGAAAAGTGATTCACGATGCTTCCCAGGTACTTAACGTGGGACAATAGGGTTGTCTATAGGACCTTGAGATAAAAGTCTTTGTCCCTAGAGAAATCCAAAGTCTTTTTTTTAGCCTCCTTAGTTACAAATAGACAAGATAACTCTGAAAGCATCCCAATGCATAGGGACACAGGATATATTTACACTGAGGTAACTTCCTCCAGTTTTGTATGCCAATGTACACCTGTGCCTGGAAAGGACAGTGTCAGCTCCCCCAAGATAACCACCTACCGAAGGAGCTATCAAAGCACCTTGCTACTAGGTGGCAGAAGGGCCAGTGGTAGCCTGTTTGCATTAAGTAAATGACTACTCCAGAAAGCAATTTACTTGTGCTGTGGAAATACAACTTCTTACTGATGTACTGTTACTCCTGACTTTCCAAGAATTGCGTGACTTACACAAGTTGATGACTGTACATCAGGTATCCACTCCATATTTATCTCCAGTGTAAAGGCAAATTATACTGGTATCAATGTAGTAAGTGCTACACACTCCACATCTGAGCCCACGTTTGCATGTAGAGTAAGCAGAGAGCCATCAGTGCCCATGTTCTGAGCAACTGTTGTTAAGATGGGGGGAGACTTGGCTAGATTATGGAGTATAAAATATGACATGAACAGCAGAGGAAATGGCTCATCTTGAAATGCAGACTTGAGAAGGCTGAGTTGCATCAATTTCTACAGTGTTCACATTTGGGAAGGTTACCTTCCTCAGCTATAAATGCTGGAAACTTAATTCTCCTTTCTCTTAAAAGCTTAAATTCTGCAGAATTTGGCATGTAGGCCTTCATGCTCACCATAGAAAGCTTCCAACTCACTACTAGTAAATGAATTTGTGAAACACTGAGTGAGGTAATGGGTATATTACAAACCAAATGGTCTCTAACCAGAATGAAAGAAGCCAGGAGTTTTCTATCTCTTCAATTACTGCAGCTATCCCATACTGATCGTTGTCAGAGTCAGAACGGTGTACATCGCCAGTATCCTAATAAGTATTGTGTAGGCAGCACTACTCCCACTTAGGATATTCTTCACAGCCAGCCAGACAAATTACCAGCTGAAGTTACCAAGCAGGTTAGATTAAATCAAAGAGAAGGAGAATGTGAACATGGAAAGAAAAATACACAGAAAACAGGGAAGAGAGCAAATATTTTTGTAACAGAAAACCAACAGATAATTGTATGTGCAAAATGTGTAGCCATACTATACAATAAACCATAACACACTGAATTTTTTTTTTAGTAGAATAGACCTAGTCGCATGTAGTTGCTTAGGCAGACATCTTGCAATAGTTATGACCTATAAAATGTATACATATGTTATTGCATAGATTATTAGATATAGCACCAATATATATGCAGGAGGAAGTTGTAGTCATTTCAGATAACATTTTGTGTTCCCTGTTCTGGAATGCTGACTTTTCATGATAACCACATATATATGTCACCTATGCCTTCTGAAAGATACAACTGGGTTTTGCATGTCTTGCTTAACTTCCACAATTGTGCAAAATTGCTTAGTTGTTTTTTTTTTAAGAAGTAAGATAGTTTTACCAGCATATTTTAGCTCTGATATTAATGATTTATGAGTCAAGCCTGAGCTGCATAAATCAAGGGCAGCAGGGTAAAGAGAGCAACCATGTGAAATAACTGGCTGGGGGTGGGGTTTAAGCCAAAATCTGTATGTCTCTGTATAAACAAAAGGAAAAGAATAACTGAAATATTCCACTAATTGCTTAACTGCAGCATTTTGCTGTGATATTAGCTATAAAATACTTTATTTCTTCTGGAATTTCCTCAGGGTCCCTTGCCAGTGTTAAAATGCCAATATAAGGCTGAATTTTCTACTCCCCCATGTCATAAAAGGAGATGGATGGCACCATCTGTTTATCATTAGTATTAAATAGAACAATATACAGTGGCAGAGATTGGGAACAAGAGAAATTCTGCCATATACTCCCAATACATTCCTTTACTTTAAGTCCCAGACAGCTTATAGCAAGTGATTATAGCATATATTCTACTTGATACTGTAAACTTGATGGAGCACAGTCATTCCAATGTACTGTATATTAATATGCATATCCTGTACATCCAGGATATTACTAGCCACTGTTTTGCAGCTAAAATAGGGCTTATGTAAACATAAATTGATTAATAATGTATTGTATTTAAAACAACTAAGAATGTAAGGGAGAAGAATTTCATGAAAATCTACATTATTGATGCAACCCAAGGGGAAAAAGAAACTTACTTGTTAAGCTAATTATCTGAGAACTCTAGTGCCTGGAGAGCTATTTGCTGTATTTAGATATTCTGCTTTAAAAATTAGAGGGGGTCAGAGCCCTGAAGTACTGACTTATTGACATTCTTATTCAGGCAAAATCCCTATCGAAGTCATTGGAAGTTGCAAGCATTCAATCCGTCTCCGTTTGCCCCATTCATTTTGCAGATGTTTCAAGGAGAGCGTAATGAAAAGTATCCTAGTTAGCAGTCATGAAACAGTAGGGAAGCTACACAAAGCAAAGATAAGATTATCAACCAGCACAGATTTTGTGCGGTGTATCAATTTGTACCTGTTAACCGCTTATAAATCATAACAGCTGATTGGCTGGGTCTCAGCTTTGCCCTGGTGTGAGTGCTATCCCAGTCCCTCACTGAACCTATCCCAATTCAGTGAAACGTGGAAGATTCACAAATATTCATATATAATGAGAGAGAGCTATTTCTATATCTATATATAGATAGATACACAAAATGTTGAATATGTGTGTGCCTGTGTATATAAATTTTTTTTCTTTGTTCCTTTCTCGTCTTATTTTTTACCCCCTACCTGTTCACTTCCAACATTTCTTTTTTTTTTTTTTTTTTTATTCCAAGACTTTTTTTATTTCTCCTCCCATTCGTGGCTCTAACTTGCTCCCTCTGGTTCCAGAGTGAAGGAAGCCACAACCCCCATGGTAGTTACGTTCCACCCACTTCTCCCACCCCAGAGGAGGAATACAGTGCTGGCTCCTGTCTGTACCCCTGCTTGCCAAGTCACAGTTACACAGCTCTGAGATGACATAATATCTTAACCTGACTGCTCTGAAACTGCTCTAACTTTGACAGCATAACATTCCACAGGTTTAAAATGTTTTGAAGGTAACCTATAACAGCACCCTTATAGCAACCTATAAGTGTTTCATGCTGCACAATCCTCTGCATCTTTTGTATATGGTTAGCTGCCATGGTATATCAGTCCATCATGCGGCTGTTAATAAATGCAGTCTTTCCTTAGCAGATAGATCCTGGATTTTTAAAAAGATTCATTATAGAAATGGGTTGACTTACAAGGACTAGAGTTACAGTGGCTTTGGCAACAACGATGTTTTGAAGAGAGAAAAATGTGGCAGTCAAGGAATGTTAAACATGCTTGCTTCCATTGTTGTTTTCTCTTAATTGTTGGTACTCTTGCCCTATTATATTGAGAAAAAAAGTGAGTTAGTTGGGAGAGGGGATGTGGAACAGGATTGATTCACAAGGAAATTGATTTTCTTCTAAATAACTAGGATTATTTTTTTTTCCTTCAGTTTCACAAAAAAATTGTGAATAAGACTAAATGTGCTGATGTGATCCTTTAAAGTTAAGTTATTTGTATCATTTGGATTGTGATGTCATGCACAAAATGTTAAGATTAGCCAGAACAATACTAGTGTTAGTTTTTACACCAAAGATAGCATGTACAATGCTTTACAAGAATGCAAGGAAAGAATTTTTTCCTCAAAGACCTGAAAGAAAGAGATGAGGGCCTCACCTAGAATCATGTCTGGGCAGGCCTCAAATAAACAGCACAACAGTTAATGACAGTAAGCCATGATCACTTAGTGTAGAGGGTGAGAGGAAGTGAGAGAGACAGCAGTATGATTTTTTCAAAGAAAAGCCTTAGGATTCTGATTTAAACTTTAGAACTCATAAAAACATAGAATTGGAGGGGAACTGTAAAATCATCAAGTCTGGTTCGCTGCTGCAAGCAGGAAGTTATTGGGCTCAGATTAGATAGTATTGTCCCCCACAGTACTATCTTACAGCAAAGTTAATGATCTTACTGCACCCTAATACCAGTGCATGTATAAATAATGACACTTTACTGTGGAGCTAATTAGTCTACTCTGCAGTAAAGAGCACATGTAGATTTATCCAGTGGATGTGTCTATACATGCAATCAACGTTCATGAAAAAATTCCAAAGCTTATTACTCCAGAGTTCTTTGTTCCTGGGTGCATTACTTGAATGTGAGCTTGGGAGTAAAAAACTCCAAAGTACATTGTTCCAGAGTTCATTCATTAGCAGTACATTGAGCCCATTGTAGCAGCCCAGGACTGCTCTGACCAGGATGTGCATGCTGTAGAGGTGCTGGCTGGGGCACAAGGGTTTTTCAGTACAGGGCTAGCCAGCAGGCAGCCCTCACAGTGAAGCACCCTTGTACCCCAGCCAGCCAAGCAGCATCTACCTGTGTGCTGCTGCATATGACAAACCGTGTATTTGAGTACTAGCCTGCTCTGGAGTATATTAGTTTCATGAGTCCTACAAGCCTGCTCTTAAGTTCATAAGTTTCATGCATCCTAACATGTATAGACGTGGAGATGTTTACTGCAGAGCTAATTAGGTGGCTCTTCAGCAACTGTCTTGTGTAGATGCATCCAGTGTGATTTATCTGTCTATCCTACATAGGACATTTCAGGAGATCAGAACTGGAAGGCAAAGGTTTTAAATCCATACTATGAATAGCAAACAATCTAATGAAAGGAGAATACTTATATTCGGTACACAAACATTTTCTTGAAAAAAGTGCGCATGTACGTGGTATGTCAGAATTAGTCTTGGTATAAAGTATTCCAGACTAGAGCAAAACCCCAGTGATGTTTGTGAGCACAGCTGAATTGAACTAGCTCTGTATTTTACCTTTTTTTAGGTGTCCAGTTTATTCAGTTGTAAAATAGGTATAATATATTAATTGCAAGGAAAACCTCATCAGTTATAATTTAGCACTCATCTTCAAATGAAAGTCATTATGAAAAGGCTAATGATTATTACATT
>JAGPOW010000261.1:183846190-183857666 GCA_030014935.1 Caiman crocodilus
GACTGACAGGCCTGTAGTTCTCCGGGTCCTCTTTCCTCCCCTTCTTAAAGATGGGAACCACACTGACCACCTTCCAGTCCTCCGGCACTTGTCCAGAGCACTAAGCGCACTCCTATAACTGAGCTCATATAACTCCATCCAACTCTGGATGGAGTTAGCCTCTGTCACCCAACCCTAGGTAATATCTCAATGAGTTACAAAGGATTTAATTACATTTTTCAGGGACACAGCCCTTGTTTGTGGCTGTGTGTTGTTCCCCATTTTGCAAGGAAACTAAAACTTCCCTCGCTTTTCTCACATTACCTCTAAACAGGTATACAGTTGTCCTTGTTCAATAGCCAGCTCACTGCTGTGCTCCAGGGAGAGGTAATCTGAGAAAGATCACAGTAGCCAAAAAACCTATGGGCAGTGAGGAATGACAAATAAACAATTTTGGAACTTATGGAGCAAGCCAGACTTGTATTTTTACATGCATTCCTAAATTATTTGTTCGTGTAACCTATCAGCATTGAGCTGCCACCCTCTACATTTCTATCACTCCTTCACATATTGATGTTGTACCTTGTGGAAGGATCATGTCTACCTTATGTTCTGGAAAGAGCTGAGCACTCTTCAGAAATTCTAAAGATAGTGACTAATATCTGGCAACTCTCAGCAAACAGTAGTATCTGGGAATGTGGCTTTGTGGGGAAAACTCAATTGACCTCCAAGGACCCAAAATGACAGAAAATTAAAAGGTGAGCATCCTACAGATTTAGCCTCTGAAATTGTTAGTCATGTCTTCCATCTGCCATCAGCTTTTCCAGTGAGCCTGCCACATAAAGAAATACTACTGTGTTTTCCCTGGTTATAGGGCGTAAAACTGAGGAACCTAAGTTGTTTACTACTAGCTGTTTCACAGACTGTAGAAGGGACTATACAGTGTATCTTTACCTTGAAAACAGGTTGTACAAACTGTCAAAGGATTCAGAAAGTGTCCTTCCCTTGCTGCTGTACTTGCTGTTAAAATAGCCTTAAATAAAAGTGCCATGTGTGCTGTATCTCCATAAGCAGGATAAAAGAATATTTTCTTGGCCCCTGCTGGCAGGGACCCTGTACGCCTACCGCCCTGCTCTGAGCCCTGCTGGCACTGACCCAGGGACACCGGTGTGGGCCCCGAGCTCCCACTGGCTTCCACGCATGCTCACTCCTAGTGCCCCTCAGCCCCACGGTACAGGCGGGGGGGCAGTGCACAGCCCCAACCCCCTGCTCACCAGCAGGGAAGGAGCTGGTGCTGAGCACAGGGAAAAGCAGCCCCTCACTCGCCCCATGGCCAGCGCTCCCTGCTGCAGCTGCTCACAGCCCACATGGGGCTGTCCTGAGCAGGTACAGGCAGCCCCAGGCAGGCTGCAAGCAGCTGCAGTGCTGGGCCTGGCCATGGGGTAAGGGAGGGGCCACTTCCCTCCCCTCCCCCACACTCACCACCAGCTTGTAACCCACCCCCACTGCCAGCCTAGGCCCTGCATGGCTCCAGGCTCACCCGTCAGAGCTGCATCATGTCAGCAGCAGCTGCGGCCCCCTCGCTTGCTGCCCTGGGCAGTGTTTGCTGCTGCTGCCCACCTGGAGCTTGCACACTGGGCAGCCCAGAGGCAGCAGTGGCAAACACTGCCTGGTGCAGCAAGTCAGAGGGGTTGCAGATACTGCCCTGTGTGCCACCCTGATGGGTAATCCTGGAGCTGGTGTAGGGCCCAGGCTGGCGGCAGGGGCAGGTTCAAGCTGGTGCTGAGCATAGGGAAAAGTAGCCCCTTGCCTGCCCCGTGACCGGTGCCCCACGCTGCAGCCACTCACAGCCCACCTGGGACTGCCTGTGCCTGCTCAGGACAGCCCTGTACACGCTGCGAGCAGCTGCAGGAGGGAGCGCTGGCCACAGGGCAGGGGAGGAGCCACTTCTCCCCATGCTCAGCTTTTCCTCAGACTCCTTCCCTGCCCTTGCCCTGCCCCCCTTACCTAAGGTTGCCAGGCAGGGCAGTCACGTGGTCCTAGGCCAGGCAGGCCCTGCTGTTGTGGGAGCCTGCCAGGGCTTCCCCTGGGTCCTACTTCCCCTGGTTTCTGTCATTTTTTACAGGAACCAAGGGCAGATAAATATTAAATTTCTAAAATTTTTAGGGGTCCTGCGTGTCAGATAAAATGGCCTCGCGAGCCGGATCTGGCCTGCGAGCTGTATTTTGCCCACCCCTATTCTAGTTCCTAGGATGCCCATTTAATCATGTCTCTTCTCCCTATGCTCTCTCTCCTTTGGATTCTTGCCCTTATCATTTAGGCCCTGCATGTCAAGCCCTACTCTGTTTTTCTCCCTCCAAAATCCTTTAGACTTCTACCCTTTTTCTTCAAATCCATCCTAAGGGGATATCTGCAGTGCAGCAACTACAGCTGACATAGACAGACTCAAGCTAGCTTTAACTAGGCAAACATAGAGACATAAGTCAGCCAGCACAGAGCTCTGCATGGAATACAAGTAATGGTATTTGTTCAGCTTCTCATGCAGATTTTGCAGCCTGCCCTGAGCTCTTGGGTTAGCTCCAAGAGATTACACTACTATCAGTACCCAAGACAGCTAGTTTAAATCTAGTTCAGGTATCTCTACAAAAGCTACTGTGACTGTACTATAGCTGCAGACACACTTTCATCATGATGCCTATGAAACAGTAATAATGCAGGTGAGAAGCTGATAGTGTAGCTATTGTTAATATTTAAACAGAAGACAAAAATGAATTTACAGTTCATAGCATCTTTCAGGCAAGATCATAAATCAAATTAGAGCATTACTTAGGCCATATTAGTTAAAAAGGCAGGAAGTTATATTGTTCCCATTTTACAACTAAGTAAGCAGACCCACAGAGGGGTTAAGGCTTACCCAAGTTTATGCAGCAAATTTGTGGCGGTGCTCCCATCTCCTGACTTCCTACATTACTGCAGTGCCTGTATCTGGACATGACAGTAGTGAAATAAAAGTAACTGTACAGTTTTTATCTCCTTAAATTCTGGAAGGTGGGAGGAAATTAAAATACAAAGTAATTTCCTATACTAGAAATGATTTGTATAAGTGTCAATAGTGTGTTTCAATAATGGAACTTCTAAAATAAATCAAGAGGCTAGATGGTGTTAGCCAAATGAAGATCTGCCCAAAGTTTTAAAACAGCTGAGAGCAATGATTCTCAATCAAGGGGCTGTGGCACCCTGAGATGTCTTGAGATACTTTCAAGGGCGCTGTTGGGGTGCTGCAAAATGTTAGTACTGTTAAGTGTGCAAACATAATTCACAATATAAACCCAGATTTTTCATGTAGAAAGCCAGTGTTAAAAACATTCTGGCCTGTTGTGGTCTTTCTGAGTTCTTTGCAATAGAAGAATTACTTGTTGTTTTTCTGTATTCAAAAAAAGAGTGACAATTAAGAGCTGACATTTTCTGATGGGTGCTTCAAATCTAAAAAGGTGGAGAATCACTGGCTTAGAGATGGGCATATAACTCAAAATTGACATGTGTTATAAAGCTTTATGTATACTTTCTTTAAAGGTTCAATATGAAATAAACTCCCTTCTGATGCAGCACCCTATTTTCCTTGACATTGATAAGGGTCTTTTCACCTAGAACAGTGATTTTGAGTCTGGTCCGTGGACCCCTGGGGGTCTCAGACTGTCTGATGGGTCTGCAGAAGATTACTGTGATCAATCAAAAGTATGTCAATACCCACACATACAATTCATAGGGGTCCACATCTCCATTCAACATTGCCAAAGGAGTCCACACCTCCATGCAAATTTTTTTAGGGTTCCACAAAAGAAAAAAGTTTGAAAACCACTCACCAAGAATAAGGAGCAAATGTCTGGACAGGGAGTACCAGTGGAACTGACTTATGCATAAAGTACTTGGAAAGTACACATTTTAAAAAATACAGAAAAAATGTTTATTCTCTAATTTCTTCCAGTAACAGTTGCTGCCGTAAAAAGATGTGTAAATATGCCTGTCCGCTTTAAAATGTTGATAAAGTTTCAGGGTAGTTTAGCTCTCAGTAACCTCCTTCCATTTTTTTTAAAAGCTTTGTTTTAGCCTAGATTGTTAAAACTCATCATACTTTATGCAATGACGTGCATTTATTTCAGAAACTGAAGATTTTTATGAGCTTTCAAGGAAATACCATAACATGTAAATTGGATTTAGTTTATACAGGGCACATTTACAGATGCATTAATGTGCCTTTCCTAATGCACATTATTTTTAGTACCTCCAATATGAGATACTAAATTAATGCACATTAGGCTGCGCTAATGCACAGTAGTGCATTTGCACATTTTTTTTTAGTGACGCTTAATGCACAATAGACTATTTTACTGAATGGCAGCATAATGTCACTTTTTATATGTGATGCTTTAATGTGCAATAAAATAGTCTTCTGTGCATTAAAGTGCACACATAGACATGCCCACAGTGCTGTCAATAGGTTTCTATTAACTCATGTCCTGGAATTTGAAACTGAGAATTCTAGAGTTTTGCAGTAGAACCCCTCAGGATTAATCATTCTCAGGATTAACATTACTGCAAGGTCATTACATTTTTATATGGGGTGGGTGTGTGTGTGTGTGTGTGTGTGTGTGTTTCAATTGAAGACCAATAATTCTGGCTTTTATTCAGTCCTAAAGCCCAGCTAATCCCTATTGCTTAATGCATTGTCTTTTTACTAATTCCCTTATGAAATCCTAGAGCTGGGCCAAGAACACAGAGTGCTTCACAATTAATTAATTCCCTTGGCATAGGGGGAATCCCTGCCTGCTGTTTCAGACAGCATAGCCAGAGAAGTGGTATGCAGGAATCCCAGTCCATGCCAACTAATGACCCCTATGGGGTTTAACACTGACGCTACCCCAGGAACTCAGGGCATGAAAATAGCTTAAAGTCAACACTATCCATTGGTCTTAGCTATGCAAAGCAGGGCTCTGATGCAGCTGGGGATCAGTCTTAGGGGTTAGTTACTTTGGTCAATTATTTGTACTTTCAGCATCAGCTTAAGAATACAGAGCTCTAAAATGCCAACACTCCCTGTATAAAGAAACTGAACAACCTCAAAGCATACCATTTTGTTTAACTGAGGTCTGCAAAGACAGTCTTTTACTTGCATTTTCTTATTTCTGGCCTCTCTAACAAACAGTCAAAAACATTATCATCTGTAAGAAAATGGGTAAAAAAGTAGGCTGCTATTTGAAAATGCAGGATCTTTGCCATTCAGGCAGCTAAAGTACATGCTGTAATTGAAAGCAAAATTGTCCATTATAAGAAAAAGAAAGCAATGAGACTAAATGCTGTCTGTTGGTAATGAGCAAAATGTTAGAAACCTAATCTGAATTTGATCTCCACGTTTCTGTGCTCAAATACAGTATATCTGGCCTCGTTTGCAAGTGTGCCGAGCACTCACAAGATTTTGCCAGTATAGTTTTAACTCCAAAAAGAAATGGTAATTTAAGAGGGCATATACCTGTATGTTTCTTTATCAGTTAATTTTTATTTGTTTCATGAAACCCTACACCTTTGTCTCTAACTCAGACAGTTTAGTGGCTTATTTAGTGGCTAAGAATACACTAAATGTCTTGTGATGGATCTTTAAGAAAACATTTTCCCATAAGATATAGAATCACTAGGTCTTATGAAGTATAAATAATATGGTATAACAGACTATGTATTAGAAATAAATTACATCCGTTAAAATCTGTTGGCCAAAGACAATAAAACTGCACAGTAGAGTCTACTCTCTATGTATACTTTGGGAGGCAAGAAAATTGAAGCATTAAAGTTCATTGAGTTGCAGATTTGTTTTGGTTTGTCTTTTAATTTATTATTATTACTGTTATTATTAACCTTTTAAATGTAGCATCCACAGTTAGCCAGTGGGGAGCAGTATGTAGTAAATAGTACATGGATAAACAGAAAAGAGCCATGGGCCACCTTAGGCATCTTTACAACATCCTAAGATGCTAGGTAGCTCCACAATGAAGCATGCAATGCCTGCTCCACACCCCCCACAATGTGATTTGCCCTGGAACCAATGAAACCCTGAAGCTTTAGTGTGCCTGTAGATGTGCAGGGATGCTGTTCTAACATATTATAATTAATTAAGTCTGCTGGAGTGTGCTAATTAGCATCTCAGGTATTCAGCATCCCTGTGCTTCAGAATGGCAATGGGAACTCTTTAACTAAAGTTAATTTAATGAGATTTAGTTAAAGTGCTCCTGCCACCATTTTGAACCTCAGGATCCTGAATACAAGAATCACCGTGAGCGCTTTCATTAGAGTAGCTCTCCAAATCACTCTAATTAAACCACCCCTCTCCCACAGACAGAGCATGTGTAGAGACACCCTTAGTGTAATGCTAAGGGAATTCAGTAAGCTCATGCTCTCAGGTGCAAGCACTAAAGCAACTACATTATCTCCATTGTAGGTTAGAAAACATTCAGCACCAGTGTGGAGTGCTTCTCCGTGGCACTCCCTAGCATGGTCCTTTGATGATGTAGACCTTCCTAGCTAGCCCTTAAATAGAGTAATGTCAACAAGAAAATTTGTACCACTGTTCTGTGGTATTCAATTTCCATGCGGTACCTAGTAGCCCAGACAATTTCTTGCATCTCCCAGTAGAAACAACAACATTATAAATGCATGTAAACAATCTGACCTAAACCTAAAATATACTTTGCAACTAATGAAATTCAGTTTCCCAGGACTGATGGTCCCATGCTTTGTTGCATCACACCAAGTTAGTGATAGAGTTGTATAAAATATTAATTGTAGTAGGAATATAATTGGCTACTACTCTTTGTAAATAATCTTTGAATTTTATCTCAACAGAGATCTCAGTCAGCATTCTCATTGACTATGGAAGATGTACCAAGCAAGGGCCTGGACCTCGCATCTTCTATGTCTGAGCTTCTTTGGAGACATCAGAAAGGCCAATCCAGGAGAAAGAAGGAACATAAAATGTCTGCATTGCCCAGCTGGAAAAGTGTGGACAGGCTAAATGAAATAAGTAACTATTTCTTATACTAGTACACAGCCCCTTGTTTATTCCTTTTGACAAATGTCCTGTTTCTATTGATGTGCAAACAACAGATGTAAAAAGGCCTGCACTAAACTGGCAATACTTATCATGACAATAATAATGGCTGCTGATCGATATGGAAAAAAAAATCACTTTACCAGAAGAAGCAGCATATTAGTTCAACTTGGCTTGGCATCTATATAGATCAGGTGCTTCAGCGGGGCTTGTTTGGCACTTTTATCTAATAGCTGATTGAATCAGTGGGGCTTTTTTGGCACTTTTATCTAATAGCTGAATGAATTAGCTTTTAGATAAAAGCACCAAAAAAAGTCCTGCTGAAGCACCTGATCTATACAGATGTTGGGCGAGTTGGGTCAAACTGACATGATGCCTCTTTTGGGCATGTGCTAGGCTCACCGTGAAGATGTGCCAAGATTAAAGTGGTGGGGTATGGGTTTTTTTGGCGGAGTGGGTTATGTCTATAAGCACCCATGAAGTCTATAGTGCTTGTTATTGTGCTGTTAGTTTCCCCTGCATAAGGACATCAGAATTTGTCCTTTACTGAATAAAAAATGAATATCTTTACAAGTCAAGTAAGAGCAAATACACTGTGAGCTAACAACGTATTTATTGCTATGAGGCAAGGATTTGTGGGGAAGGAGGATATCTTTATTGGAGCAGCTGCTTGATTGGGATAAAGTTAGACAAACTTTTGATTAAAATGCATTCTTCTTCCTGGCTGAGGAGGGAAGCAAGCACAGCGACTGTTAACAGCGAGTAGAGCTGTGAAAGTGGAGGTGGGAGAAATTCCTAGAAGTAGTGGACAAACAATTAGCAGAAAAAAACAAGCTTGACATCAAGGGAGATCTAGACGTAAGAGATGGGCAGAGGGGCATTATCACGTGTAGTGTGTAGGGAGAAGTTCAGGAATCGGGTAGATTATAGGGTGTAAGAAAATCAGTATTGATGTTCAGTCCTTGTATCCAGCCATCTTATGAGTCGTCCTAGTACCCAGCCATCTTATGAGTTTTTGTTCCCAAGTCCACCTTTTAAAGGTGTTTGGTGGATTTTCCTTGAGAATGAAGGTAGTGAAGTCAAAAAGACATGGTTGTCCTATGAGAAATGTGCTCCTACTGACATGTGTGTCTCATATGTTTTTTTGTCTGTCAGAATTCATTCTTGCCCATAGTGCTGTTTAGTTTCATCCATGTAATTACCACAGGGGAATTAGATCAGCTATATCACATTTTGGAAAAGGCATGTACAGTAGGGTTCATGGATTCTGATGGGTTCATTGTGGCAGAAGTGTTGATTTTAGCAGCAGTGGAGATGTGTTGACGGGTTAAGCATTTGTTGTTAAGTAAGGCTGTGTCCCACTGATGTCAGTTGACCAATGTGGAGTTTACTTCTGATGATGCGTTGGACAAAGTTAGGAGGTTGTTTGACAGCCAGGAGCAGAGAGGCTGGGAGTATTTCTTTCAATGTCTGATCTTCATTGGTTCTTCTAATCAGTTCCAAATGTAGAGTTTGTGGTCACAATGGTTTTGTTTTTTTTATTATAGCCGGGTATTTTGGGTGGCTCTTTCAAAAATATTTCTCTACTGAAGTGTCCTTTGTGTATGAAGCTAGTGTTAGAGTGATATTATAGCCAAGATGGTCTGGGAATTGAGAGGCAAGGATTTCTTAGGGATATCTTGTATTGGCTCAAATCCATAGTTGGAATAGAGTTAAACCAGACTTTGAATGCAAGGCATTCTTCATCAGGTCTATGCTGTGTTGGTATTTATTGCTTAGACCTGATGAAGAATGTCTTGAAAAGCTTGTCTAACTCTGTCCCAACTATGCATTTGATCCAATAAAAGATATCACCTTAAGAAATCCTTGTTGTATGAAGGCAGATATTAGGCTGGCCAGGTGAGCATCACAAGTGTTCTCCTTAGAGTAGGTGCTGTGCAAATTTTCATTTTACTGTTATGCAAATTTCTGCTCGGAGTAACCTTCTGCCATGCATTAAAAAAAAAAAAAAAAAAATGAGTAGGAGTAGGATTCTAGCCAAAAGCCTATATTCAGCAAGGCAATTAAGTAGATACTTAAATTTAAGCACCCACTTAAAGTCCATTGAAGTAAACCACACAGTAATTTAGCACTTAATAATTACTTAACCAAAGCTGAATGACAGATTGATAAAGGCGCACTTTTAGGTTCCCTGCTGATACTATTTCCTCATGCCTTCTGACATGGAGGTCACAGCTGGGATAAAACAAAGGTGCACTACTCTTTAGTGCACTTTAAAGAGAGACTTTAAAAAGAGACTGCTTTATATATAATGGTTTATTGTATTGACTCGTGCGACATTATTTACTGCATCTTTGTTCTCTAGTTAGCAACTATATGTAAAAACAGTGGGGCCAGCCTTTTTTTCAGAAGTGCCACAAATTGGCCCTGTATCCCCCCCCGATGGCTGCTCTGATCCCTTCCCCTGCCCTGTGCTTCCTGCCTGATCTGCTGCTCTGGTTTTTGCTCTCTGCCCCATCTCTTGCTGTGCTGCCTGTCTCCTCCCTGATCTGCTACATGCCACCCACAAAGGCTACCCATGCCACCTGTAGCATGCATGTTACAGGTTGGCCACCCCATTTTAAATGAACCTTCTTTATATGCAAGATCTCTGTAGTGGTTCATTTCACATGGATTCTCTGCTAATATGCAATCAGCTCATGTCCTTTACCTGTGTAATCAATTTTAAATTTAAAATGTTTAATTTTAATTTTAATCTATTTCAGTTATTCATATTTGTAGGTAATAGTTACTTGTAGTGCTTGCCCTCTGTGGCCCTGAGGGATGAATGAGTGGCAAGGGACAGGTCCACAGGCTGGATCCCATCTGAAGTCATTTCTAATCCAGGACAGTGAGTGCACAGATGTCATCTCGTGCACTGGTATAATCCTGCACACTTGATCAGGCCTTAGCATGACTGCACACTGGAGAGGTCCAGTGCATGGGTCCCTGTCATTCAGCCTGGGGAGTTCCCCACGGGTCCAGAATGCAATGGTTTAAAAACCCACCGCTTTAATTTAGGGCAAAGTAACCCCCGTGTTGTGCACACACCCCACACTTACCTGCCTCTCTGGTGGCGGGGTGAGAAGGGTGAGCTGCCGGCAGGCAAAGCCATCCCCGGGCTGTGGCAGGGACTGATGTTCCCTCCACGCCAACAATGGCACCCCCCAGGCGGCACCCGCCTGCAGGCACCAGGCTTGTGCGGTCCCAGCAGGCAATGCAGCCATGGAGGGAAGCACCGGGCTCCCATGAAGCTCAGGCAGGCTCTGGGGCGAAGCGGGGGGTGGGAAAATCAGGCTTGCCACTTTTCTTGGGCAGAGCCTGCTTTCCTGGGCTGCTGCCAGGCTGCCTGCAGGGCTTCCTGTAGAGCTGTTGAGCTGCACAAAGCCTGGCGCTTCACTCTGCGGCTGTAGAGTAGCAAACTAAAACTCCTCAAGGGAAATTTGTTTAGCTGCGCCTCAAGCCTTTTAAGGTGCATTATGCTGCTGAATTTCCTACAGTGGCTGGAATTCATGCACAATATGCCACCAAAGCATGCGAACACTGACACCATTAAAGCAGTGTAAAAGCATTTAGCCTGCTTTAAAGTGCCATGCATACATGGCCATGGAGAGAGCCCCATGGGCTGGATGAGACAGCTCTGTGGGCCAGGTACAGCCTGTGAATTGACATGATTTTCCACGTGTTTTGAGAGAGAGTGAAGAAGTAATATTAGGCAGTGCTTATACAGATCTTAGCCAGTTACTCATGGAATAGCCAAACCCATCAGCAGGGATAGAGCTGCAAAAATCACTTGATGGGTTTGAGGGTGGAAAAATGATTTATTTATTGGGGGGATTGGTTTGTTTGGTTTTTTGTTTTGTTGTTGGTTTTTTTTTGGGGGGGGGGGGGTTGCCAGAGTGTGACTGACTTCATTGGGATAATTAACCCAGTTCTTTGAAATGATATGAAATTTTGGGTTGAAAATGGGCCAAGGAGATTTAAATAAATAATAATTAAAAAAAAATCTTAATCTATTTCAGTTATTCATATTTGTAGGTAATAGTTACTTGTAGTGCTTGCCCTCTGTGGCCCTGAAGGATGAGTGAATGGCAAGGGACAGGTCCACAGGCTGGATCCTATCTGAGGTAATTTCTAATCCAGGACAGTGAGTGCACAGATGTCATCTTGTGCACTGGTACAACCCTGCACACTTGATCAGGCCTTAGCATGACTGCACACTGGAGAGGTCCACTACAGGCCTGTCAGTCTCACCTCGGTCCAGGGAAAGATATTTGAGAAAATTCTCAAGGCTCATATCTGTGAGGGACCGGCAGGAGACTTTATGCTGAAGGGCAACCAGCACGGGTTTGTTAAGGGCAG
>JAGPOW010000261.1:183865524-183888306 GCA_030014935.1 Caiman crocodilus
TGGGGTCCTGTGACCCCAGCACTCATTCCTGCCATTGGCAGGGGGTCAGACTAGATGGCCTGCTCTAGGCCCCTTCTGACCCTAGTTACTATGAAACTAGTTTTCGGGCTTGTTCAAGTGCTTATGGGCAGTAAAATTAGAAATCATATTTCTAATTTTAAAAATTGACAAGGACCCCAAATTAACCTAACCTAAACTTAATTGATTAAAACAATCCATAATCCAGAAAAATATACCATGTCATTTACAAACAGTTAACTGTGTTTGAAAGCTCAGGAACTTGCCAGTAGCAAAATCCTGGTGATTTAAGTTTATAGCATTGGGTTATAATTCTCTCTGTATGCAAACAGGAACTACAGAATACCTAGCTTGCTCATAACAAAGCAGTAGTTGTGGAGCACAGATAGAAAGATGATCAGCTACAGCTGCATCCATGGGCTCAACAAACTCAGTATGGTGCTACTGTGTCTTCACTAGGAAAAAAAGGAAGGAGTTTCTTAATGCAAATGAGCTAGGCAAGGGCAAAGTGATGGCAAGGCAACTTGCAACGTATGCTAATGTGTTTAATTAAAGCCTATGCTCACTACAGTCTTCATTTCTTCCTGCCCAGTCATGTAAACTACAAACTACTTTGTCTTTATTGAGCGTTATGAACACCTGGTTTTCACCTTGTAAAAGCCCCTGGTTGACTTCTTCAGACTAACACAGCTAACTACCTCCCTTTTTTCAGTTAGATCGTCATCCAAAGCCCATAAAACTGAAAAACATCCACAGATTTAATTGGACTTTGGATGTGGACAACCAGGAACTAACCTTTAAGTACAATCTTACCCCAATCAAGTTCTTGATTTGGAAGGGTAATAACATGATTGTGTTGGCCCTGAATACAAGGGTGTAATTCTACCAGATTGTTATAGTTTAATCAGGTTCTCTTGAAGACCCTGACACTGGGTGTGCTCGGTCCTAATAGGCCATACGTTTTTTTTTTCATTAGAGCCAATCAGCTGTAGAACATGATGTGATGGTTTTGTAGTGTAAATGTGTTCAAGAAGTATTACTGTGCATGGAGAGTACTATTCTCTCATTTCCACTGGAGCTCCTAACCAGGATTTGAATCCAGATTTGTGTCTCTAAAATGGCAGGCAACAATTAGCTACTCTGTTTCACCCCCATATCAATTGTAAATGTCAGCTGATGTTCTGATCAACAAATTCAATTGATACAATATGTCAGTGCCATCCATGAGAGAACTATCAATCAAAAAGAAAAATCTTTCTAAACGGGTTTTGTATCCCTTACTGTTTCTATTGAAATTTGACCTCAGAAGCACCCTTTGGGAAAATACTAAGTAGGGGCTACCTCCTATTTCACCTTTATACACCTTACAGCAGTATAAGAATTGTTTGGGGCACTTATACATAATTTGGATTCTTTTTGGATTTGTGTGGGTAAGTTTGCCCTGTGCTATCTTGCTGAGCATGCCTAGAAGGCAGGATTCATAGATTCATAGACTGTAAGGCCAGAAAGGACCTCAGAAGATCATCAGATCCAGCCCCCTGCACCAAGCAGAAAGCATAACTGGGAGTCAGGTGACCCCAGCAAGGTGACTGTCTGGTCTCCTCTTGAAAGGCTGCCTAGCCCCAGGAGTGGAATAGAACTGCCCAAGTAGACTCATAACTGTATGTACATCCCAAAACTTTAGGTGCAAAAAACAAGAAAAGCAATGGGAAGAGAGGGTCAACCTGCCTTTTATCCCTGGCCATAAAATAGAATAGATGGACTGCTGTTTGTTTATTTTGTCCAATGAATATTAAATGCAAGATGTGGAAGAGCTAGTGGGAGCCAGAAGAAAGAACCAGAACCCAGGGCCCCTTCCTTTTATCCAAGACTGCATCCATCTCACTGAGCTATCCCCCCCTTGCTTGTTCTTCCTAGCCCTACGTATCTTCCTCACGTGCTTTGTCCAGTCGGCCAGCTTCCAGAGAAAACTTGGAGAGTTTTCTGGGCAATGCCCAGTCCCTGGCCCTGTAGTTTTAGAACATTTGTTGGGAGGTGGGAGATCCCCACAGTGTGAGGGGAGCCTAGTACCTGGGTTTCTCCTTCCCTAGGCAGGTGTTTGGGGCTGAAAGAAAGGAGAGAGTTATGCATACTTGAACAGCCCTATTCTGCCACAAATGGACAGAGAATCTTAAACCCAGTTCAGTGTGAAAAATTGCATTTGCACAGCTATACATGTGCCCTGTAGGCACGTAAAGGTGAAAGAGGCTTTGGCCCAAGGTAGATTGAACAAAAAGAGGGAATAAAAAAATGGATGAAAAGGTTCTAAGGAGACCAGCATTTTAAATGCATTAAAAATCTACTGTAGCACTGAGCAGAGTGAAAACATTTGAGAATCTGTTCTTCATCTACAAACACCATTTGCTCAGAGCTATGATTTGGAAGTCCATGTGGTAAAAATCAATTTTCACTCTGCAGAAACTACTGCTTTGGAAAAGCTCATATTTTAATGTACACTTTCAAGTTCCTGTCTGTTGTGACAATCGTCTATATCCCAAGCCTGAGGAGATTATTCTGTTAAAAAAAATAGTTAATCAAATTCAGCCAAAGAATCTTGTCTGTCTAGTTAATTTTTATGCACTTATTGTGTTTTGCTATGTAAAATAAGAGAGAGCAAAAATAATCAAGTCCATGTGCTGAAAGGTAGACGTGCTGCACATCTATACCAGATTGAAAATCTAATTGTCTAGAGATTTATACCATGGTATCTTTCCAGATTTCTTGAAAAATAAATGTATTTGTATGAATTACAAACTTCAACATAGCTTAGGTAAAAATCAGTTTGATTTTTTTTTTATTTGTTCACCCTGAGTTTTATTTCTATTGTTCTACTGTTTTGATTTCATCATAGGATTTTGAAGATTTATCAGAAAGTGATATAAGCAATGAGGATCAACACAATAAAATCAAAGCTGACTTTATGGAGGAAGAGCTTAAATCTAGGTTATTTGACCTAGCTGCTAAGATGAATGAAAAGGAAACATCTTCCGGTGAAGAACAGGAATCAGAGCCTCAAACAGAATCTGAGAACCAGAAGGAAAGTGTGTCATCAGAAGAAAACAGCAAAAGCATACAGGATGAGCTGAAGAAGGTAAGCTGTCACTACAGTGGCCTAGAGATATCTTAGGAATTGGAATGCTTGCTGTTGAGTGGTTTCTTTATTTGTAGTGGGGCCAGATCTGGAGTAGATCATGTTCACAGGGGGGAAAATGAAGAATTTATACATGCCTACCAGTAATGCTTAGATGATTCCATAGATTTTCCTGTTGCCTTTGTGGCTGGATATTTTGTGCCCTTTTAATGTTTTCCCAAACCTGTTTTCCTATCTATTCATTCTCCTTTCACTCTGACAACAAGAATCCGTAGATGTAAAAATCTTAGAGATTCTGAAAGGCAGTGTCCTTCCTAACAATGCATTTGATCTGTTGTGGGCATGTCTACATGAAACACTTTACTGCACAGAAGAGGTAGTTACTGAGCTGTAAGCATCCATGTCTACACGTGCAGATCCTTACTGCACAGTAATTGGCTCTAATCACAAGTAAATTTGACCTCTGGAAATGCAAGTAGTGAATCTACTCATGGTTAGTAACTGTGCAGTAGCATACATGTAGGCATCTGACCAGGAGCAAATGTGCTTCCAATCAGCTGGTCAGCAGGGGGCAGGAGATTGCTCCCTGCCCGCAGGAGCTGCCTACTCCTGGGGCAGGCTCTGCCACTGGAGTTTGAGTGAAGACAGTGTTCCTCTGGCCTCACAGCAGGAAGCTGCCAGACCTCACCCCATGATTGCGAAGCCGGGGCTGGGAGATCCTTATCTCTCAGCCCAAGCTCCACAATTGCGGGACCCCAGGCTAGAGATCCTTATCTCCCAGCATCAACCCTGGGAGGATCTCCCAGTCTGGGTCCCACAACTGTGGTGCTTGGGCTGAGAAATAAGGAATTCCTAGCCACAGCCCTGCAGTCGTGGAACGGGGACTGAGCGTTCCCCACTCCTGGGGCGGGGGGACACTGTTCCTGCCCGGGCTTTGGTGGCAGAGCCCACCCCAGCAGCAGGCAGCTCCTACAGCCAAGGAGCAATGTCCAAACCCCTGCTAGGAGACAACTGTCTCCAGGCCTAGAGCTCCCCCTGGCTGCTGGAGGGGCTGGTTGCAGGGCCATAGGGAGCAGGATCTGTCTGCTGCTAGGAGCAGCGAATCTGTTCCTGCGTACTTGCACATGTAGACACATGCCCAGAAACATTTACTCTCAAGTAGTTTACTCAGGAGTAAACTGTTTCCAGAGCTTTTGCACATGTAGATGCACCCAGTGTGTGTGAGAAATGTTCCAAAATCCAGCCCCCACCTTGAGATTCTTCATTTCAACAATGGTTGATTGTATTTGCCACCAGTTTTTTTGTCTTTCTCGTCTGAGCTTCCCTTTACATGATGTTATTATGCACCTGAATATAAAGCTCTCTTCCCCCAGCTGGACTTAGCAAACGTGTCACCTCTGAAATCTCTGATTGACTTTGACAAGATCCTTTTTGCGCATCTGGCAAAGTGAAGTCTATTAGATTTTTACTCAGACTTTATTTTTGGATTATGTTGATTTACCTTGGGATGGATAAAAGCTTGTATATACTGACCTCTGTTTCAACATAATCCAATTCTTTCAAGTGTATGAGATGGACAATCTGTACATACCAATAAAAATTAGTACTGCTAGCAAGCAGTGAGGAATCTTCTATGTCTTGAATAAGAAAGGCTTTTGTTTTGAGCACTGCAAGTTCCTTTCTTTGTGAAGTAGGCATGTGGTTAGCAGATGTCCAAGGTGTTTGTGTGTGGGTATAACTTAAGCTATGATACATTATGGCAGTCGACAGGTAGCAATGGGCTTTTTATGCCACTCAAACAATGCAAAATATGCCTCCTACCAGAGACTTCTGCTTCTGTGAACACAAATATAGTTCCTTCCTGCTTAATGTGTGAAAGTTCATCATTAGCAGTATACTGTCCACCCAGATTGTTCATTTGTCAAGAATGGTGTGTTCTGCAGTTACCTTATGGGCCTATTGAGAAAGGGCTGAAGTTGTTTTAGAAGCTTTCATGTAACATAGTAAGGAAGTAGAAAATGTGTAAGCAAAGAGCTTTATGCTTTGGTTAGAGATAGTTACGTTACAAAAAGTTACATTTCTGTGAACTTCAAAATGGGTTATATCTACACATGCTTATTACTGCGTATGAATAAACTTCAGGGCGTATTGCTGTGGAGTTTATTGCTCCTGGGCACCCAGGAGCACAACGCATTGAGGGAGCAGGGAGCCTGGGGGATCAGCCTGTCAGCCCAGGGCTCCTCTGACCTGGCTGAATGTATTGTGGAGGGGCTGGCTGGGGCACAAAGATGCTTTGGTGTGGGGCTAGCTGGCAGGCAGCCCATTCACTGAAGAACCCTCATGCTCCAGCCAGCCAGGGCAGCATCTACAAGTTCACTGCTGCAGAGTTTTTCACTCTTGTATTTACAAGTGCACTGCTGTAGAATAAATTTGTTTACTCCAGCCTAGTAGGAATACATATGTAGATACACAATGGTTACTGCAGAGCTAATTAGTCAGCTCCACAGTAAACATCTCATGTAAACATGCCTAATTAGTCCTTTCCTGTTAAGCTGGAGATTTCATATCTGTGTTTTCTGGAAATACTTTTAATCTGTGGATGAATGTACAGACCTGCAAAGCTAACAATGAATGGTTAAGTTTTACCTCATTTATGTTAACCCTAACAAATATATGCTTATTAGTTGTCATGGTTTTACCATTTTTACAAGGATGTTAGAAATCATGCAAATATTTCACTTTTTGAAAACGCTTCTCAGTAAGACAGGCCCGTAAGGAAAGGAAAGAACCTTTGGAAGTGAACCAAAAGTGTTGCTGGCTAGGGACCCCTTCCCCCCAACCAAGATCTAGCGTTAGTCATCCATGGCTATTGTGTATCTTTTTGTCTGCAATAAAGAAGTCAAGAAAACCAAATACTATTTATAGTCATTGTCTCAGAGGAATTGATAGCAGAACTTGCTGAAGCTTCACAATAGAAGAGAAACATGTGGGCTAACTTCATTTCTATTAATGGCAGGTATTTTAAGAGGTTTTTTTAATCTCTCTTCTTAATGACACAATCTATTTTCTAAGTTAGCTGACCAACATATTACAATGAAATACTGAAGATGAGACTATATGATGTCAGAAGAGTAGCTTCAGCTGCCTAAAGAGGAAGTTATATCTAAATGTATTTACTTGAATACAAGATGACTCTGAATATAAAGGTGACTTCCCAATAATTAGATTCTATTATTTATAAATGTATACATTTGTTCTAATTTTCCAGGTATTAACTCTAATTACTGGAGGTTTGCCTTGAATTTGTCCCCCTCCCATTGCTACAGCAGGGAAAATAAATCTATAGGGATCGGGGCCCCTTGCCTTCCGCCCCCTCCCACCCAACTTCCTCCCCTGCAGCCTCTTCCCCACCTACCTCAGAGCCAATCCTGCTCTCCGTGAACATATGGAAATGTGGGGCAAATTCGAAAACACTTTGAAGTAAATATGCCTGTAATAATTCAGTTAATCCAGAATTGATGCATTTTACCTTTTTTTTTTTTTTTTCGAAACTATTGTAAATTTTAGCACAGATACTCTATAAACACACTTTTAAGCAGTACTTTTATACCTACTTTTATATAGTACAAACTATGCATGATATCAGTCTAAAGCCAAAAGATTCGTAATTTACCATATTGTTCATTGGACTGGACCATAGTGGAGTCAACAGTGTTTCAAGCCAATGGTGACCCTAGAGCTTAGCACTGATAACTATGTGTGTGTATTACAAATACCGACCTTTCCCACAAAGGATCAGTGTGCTAGTTAACCCCAGCTCATGACTGCAACTGGGTGTTCTTGCCATGAGTCCTGGAATCCTCCATAAGTTATATGCTGATGAGACACAGGGCAACCTGGTCCAGGTCCACCTCACGTTGCTACACTAATGTGCTACAGTCTAAAAGAGGGTGTGGCAGAAGGATTTTGGGTGAACTGTTTGGAGCCTTGTTTCATAATGTTTGAGAGACTTTTAAGGTTGGTGAAAACACAGGAATCACTGGAAATTGAAAAGAAAGGTACAGCTAAACTGGGAATGAAGAGAAAGTTGAAATGCATTCAGTGCAGTGGCTCACCATGACTTGGAAAAGAGTCAGCACTGAAAGGGCCTGAGTGCATTACTGATAGGCACTACTATCTATCATAGTCAAATGGGGTATGCTAACCTGCCCTTTTGGCTCAGACTTCACAGTTCAGGACTGTATTAAAATGGGGCTGTGTGAAATGTACTGGTATGACAGAAACAGAGAAGATGACCAGAAAGAAATGGCAGACCTCATATGGTAGAGAGGGGACTGGCATAGACTTTTCAGAGGCAAACCCTCTGAAGAGAACAATGCATGAAAGCACTGGAATGGTTATGGGTGCATGGTATGAACTGTGTAACCGGACTAAAATAGTTTAACTATCAAAGTATGTTTTGGTTTGCCAAGTGAACCACAGTGGTCACTTGATAGGTTGTTAGAGGTACAATTTTTTTTATATATCTTTTTTGTTTTTATTTTTGCAAAAAAAAATTGGTTAGACCTCAGAAATGTATACTGACTTTTTAGCTGGTTGCTATCATGCTTTAATTTCCACTTATAGCAGTTTATAGTCTCCCCTGACGCTGGCAGCCCTATCACCTGATGGGGCTACCCACCATGGAGCTGCACCATGAGCAGCTGAGGCCAGGAGTCCTGCAATTAAGGGGACTCTCAGCCCCAACAACTGTGGACGCTGAGTTCCAGCAACGTGTCTGGCAGGGAAGACACCATGATAATGGTGTTGGTCCTGGTGGTTTTACTGATCTGGCAGGGGAGATCCTATTCTTCTTGGCCTTGAGTGACTTGACGTAATTGAGGATGGAAACCTGTCCATTGCACTTCAGGCAGGCACCCCTGCAAGAGTCTACTATAGCCTCCCAATGGGAGGATCTCAGTTATACAATTTATGGTAATAGGGAAGTGCTCCTAGGCACTCCCTCTAGCTTGTTCCATCAACCTTTTGGCTAGCAGCAAGCAAGACTAGGCAGCATCTGAACTCCAAGGTCTCTAGGTTTTATATACAGGTTGCCTACTATGGATTTGGGAATATCTGAAACCCCAGGTTGAAAAGTCTAGGAAGGATACTTGCCAGTGGTAGCACCACACAGACATGAACTACTGAACTCTGTTCAATCAATAGAATTCGGAACTGGTTTAGCCAAGACATGAAATTAACAAAACAAAAAAAAGTAGGTTCCCATCAGTATGTTTACCTAATATGGTCCATCTGTTTTATAGTCATAATCAGTGTTGGCTGTATTTAATCAGCTTCATAGTTGATTTCCATTACTGAGCCTGTGCTGCTTTTGACAGCAGTTTAATGATAGTCAGTGTTTTTAATGAGGTGCCCTCGTATGTGATTGTACGACAAGAAGAAAAAAAACCTGTTGTACAGTTGAGTAAATGATAGATGAAAAGTATGTTCATAGATGAAGACCCCAATGGGGGTAAACACAAAACAAGGTTTTCAAAAGTTTTTGGTCTCTCAGATCTGGGGCTTCTTTTAAGAGGATTTATTTGGAAAGGGTGAATAAGAGCATCAAACCTGCCATTTATGGATCAGACCATAGGTCCATCCAGCATGGTATCCTGTCACAGTTCCCCTTCCATTTTAAATAAAAATTGAGAGGGGGTGAACAGGGCATATCCAGAGTTTTCTACCTCCTGCTCCTCACCCACTGCACCTTCTAGCATTTAGACATTTAGTAAATCTTTCAAAACTTCTTAAAATCAGGCCCTCTTATGGTCTAGGCACTCAAGAATCATTAGCCACTACTTAAAACACTGTCCAGAAATCCCAATTTTCTAATGGGAATGCTCAGTTTCATGCTCAGGTACTCACACTAACACTTATTCTAGGTGTCTAAAATAGGGATAAGAGACCAAAGTGGGGTTGAGCTCCAATAAGCAGCCTAGGCACTCTAGACCCATTATATCCGGGTCCAGCTTATGAGTTCCAGCCCACCTTGATTTGGGGTCCTGGATCCTGGTTTTGCCTCAGGCTGTGGCCCCTGGCTCTCTCGGCCTTCAACCATCTCCAGCTTATGCCCTGCTCTGGCAGGCATTAAGCCTTGTTGTGCCCCACTGATGCCCCACTGTTGCCTCTGCACATTGCCAGACAGCCGCTCCCAGCCTCTTGGTTTAACTCCAACAAAAACATAGGCTGTTGCCTTACTAAAACATTCCTTTTCCTAGAGTACAAAAAGAAACAAAACAGAAAAGGATCCTGACCGCTGTAGCAGCAGTCCTCTCACCCAAAATACACAAATGTCACAGGAGGGGTTGGACCACTACTGTTTGTGACTCCTCCCAGGCTCACAACATCTGGACCACTGAGGTGTCTGATACTTGCTACACAAGAACTCACACGGCATCAAAGCATTTTCTTGCCCTGCTGGCCAGGCTTCTTCCTTTTTCCATCCCTGTGCCCGCCTTCTGGCAAGGGCTTAAGAGTCCACAGGCCCTTTTTGCCAGCCAAATGCCTGCCTCATCTCGCGCTCCGCAGTCACGTCTCATCTCTTGATTAATGCCGCTCCATTTTCTTAAAGGAGTAGAACCGTGGCTCCCTGACGTGGGTCCCTCCTGTCTAAACCCATGGCTCCAGGTCCTGTTCCAGCTTTTCACTTCCCCTCTCATTCGGTAACAGGGTTAGGGTCCCCTGTTAAAAAGCTATTAATTGCTTTAATGTGTGGCAGGGCAACAATTTAAGACAAGATTAACTGGTTAATCACATCTTAAGCGTAACGTGTAACAGGAGTGAGTTATGTCATTTAAGAAAATCAAGATGGGGAAAGGGTAGCTCGGACATCTTCAATATTGCTAATCCTGAAGCATTCAGAAGTGTGCCTAAAGTCATGTTGTTGAGGCTTTTTAAACAAAATTATATATGTTGGACTCGTCCTATCTGCCTTTTGGGTTTTGAACCTTAAGCTTCCCATTTTCAAGCTCTTTCCTGTAATCATGAGTTTGCAGCCATCATTGAAATCACTGAGAGCTGAGGAACCCAAAAGCCCCTGAGCATGCACCTCCCACAGAAACCATTGGGAGTTAGGCACCAAGGTGCTTTTGAAAATTCCAGAGAGTGACTATTTGTATCATTAGGCACCTATATATCTGGCCTTTGCTTTCTTAAAACCAAGAGTTGAAGCTTCATATGAGGTTACTTGGTGAGCTGGCACTTCAAAAAGATTACCAGATCGTGAGATTTAAAAATAAATATATAACAAGAGTCTTAAATTTAACACTGAGCCTTCAAACTACAAAAATGTTGGTGTTTCTTTCACTTGGGATTTATGGGTGCTCAGTGCTGTTGAAATCAGATCAATTGATATATGAGTGACTGAATATGGATTTGGAAGCCTGACTTTAGTTTTAAAATGGTATCCTTGGATTTTATTACTTTATATATTTGTGGTATATCTGGAGATTTATTCTCATCCTTAAATAAGATTAGAGCCTGCAGCTTAAGTTCATTTTAGCAAGGCATGATGTACAATTTACTTTCTAACAAGATTGCTCTTTATATCTTACTATTTTTCCTTCTTTTCTTGTAAAATTTAATAAAGCATGTTAATACAAAAGGCACGGGTTTTTTTAAGCATTCTGAGACGGTCTTAATTGTATCGATGCTGAGCGTAACATAAGTTGAGAATTTTAATTCTCTTGTATTACTATTTTCAGGAGCAGGAATATGTCAGATTTCAGATATATAATCGATGGTAATTTCACCAATGTTGTAACAAACCCAATACAAGAGACTGGCAGGGAAGGCACAGTGGGGCACAGGTCCCCCCCCCCCTCAAAAATTGGCCCCCAACTTGGCACCACCCAGGAGGGGGCAGGCTTTTTTGCTGCATGGGCCAGCAGCATGTTGGGGGAGGGGCGGGGGAGCACACTAATCCATGGTGTAGTAGTATAGGAGTGGATATGGGGCTTTTGGCCCATCCCCAGGCATGCCCACAAATTGTGACCCCCCCCCGATTCAGGAGGCACCAGTCACCCCTAAAACCCAACATTGTAAATGCACTTCTCCTACTTTTTATTTAAAAAAAAACCCAATGATTGAAATGAACAGAAACCCATGATCCCTGGCCCTTTTTACAAATCAGTCCTTATATCACCAAAATAGAAATAATTTTATATTTTTCTGTGGTGGTTTGTTTATTTATTGGCAAGGAACTTTTGGTGATTTTGTTTCTTTCCCAGATCTGAGAAAAGAAACGTTGTGACTAAAAGCTTGTCTATCATCTTTTCCAACTATACAGTTGGTCCAATAAAAGATATTACCAAAAAGTCTTTGTATAGTTCCTGGGCCATTATGGCCACAACAGCACTTCTACCCCGCTATTCACTAGTTGTGTATCTCGTTGCTTAGGCAGTTAAAATAATTATATTGTTTTTATTTTGGCAGTCAATTTCATTTTCTCTTCTTGTGAACTTCTATAACGTTAGATATTGTTTCTCATCTGAATCCCTAAAGTACTTCAGTGTTTACAAAAGTGTTCGCCCCTGTCTAGGAAAAGGCTTGTTCATTTTAAGCACGGACTTAAATTCTGTGATCTTCTACTGGACATTAAATTTAAATATATCAAATATCTCACTGAGTCAGAACCTGTGAGCTTGTTTATTTAAAAATAAATATCTACTTAGTTTATGGGCTCTTGAAATGCTAATTATCTTTTATTTTCCCAGTCATTTGTACAGCACCCAACACAATGGACTGTCATCCCTGGGTGGAACAGCCATAGCCTCTCCCAGTATAAATGCCAAGCATAAAAACATGTTTTTCCAATTAAGTATTCTTTTTAAGTTTCCTTGAAAATCTTTCTATTTATTTTAAGTATTGTACAAGCTTATATTTATGAATCCTACATATTCAGGAAAGTTTGATCTGCCAATGTCATCTTAATGACCATTTGTCTGTTAGGGACAGGTGTCTTTTATTTGAAGTGGGTATATTTTATAGTGAGAAGTACACAAACCTCTTAATTTGCATTCTCTGAAATTACATTACTACATGCAAGAAAGGCAGTCAGTGGAGATGTAAATTGAGGAGTGAGTAGGTGAGACAGGCTGGGGGAGAGTAAGTAGCTCCCCCCAGTAGTAAAGTATAGTGAAGTAGTAATGAAAGTAGCTGGTAAATAGTGGAGAGGTTCCTGGGGAATCAAATATTAGGCAGGTTATAATATGTCATAAATCCAGTGTCTATATTAAGTTCATGATCTTTTGTATCCAGGAGACTGATGAATTGAAGTTCATAGGCTCATCTTTGAAAAGTATTTTGTAAATTCCCTTTTAGGATTAGAACTGAGAGATTGGAGAGAGAGTGGTATTTTTGTGAGAAATGTGCACCCACAGGTAATTGCGTATTCTTGTCTTTAACAGATTTCTGGTGTGCATTCATTCTGATGCGCAGTTGTTCTTTTGTGTTTCCTGCATATTTTCCATCAGGGCTTTGGTGCATTGGATGAGATATATTACATCTCTGGAGAAACAGCTGTAAGATCCAGGAAGGCTGATGGTTCTTTGTGGAGTGTAGTAATTGTGGAGGCGATGCAAATATTGTTAGCAGGTTCTACATTTCTTGCTATGGCATGGTCTGGTCTGGATCAATTCAGTGTGTTTTGGACCAGAGGAAGTTTGCTTCTGGTAATGAGGTTAGCAAGGATTGGTGCTTGTTTGAAGCCTAGGATGCATGGTTCTAGGAAGATCTCTTTAAGAATTGGATCTTCTTCTGGTATGGGTTGCAATTGTTTGAGGATTTAGGTTCGAGGGAGGGGTGATATGTCATAACCAGTGGTGTGCAATTTGTGGGGGCTTTCCTTCTATACTGCAGCAATTCTTCTCGTGGTATCCAGGTGGTTCTTGCAAATGTGCAATCTATCTCTCTGGAGGTGTCCTTGTTGAGTGAAAGCCTTTTTGAGATTTGTGAGGTGGCAATCCCAGTTGTTCTCAGTGCAAATTTGGTGGTATCTGAGGGCTTGGCTGTATATTGCAAACGTGCAAATCTATCTGTCAGGTGGCAGGTTGGCATATTGTGGGGCCAATTATTGGTGCCCATAGCTGTGCCCATGGTCTGGAGGAAGTGTTGGTTACTAAAAGTGAAGTTGTTGTGTGTGAGGATGAAGTGTATAGGGTCAGTAATATATTTGAGTGTGTACTCTGAGTTGTCATCTTGCTCTTGTAGGTATGTAATGCAGGCTTGGATGCCATCCTGGCATGGTATATTGGTATATAAGCTGGTAACATCCATGGTGGCTAAGAGGGTGTTGCTGGGAAGGTAGTCTATGTTTTTAAGTTTCTATAGAAAGTTTGTATTGTCTTGGACAAAACTTGCTTTTTGGGTGACAAGCAGTTTTATGATTGATTCAATAAAACCTGATGTTTCCTCAGTTAGGGTTCCATGGTTAGATATGACAGGGTTGCCAGGGTTTATGACACATTTATGACACATTATAACCTACCTAACATCTGACTCCTCGGGTAGATCTCTGCTATTTGCCAGCTACTTTCATTCCCCTTTCCTCCTTCCCCCTCCTGCCTGTCTCTCACCACTCACTCCTCAATTTACATCTTCACTGATTGCCTTCCTTGCATGCATACCAGCCCAGCCTCTGGCTTCTTTGTCATTCATTCCATCAAGGAAGAGCACACACCAACTGCAGATGCTTCCTCAGCCTGATGAAGGGTATTTATACCTGAAAGCTTGCTAAGAAGAATTTTTCCAACTATTTGAGTCGGTCTAATAAAATATAACTATACTTCTATATTCATATTGGAAGAAATATAGCAGTATAGTTAAGCTGATAGATCCCCATGTATAGACAAGCATTTGAGATCTATTTTGATTTTTAAGTTTTATACATGGAAAAATTCTTGGCTTTTGGTACATCGTGACTTCCATTTCTATGTTAATAATTTAGACAGTCGTCTTCTTGCCAAAATCTGTGACTAATTGAATATATACCATGTGGTAGAAATTGAGATATCTCTGGAATGAAGAATGACATCCAACATACTGAATGAAAATGAAAAGGAAACACTTATGCTTCCAAAAAAGAGCCATGAAAAATATTTTTAATTTTATTTCCACCTGTCTGTCCCTGGGGCTGAACCTCAAGTTTCAGGAAATGTAGTTATTTGAAATCTGTAAAAATACACCATTTTCAAAAGCAGGCATTTTTGGTTTCGTTCAATTTTGGATGTCCAACCTGAGCCACATTTGGGGTTTGCCAGTGCTTGCAACTTCCATTCACTTCAAACTGGTGTTATGATTGCTCAGCATCTTTGAAAATCAGGTCCAATCCATCTTTATTGGGACGTCCAAAACCCATGATCTTCTTGAAAATTTAGCCCAATGCCATCCCATCTGGAATGTTAAAGATTCCCTATACGAAAGATCCGCATTCTTGATAAATACAGATACAAGCACACTCTGAATAAGCAGAGGGCAGCATAACAAAAGAAAAACTGCAGAAGTTAAAGAGATATAGACATACCACAGGAAAAAAAGTTTAATGTCATCTTGAGCCAATTTCACCAGCGGCTGGAAGAACTTGAGAATGATAATGTAATAAAGATATTAACCCTTTTGAAACTAGAGCCACCCACAGTAGTTGGTGCAGTTTTTATTGTTGGCAGAAGCAGAAATCTGATTTTAAAGAGTTCTCATGTGAATCGAGAAGCTGTAAATGCAAAGGAATCTTTTTGTAAAGATTCCTACAAAAGTAGCCTTCCTTGGAGCCATTTTGTTTCATTAGTTTCAGGTCATCGCTTCATGTTTATTTTATCATGCAAACACAATGCATCAACCAAAATTAAATTAGAATTTAACCATGTTAAAATACTTGTATCTTTAATGAGCTATATTAACCAGCAGGTGGAAATAAATAGTCTTTATTTTCTATGTTTTAGTTATACATGTTAAATATACTCTTCCTTTTATTTTCTGTTTATTTGTATCCTATCTCTTACCTTCCTTCCATAGTTTTCTGCGTTTTAACCACTTCAGCAATTAAATAGAGAAGCAGAAAACATATGTTAACTTCTGTCCCTATCTAGGAAAAATCAAAGGCTTTTGATCTCCATTTAAAACTGCAGTTTTTATCCTCAGTATTACAGCAGGTGAGAGTGCTTTGTTTTGTCCATGTTTCTCTTATTCAGTGAAAGATACTCTCAAAACTATGTTGAAGGTTTTCATATTAACAAACTAAACTTATTTTCTTTGCAAGTCAGAATATTTTTTCTGACAGCCAGCTTCGAAATGCGAAGAGAACTGAAAAACCAGGATCCTTTGTTCACAGAGCTTCACTAAGAGAAAAGATTATGAAATCAGAAATTAACAGTATATGATGCTGCATGAAATAAAGTAGTCAGCTTTATAATTTTTATAAATAAAAATGTAGTCAGCTTGCCCTTTCCTAGCTGAATTAGTGGTAGGAAATTGTTTTTATCAGTAAAGTAATCAGAGCAAAGGACAAATATGCAGAGTACGAAGTTCTTCCTCATAAAAATCACATTCTTATGTTTTACAGTGTTTTTTATAGTGAAAATAAAAATTGAGGAAAAAAATTAACAAAAACTAACAAAGATGATTTGGAAGAGATTAGCTACAAAAGCTTGACTATCATGAATTTCACCACACTTGAAATATTTCCCACAATTTATGTTGTTTAGCCTTTTTTTTTCCTTCTTTTACATGACGGAAGTATATACCGAGGTGGGAATCATAATGAAATGAATCAGAGAGGCATGTCTCTACCTTCCACCTCACCCTTTATTATTTGTGCATGGTGCAGATTTGGTTTTGGATCTGGATTAATTAACTCTTGGCTTCCTGGAATATGATAGTACAATGTTTCCAGTTGTCCAACTGTGCACCATTATGTGGTAATTGTTATATACTCTATGAAAGTTGCTATTCTAAAAGGATTCATGTATAATATACATCTAAGCTGATACATTTGATTTTGTTCCTCCTCCCAGACATAAAACAGGGGACCAGATTTTTGTAAGGAAGTTTTTGCCCTTATTCAACCAAATGAACACTTGTATTGTGCTTTTTTGTCTTGTTTTTATACTTCTCTTGTGTCATTGCATTCTGCTCTGTTAATAATATTTCATATCTTTTCTTTTTATTTGTTCAGTGTTTATAAAGCTATGTCTATTTTGGATATATTTGTAATATATCTTGTATTTTGTGAAATGTTTACCTTTACTGTTTGGAGCAGAATATTTCATTAAGTAGAAAATTAATTTCCCTTCCTATTTCATGGAAAGTTTATTGCCAAAAGTCAGAAGTAGATCTATCTTTTAGGCATGCAAGTGGACTTAGGCATGTAATATATGGAATAACATCTGCACCAAACTGTTGCAACTAATTAATAGTAACTTCAAGTCCCCAAAATATCAGTCATCACAACTCAGAAGAAAAAAACTAAAGTTGCTCTGTCTTTATTGCATAGTGGAGAATGTCAGTCTGTTTTCTGCTAAATAACTTTCATTGGAAAAAAATTCTGATGCTAAGCCACAGTTAAAATTTTCAAACTTACCCAGTACTACATCTCTTCAGTGACACAGGTAGCAAGGGTATCAGACCTGTACTCTTCTCTGCACCTTGCCTCCTTATCATTGACTATTGAGTCAAACCCAAAACTGTTTTCTCTCTTTTCATGGTGCAAAATGGTCTGGATTCCTTTTCACACCAAGAATGGCTGAAGCTCCAACCTGAAAACTGTGGCTAGCAACTCTGTTTCCCACATGCAGTGGCTGGATCCAGATATGCAGGCACGTGTGGTGTGGTCCGTGGCACCGCAGACCTCTTTGTGGCACCACAAACTGCATGTATTGCATGTTAAACCATGCGTAGCACTGCTGATTTGTAGCGCTGGGGCAAAATTTGCTACCAGGATTTCCCAGTAGTGAAAAAAACACCCCGAAGAAAAAAGTGGCACAAAGCACACCAAAGTATCATTCTCTGGGACAAATGTGGAGATAGGGGCTGCCTGCTCCCCTGTCTCCACGTGCCGCTCCCCAGCTGGTGGGAGTACAGGGTGCCAGCTAGCCCTGTGCTAAGGCACCCTGTGCCCTAGCCAGCCCTTCATGCAGGACATGCAGCAGTAGGACATGTCCCATTGCAAAGCACACAAGCAGGGGCATTCATTCTGGTACAAAGTAGTGACACAAATATGTGCTGCTATTATTTGTGCTGCTGGAAATGCACCCCTGCTCATGTGGACATGGCCAATGGTGTTATCCACTGCAAAATTGAGGCCTGTCTGTGTAAGAAATGTGTCCTTCTTGGGGAGCCTGTGAAAGTTGTAGCATAAACTCCTGTATGATCTCTGTGTAAGAGCTGGAGGATTATGAAGGAAATGGGTCATCAGTAATGTAACTTTCTTCCTCTTCTTTCGTTAATGTTTATGTGAAGGGTTGCTATGATTTGTATTGCAAATCATTGATGGTGATGTTGGTTGAAAGGGGGTGGTCTGTAGTAAAGCTTAAACTTTCCTCTGACAATGTAACATAGTAGTAGAGGGAGAAAATGTTAGCAGGCATCAAAACTGTAGAGAAAACAAAGGACAAAGACTAATGCCACTTAAGGGCATTGATCATAATGTAGGTACGTTCAGAAAAAGAAAATATGATATCGAGCTGAGGTGTTCAACTGGAATATAAGCAAGGACTTGAACAGTTGCTGGCTCATAGAAGTTTACACACTGGGCCAGTTTCAGGTTTGTCAAAATGATACTTTTGTGATGACTGCAGTTTTGTTTATTTATTAGCTTTCTTGTAGGAAGGAAATGCTGCAGGACAGTTTCTTAGTGGCAGGTCCAATAGAAAAGGTTAAGGCATGTCTTTTAGAAAAAAGGGAAAACAAAGCACTGGAGAAAGGAGACAGTTCAAACTTAGGAACAACAATGGAGCCTGCTGAAAAAATATATATTTTATTATATATTAAATTATATATTTACTATAGAGAGAGCTTATATTGTATCTGTTGCTGTAAATTGAAAGGGCAACAAAATACAATTTTGTTGTATTCATATACTATGCTTATTTTAGTATTTTTTTAGTGTTATAATTCTTCGCTAGTGCCCATCAGAGCTCTGCATGCCAATGTTGTAAATTAAAAACACAACTCAGAATATTTGTACAGTGTGCTCTGTAAATATGGACGTTAATTACAGCAAAAGAACATATTTTTTCTGTTTTGCAATTAAGTATTAAGTCATCCTTAGCTCAGTGGAGGATCAGAATCTAATCTCAAATACAGGTATTTAAATTTAGAATAATTCTATTGACTTCAGTTAAAATTGGTAGAGTGAAATCTAGATTTTTATATCAGTATAACGAAGATCAGAATCTGTCCAGTGTTTCCAAAGAATGGTTGTATTTACTTATTCTGTTCTAGTTATTTGTAATCCAAATTGCCTATGTGTCTGTCACATCCTTATTAGTTATTTGGCTGTGTGACGGCTGATGTGTGAGAGACTTTGTCTTGTTGTGATGGCTGTCTTTTTTAATCACCTGTAGGAATTAATGATGGCCCTTCCTTCAGTGGGAAAATGAATGAGGCAAGTAACAAATATCAGCCAAGATGGCATTTTATCAGTTTGCAATGTCCACCTACAAACATGATTTTGCTGCATGTGTGTCCATGAATTTTAACTAATTTTTAACATGTAGTGTAGCTTTGAATTCTTTCAAAAAGAATTAAATAAATCTCATAATTACTTTTATCATAGTCAGTATTGTTCTATACATTGAAAACTAAAGTCCAGATTCTCAGCTGCCGTAAATCAATGTAGCTCCCATGAGGGCTGAGCCCAGTTTGCCCAGGGAATACTGCATGTTGTCTCTCTCTCTAAAATGCTGTATTTTAAAGGTCTGAACCAAACCCAATGAAGTTCAGAGAAAGATACTTCCTAACTTCAGCGTGCTTTAGGTCATGCTTTATCGGTTAAGTATGGATCCTCACGGGGCTCACTGTGCCCATGCCTGGGCTCTTCCAATGCCCCTCTCTGGGCTGGGGTCTCCGCACCCCGTATTGCTGCGCCCTCACTGGTGCTAGACTGCGCCTTCCCTGGAGCTAGGGCCCCACACCCTGTGGGCCCCTATGAGGCCTCCTCCAACCCCTGATAGTCTCACCCAAACCACCAGTTTAATACAACAACACAAACCCAAGCCTCTAGCTGTAACTGAAACATAAGGCACCTGGCCATAACAACATAAGCCTCCTGGCTACAACTTAGCATCACTGCTCCAGTCTCCAGAGCTGCCGTCCTTCCCTCTGCTTGAGCAGTTCCTGCAGCACTCACATCACAGCTTCCAGAAACTCCTGTCTTTCTAGCTACTAGCAGGGAACTGCTAGCCTGGCCTTGGCTCTAGGCTTTATAAGGGTCAGGCCCTGCCTCTTAGGGTCAGCTGACTCTCATTATTTGCCCTGGCAACCTGCAGCTATGCTCATTATCTCTGCTAGGGCTTTTCCCCAGCAGTTTTCCTCTCTCTAGGAGCGGGGCAGCAAGGTGTGCGGTGATACCCAGGAAAGGTAGGTGTTTGTAGAGGTGGGTCCTTGAATCCTTAGCTGTGCATCTCTGGATCTTGGGTGTGGTAAGTATGCAGATGAGTAAGGGTTGTTGGTATCTGACTGGCCTCTCATTAACACAAGAGTTAGGGGTGTGCTCCATTCTTTCACTGTATGGTCCTGAACATAAGGTGCCTTTCAGAGGTCCCCCTCATGCTAACTTCCTTCTAATTGTCATCTTATGCAGCTACCAAGAGGAAGGTCCAGAAGTGCTTTTTTTCAAGTAAAATAGCAAAAGTTAGTTAAGGAACTAGGAATAAAATGTCATGATGGCATTTTCCAGGAAAAAAATCTATGAGTATATTCCTTCCAGAATCCATAAATAAAAATTTCAAAACCCTTAGACTGATTTTATAACAGCTCAGGTAAGTGAAGAAAATATGCAAAAATATAATTGAGCAGAACTTGTTCTCAGTCAGAGACTAAGAGCTCTCAGAGGAGCCAAAACTCATTAAAAATGCCATTCTGATGCCTCTGTTTGGCCATTATTAGGCGTCCAGGGGAAGATGACCAGGGGAAGATGAGTTGCAAATCCCCTCAGTGGGACATTTCTAGGAATGTGGGTTTTCTAAGGGTTTGAGAAATCTAATACTAATTCAGAAATATTTTAATTTAAAGAGAGTTCCATTTTTGTTAGATATGCATTCCTTTCATTTTTTCAACCCAGATATTGCAGCAGCCTTGTTGTATTACATGAGCAATGACCTTCTAAAGAAAAATGGGGAGTCATAGACTCTCAATTGCTTTATTCTCAAGGTATGTTCTTCTAAATATTCAGAATCACTGAGAAGCCAATATCATATTTTCAATGTAAGGCAGGCTTTCTCCGATAAGTTTTAAACAGAACTCCACTTGCCATTAAGAACTTTCCTAGGAAGTCTAAAAAATCGCAATACCTCTTTCCTTAAATTCTTTGGTTGTTGTTCAGTAAGGTACCAAACAGATAAAGAAGTGTTTTACTATAAATTTCATTTTTTTTTTTTTATGACTTGTCTACTCAGGGAAATGTACCATAATACCTGTTGTGAAATCATCTATTCCAGGGTGGCAGCATTTTGGGCAGAATGCTAAAAGCACCCCAACCCTGACTTGGAAGATGGTGGTATGCCAGGGTAGGCAACGGGGGAGCCACAAGGGGCATGCTACTTGTTGTAACAGTGCAGCCCCAGCCCCTTCCCCACCATCAACCTGGAGGCTGATGCTCATGCACCCACTGCCAGCAACAAGCCAGGTGGGGGCTCCGCAGACCCTAGCGCAGCAGCTTGCATTCTTCCTGCTGCTGGCAGGGGCCTGCCTAGAGCCTGGCCTGGCTGTGTGTTGGGGGTTGCTGACCCCTGATCTATTCCATAATAGCTGTTTTGGAATACATCTTAGTGTAGGCAGTAAAAGGTAACTTTTTTTTTTTCCAATTCAACATAATCCTCTTTAGAAACTCTTTAATAGTAGTTAAGTGTGGCAGATTTCAAGACAAATAAACACTGAATTCAGGCTACAAGTTTTTGAAACTTAGAACATACACCACTATTGTATACTTTGAAGAAAATGAAGCATCTCTGCCCAGCATACTTTTTGTTAATTAATAGGATAGAACAAGAAAAGGTGCTTGTGAAGGCAAATGATAAAAGGAGAGTAACATTGATTTCCTCTTTCTTCCCATAATATTATTGATCTTTTTTTACCTAATTGGCACTTGCACAAATAAATGAAAAACAGTAGGATTTTAAGATTGGTTCTGGTAACTCTTTGTGTCAAGTAGTTCTGCCTTGTAACAGAACCTGTTTGTTAATGGCCATCTCTCTGCCTCCTGACAAACTAAGGACTTAAGTGCCTTCAACATCCTTTCTTTGCTTTTGTTCTCATTCTCTTTAATCTCATGCTTCTCATTTGCCTTGTAATTTAGCCAAATGACAATGCTACAAATGCCGTAATGCATTGGTAGAAGCAGTAATGAATGCATACATGATTTGAGAACAACATTTTTTCAATAAACATCTAACATATAGGTAAGGTGGAGCTAATTAGAAGGAAGAAAATAACTAAAAGGTGCAGCAAAGTAAATATGTGAAACAGGAGAAAATCACTTTTGCCATTTCCTACAGAATGTAGCCAGTGACATCCTGTTTATTGTGATTATCTTATAGTAAAGGACAGCAATGCATACATGTTAATCAAAATGCTTAAAGGAAGTTGAAGGAACAACTATAAATCCTTTTTAAGTCTCTATCATTTGGACATTTTGCAACAGGGTCTATTTGCACGTAAGTAGTCCCAGAATTCACATGCACAAGTGTTTGCAGGATTGAGGATTCGGAATTGCATTTAAAGCCATCTTTCAAGGATTTACTCCTGTGAGTACTTAGGTGGAAGGTGTAGCACATCTTTGCATGTGAAATATAAGGAAGCATTTCCTTCGACTTCAATGGACTTAGATCAAACCGTACACATCTAAACGTTCAGAGCCGTAGTAAAGCATCCTGACTCCTAGGTTCCGATCATCCTGTTATCCTGGTGTAGGTTTATGGCAGTCACAGAAGTTACGCTGATCCAAAACCAACCTGAGAATCCTCAAAATAAGACTTCTGCCATGTATCAACAAAGCTCAAATAGTAGAACAGAGATGATACACAATTTTTCTTGCTACTTAAAGCTGATGTATACTTATGGAACATAAAAAGCAGACAAACCCAAAGTTAAACATGCTGTTCTTGATTTTTAAAGCATCTCTGCCTCTCTCAATCTGGTCTGATAAATTACTGATGACACAACTCTTCAGAAAGTATTGTTTTCCTGGTTCAAATAAGAACATTCCTGTGATCGCAGGAGAGAGAGACTTTCACGTTCTTATTTGAGTTAATAAATAAATTAGTCCATGATTATTTACAGGGGAGGAACTATATTTTAAATCACTGGATTTAAATTTGTTGCCAAATACATGATGTATGGCTCACTTTCGAAGGAGTTTGGAGAATGTGTGTGTGTGTGTG
>JAGPOW010000261.1:183888406-183907239 GCA_030014935.1 Caiman crocodilus
TGTGTGTGTGTGTGTGAGAGAGAGTATGTGTGAATGAGGAAGGGTACATTCCAATACCATCTAATTTCATAATGTTACTATTTTGTTCATTATAACCAGCTAGATAGGGTTTTAGAAGGCATGTTTAAAACTAAGCTGCAAATAAGGCAATATTAAAATAATCCATGTCTGTGCTAACCTAACACTATTGTTTTTCCCTATCTATTCTTGTAACAAAACAGAAGTACTCTGCTGTCTCTCTCTGCAACATATCTACAGAGGTCCTAAAAGTCATTAATGCCACAGAGGAACTGATAGCAGAATCCACAGGCCCTGGTGATCTCCCAGCAGACACTCATGACAGAGGGAAAGAGGTGTTTCCATTAGGTACAGACCCTGTCAGACTTGATGAGCAGCTCACCACATTGGAAGAAAATGTAAGACCATGATATCAATCTACATAAATGTAAAAAAATATCTATATATTTATAGATAAATGTCTATATCTATATATAGATATCTATCTATTTATCTATCTATAAATGTAAATATACATATATATAGATGTATGTATGCATGTAAATCTATATTAATGTAAATATATCTTCAGGATGGAAGTGGGATGTTGGGACTTCAGAGACATGGTTTTGAGTTTTAGCTTTAATTATGCATTGCTTTTTTCTGAAACTGGCTACCAAGGCAATGGCAGCTCTTCTTTGAAATACATAAAATGTTGATAATAAAAAAAACCCTGCACAGATTCTGGGCTGGTTTAACACATTGTTATCAAAACTTTTAACTCCAAATATATCTTAATCCCTATAGTCATGGCTTGTGCACCAGAACTGTGCCTTGGCTTTTTGAGAAGTACAGTCAATCCTGTAAATTCACATTCTTGCATGGCCTCATGGGTCATTAGATGTGAGAAGATAGGGTAAGCAAAGCACCATTTTAGGCAGAAAAGGAGTTACACATAGGTTTGACTTCCATCCACACCTTACCAACAGAGCTGACAAGCGCCTGGAGTAATGGAAGTACATAGCTGTGCCAACCCTACCACTAAAGCTGGGGGTGAAGGAGTGGAGCAAGGCACTGCCCCCTTACAAGGAGCAGATTAGCTAACCTATGAAATGTTCCCTCTCATAATAATCAAATTCTTCTGCCATTTTTGATGAGTAAGTGTCACCCACTGCTACCCAAAGGAAAAATTTGACTCCCAAATATATTGTAAATCTTCCTAAACCAGGAGTTCTAGTGCATCCTTCATACAGTAATCATTCACCCAGGCCTCCCAATCTTCTCCTACATCTTGCAACACTTAGCTAACTATATTTTAAACTATATTCCCTGTCTCAGTGACTTTTTCAAAATCTGGCTGGAATACAAAATGTTCAGTTATAACATCCTGAGCAATGCAAGAAAGTGGACACCTGTTGCCTGCAGCAGAAATTGCTTTCAAATGAAAAATAAGAATTGTTTAAAAGTGCCCAAGAGCATGGCCATTTTGGTTTTAAATCCGAATTCTTTTATTTTATACCTCCTTTTACGTTTTGAGTTCTCCAGCAAAGATGTTTAAGTAAGATCATTTAATTGCACGAAGCCATTTTTTAAAACATGTTAGATGTTAAGCTGAAATTGTTGTTTTGGAGATTCAGTTAATGAGACAAAGTACATTGATATGAACAGGCATGAATACAGGTTTATACTTGCAAGCCATTTAAGATGTCTTGTTTATCTGAGTTTGATTATGTAGCAAAAATTTGATTGATATGAAGTAAAAAAAGATCTGCTGCAAATCATTAGGGAACGATAAAGTTTGATATAGTCATGATCTACTTTTGTGTTCTGTGGTCCACAAAAAAGCCCAAAATTGTCTTCGAGTGTCATAGCAAAGGATGGTGGGACTTAGGAAAAGATATTACATGTGAGCCTTTTTGTGTATAGGGCCAGCTATTGCTACTTGAGTGGGGAACTTGTCTGTGGTGTGAGGAAGTGAGGTTTCTCCTGGAGGATTTTCCCACAGCCTTGTCTTCCACTTGCCTACAGAGTCCTCGTGTGTGGCTATGAAGCCAGCTGCATTGTTTGTCCTTGCATTTTTGTAATGTTTTCCTCATTGGCGGATACACTACTGAAATGTAAGGGAGGAAAAAATAGCCACCTCCTTCAGTTTCTTTCAACTGTACCAGAGTAGTCATTGCTGAGGTGGTATGCTGGTTATTAATGAAATAGGCAGGAGCTGCAGTGTGAACTGGTAGTTTCAGGGAGGCAGTGAAAAAGAGATGTGTATAAACATCTTTCTACAACAAAAAAAAGCTGGGTAAGTATGCATTTTGATGAAATAAAGTAGAAAGGCATGATGTACTGTATGTGTGACCTCTTATGTGTTCATGATGGCTAGGAAATGACTGGTCCAGAAGTGGTTTATCTGGCTGCTGTAAGAAAATTCCTGAGACTGCTCAGAGGGGGGATGCTTTTAAAATGCTGTTTTTGGCAGACTTGGAGGGTTACATTTATCTCTGGTATAAGATACATTATCCCACCCACCTCATACTGCTGAGCATACCCCTACAATTCATTCAGAAACTAAACCTAGTACAGGATACTGTGAGCCGCTTAACTGGTGGTGTTTCATTGGGAACGTATAACACCAGTTCTGCCTGCCTCTTGGCTCCCAATAGGAACATAAGGTGTTCAGTTTGGGACTTGCTTACTCAGGATTCTCCTCCCCTCCCTTTCTGATACTGCCATAGCTGCATTAATCAGAGGCACTCAGCTGGAGTCTCCATGTTGTAGAAGAGAGGGGGCTGCTAGCACATCTCAGTAGCTCTGAAAGAGCTGTTGGGTAGAGGGATGCTGACTGTTGTTTAACCATATGATTAAAGGTGCGATTAATTACAACTATTATGAAATCTCACAATTAATTGTGATTTTTTTTATTGTATGTTCTTGTTGTTTGTTTGGCTTTTTCCTTAGCTACCAGTAGTCTTTAGTCTTCAAGTTAAACTGTAACTGAAAAACAATTGACCTTGCTCAGTACTGTGATTTGGACCATTTAGGTGTACTTGACAGCAGGCACCGTGTATGGGTTAGAGGGTCAGCTGACAGAGTTAGAGGATGCAGCACGCAAAATTAACAGTATTACAGCAGAATCCGAACTAGCTGAGCTGGAAGATCAGGTAGCAACGGCAGCAGCACAGGTTCATCATGCAGAGCTTCAGGTGAGAAAATTCTCTATTACCCTTCTTAGCAAGTCAATATAGAATTGCTTTGTTATGCTTAGTACTTATACAGGTTTCCCTTGCTTTTGCTGTACATGTGTTCCTGGAAAACAGCTCATAATGTGAATTCGCATAAAGGGAAGCCACTTTACAATGTAACAAATAGGGATACAGTCCAACACCTCAACTGTACTGACCCCCACACCCATTTCTACCACTTTTACAAGACAATTTTGGTACTCACCAACAGCAGACAGTGCACACACACATAGAGCACTATTATAATGGGGATGACAACTGAAGAAACACGTGTCCCAGACAACGAGCAAGGAGCACAGATCTACACAGGAGACTATATTTTGGTGTGCGTCACTCCCACAATGCACTGCACTGAGCAGCTGACTGGGCTTCCACCACACGGATCGCTTAAGAGTGGATTTACCTCACATATAACAAATTTTTGGTATAAAAAGAGTCATTGCATAAGAGCAAATCCACACATACAGAACCCACATAAAGTGAGGGAAACCTGTATATTAATCTTTCCATTATGCAGACTTATCTTCACTTATACAGATTCTTTCTGTATCAAGATGGTGTAGTAATCTAAATACATGCATCAGCATAACAGCAACTTAGAAAGTGACTGACCCACATTTCAACATAGCTGAAGACATAAGACTCTGAAGGTACGGGTGACCATACACCTGCATTTTGTGAAGACCTTGTGAGGAAACACTTTGAGAGGCTGAATATCCACAAATCATCAGGCCCTGATGGAATGCACCCAAGAGTGCTAAAAGAGTTGGCTGACATCATAGCTCGACCATTGGTGCAGATATATGAGAACTAGTGGCACTCGGGAGAGGTTCCTGAAGACTGGAAGAGGACCAATGTGGTTCCTATCTTCAAGAAAGGAAGATCCAAGGAACTGTAGGCCAGTCATTTTCACCTCAATCCCTGGTAAGATCTTGGAAAAAAACTATCAAAGAATCCATCAACAGCAGGCTGACAGAAAGCACTATTCTGAGACAGCCAAAACAGCTTTGTTTTGGGTTGGTCTTGCCCATGTCATCTCCTTCTATGACCAGGTGATGTCACCTGGACAGGGGGAAGAGGTTAATGTCATTTACTTGGATTTCAAAAAAGCCTTTGACTTGGTCTCCCATGATGCCCTCATGGCAAAACTGGGGAACTTCAGCCTTGACTGCCTCATGGTCTGATGGCTCAGGAGCTGGCTCTGTAGTAGGACCCAGAGAGTGATTGTTGGTGGAACCAAGTCAGCATGGCATATGGTGACCAATGGCATCTCTTAGGGTTCGGTACTCAGACTGGTACTATTTAATATATTCATTAATGATATTAATTCAGGTGTCAGAAATTAACTGTTTAAGTTTGCGAATGACACTAAACTATAGGGAAGTACGGTTATGCTGGAGGATAAGCTGGGGCTCCAGGCTGACCTGGTTAGGCTCTCAAGGTGGGCATATACAAACCTGATGACCTTCAACATAGTGAAATGCAAGGTGCTCTACCTCGGGAGAAAGATCCCACATCATACCTATAGGCTCAGCAGTATCATACCTTAGGCTCAGCAGTGCTTCGCTGACTAGTACTATGTCTGAAAAAGCCTTGGGGGTCATGATTGACCACAAGATGACTATGAATCACCAATGCGATGTAGTATCTGGCAAAGCAAATAAAACTGGCTTGCATCTACCAAAGCATCTCAAACAAGACCCACCCAAGATATCATTCTCCCACTTTATTCAGCCTTGGTGAGGCTGTGACTGGAGTACTACGTGCAGCTCTGGGCTCCACACTTTAAAAGTGACATGGAAAAGCTTGAGAGAGTCCAGAGGAGAACCACATGTGCCAACCAAAATGCCTTCACGTGCCACACTGATATACATGCTGGGGGGTGCCTACCACTGGTCTGTGCATTGAGCCTAACTTTCTCTAATGGAGCTTGAATGAGATTAGGATTCGGGTCATTGGCTACCAGCTGTTTCTCAAACACAACGCAGAGCTTCAGTTTATAGTCCTGCAGCATGTCGGTGCAATGCCACCAGATCATTCTTTTCAGTGATTTAATCAATAATTTTTTTTCTATTGTACAAGTGTCCCCTTTGGTACTCGGAACCAAAGAATACTATACTCCAAAGTGTCTTTGCTAGATTCTTTCAGAATTACTAAAGAAATCAGCGATTCTTTTTATATTTTTATTTGATGAGGGTATGAATGTGTTGGGAAAGTGCCTGTTTGTTGTGTTTTTATATTAATTTTGAAATCTCTTTCTCCCCCAAACACTTTCTCTCTTTCTGTTGTTTTACTTTAAGATTTCAGATATTGAAAGCAGAATTTCAGCGCTTACTTGTGCAGGCTTGAATGTGGCACCATGTGTTCGCCTGGCAAGAAAACGGGAGCAAAAACAAATGAACCAGGTACCAGAGCATTGAGCAATATTCCCAAAGATATCGGGAAGCCCATTTTTCCATATTAAAGTTTAATAATATGTATATGTTCTCCACAGACGCAAACAATAGACACATCAAGACAGCAAAGGAGAAAGCTTCCAGCTCCACCAGTAAAAGGTGCACTAAAAGTTTTAGTAAACTCATTTTTAGTAAACTCATTTCCGGTTAAATGATGCTGTGCAGCTGATGAACAGAAAGGAAATAAGTTGAGGCGAATAAAATAAAAATAAATAATTCCCTCCCAGGCTATATTTATATTGAATATTATACTATCTTTTCATAAGGTGCTTTTGCTTGTTTTTTAAGTTAACTTCTTATTTTTTACCTTACTTGGAGCAAAAACAGGACCATGACCAAGGCATAAAAGAAATTTTTAAAGTTTGACCTGACCCCAAAGAAAGAGGGTGGGGTGAAACATTAAAAGGCATTTTATAGGGAGTGAAAGATTTGGCAGTGATGTGCTAACTAGCCATGAGACAGGGATTTTTTTTATAGGTGATGTCTTTTATTGGACCAACTGCACAGTTATAATAGAAAGCTTTTGGCTACTGTGGTAGTCTTCCTCAGATCTCTGGGAGAGCCTTTTGGGAGAGAAGAGGCCTAAGAAAAGGTACTGTGGTACTCAAAAGGTTGTTTAAGTCTATCCCAACCATACTATTGGTGCAATAAAATGTCACCCACAAAAATCCTTGCCTCTTGCATATTTTGTAGACCATCATGTCTATAGCATAGCTTCAACACCATTGAGTTGTAAATAACTGTCACTTTTCTGGAAAGTCAGTGCATTTCATTTGACTATGTGGGGAGACCAAATTAAAGCCTTGATCCAGTAAAGTACTATTTAGTAAAACACTTAAGTAAGAGCTTAACTTGAAGCATGTGTTGTTTAAGTATGTTTCCAAATTGAGGCCTAAGGCTTTAAAGAATCTTAGATACAAAAAGAGTGTTTCCAGTTAATGTGCCTAACTTCCTTTGATTTATGTTTGTCCAAGTATCATTCTCTCACCCCACCCTCAGATCATCATCTTAAGAAACGTGTCTATTAAAAACCTCTAAATCTTTTGGCTTAGAGACATTACTTTGTAATTTAGTATATAATTAAAATAGTTTTCACAAAATAAGAGTGTGCAAAATATATCATCACCAGTGTTCAAGAGTAAATGGAAAGTGCTGTGCCTTATATTGAACTCAATGCTACTGTCAGTGAGGGTCATTCTAGTTGAGGTAGATGCCTCCTTTGAGTTATCTGGATACCAGTATGATGCAAGCACTTCCTGTGCTGAGTCAGAAACATAAACTCAGAGTTGGAGCTGGAATTCAGACATACCCTTGTATCCAGTTTTTCACTTGTTTTCCACCCAGTACTTAGGAGCTCCATTGTAGGGAAGAACCTGTGGGTCTCTCCATTTCCTGGAGAAAAGACATAAGTGCTAACCTGTAGATTTGGACTACCAGTCTGAGGCAAAGTGCCCTAAATTTTAGGTTCTGCAACACCAAAGTACCTTAGAGGTTGATTGTACAAGTAAGAATTCAAGATCCCATGGGGCATGAAGCAAATGGAAGATGACTTAGCCCCTAGGCTGGAAGGGGAAGAGGGAGAGGGTGAGTCCTGAGTTACAGTCTTTGCTCCACGTTTATGCATTATGCATTGAATAGTCATTGAATGAAAAAAGGGGAGGGATGAAACTTTAGCTTGATAGTTAGAGACTTATCTTAGTTGTGAGAACTGTGGGTTTACATGCCCTCAGGCTAACAAGGAACTAAACCTAGGTTTTCCTTTTCCTGTGTTGGTGCTTTAGCCACTAGGAGTGATATAATAAGGCTGATGGAACAATGGCCATAGGCACTATGACATTTTAAAATGAAATGGCTATAACTATGTGTGCTAAACTTAATACTTGATGAAGCCTTCCAGAGGACATAGTTGCTGTTTTGCCCATTTCTGGATCCAGTTATAGAGTTCAGGTAGAAGGTAGGCATCTAGTTCCTCAGACAAGGAGACTTAAGATGTGCCCATCAGACAGAGCTGCAGGAACTCGTAGAATTTTCAGGTCTAAAAGATAGGCACCTAGCAAGTTCTGGTGGCCACTAGATCACAGTTTTGGATGTGGTGGTCTAAAGTCTTCCTAAATTGAGGTTTAGATGCTTCCATCCTTCTTTCCAGAGGTTTGAGCTTGATCCTTCTAGCCTCCCTCTAATTTTATGCCCATACAACTCCATTGATTGAAGCAGAGTCAAGTTGAAGTAACATGGGGGTCAGGCAGGCTGTATCATAATTTTGAAAACTTCTCTTATAAGTTCAGTGCCTGCTATATTTCCATTTGAAATTAATCTCTGTACTTTAGGGTTTTTTTAAGTATAGCATTCCTCCTAACTAATGACCTAAAAGATATGTTTCCTCATGTTTGTTGCTGTGTTTGGTTCCAGCCATGGCTTGAGGAATGTTCCCACTTCTTTCTCCCCAGGTGAAAAAACTGATGAGACTCCAGTTACTACTGCTGCTGCTGCTACTACTACTAGTACTAGAACATTTTACAGAAACTTCATGCTCCGAGGATCTCTAACACAAAGAACTAAAGAGAGAAAAAGCACTGCCAAGGACCCAATGGTAATGACTAAGAATAGGCATTTTTAAAGTTGCAATAAGGAACACTAAGCACAACATATTTAGCCCATTTTCAGTGTAAAAAGAACGAGGCCTTGGCTATACTCGCCTGCCTCTGCCAGGAGAGCTTCTGGGGGCAGACAGTAGCTACCCCTGCCCAGCCACCGGAATACTGCATGTCCACACACCACTGCCAAGGCTATGAAGGCATCAGCTGCTGTAGGGACTGCAGCAGCTGGCAGAAAGCAGTGGAGTATCTGGAGGTGCCTTCTGCCAGCTGCTGGATGGTGACAGAAGCCTTCCTCCATTCACCAGAGAAGGGTTCTGCCACTGCAGAGGTGCTTTGAGTGTGTGGTTAGGCCTAGGGGTCCCCTGACTGTCAGCTGGAAGAAATACTTGGATTTCAGCACAAGGTGTGTTAGTTATGGAAGAATAGTAAGTGCTGCTGGATTGATCCTGTCCTCAAAAAGTTACTGAGTGGGAGGTGGAAAGAGACAGCTCAACCTTCCACACTTGCCAGCTATTACAGTAGGTCAGGAGCATGGAGGACAGCTAAGTGTATCTGAATAAGTAAGGAGAGAAAAGGGAGTTGTGGTCCTTTGAAGAATTCCTCCTAGTGGTTCTCCCAGTCCACAGTTTATCTATATTAATGTATGAACATGCACAATCTCTAGGTGAGTTTACAGAATTGCAAACAGTGCCTTCTTTTTTTAATTCTTCCAAAATAGAATCAACGTGGGATTCCCATTACCCCAGGCTGCTCATTCAGATCCTGGCCATTGTAGTGCCATGGTTTCATAGAGCAGGAGATACTTCTGTTATTAGACAATAGGATTAGAAACTTGCCCATGAGCCATCAGCACCTGTCCCCTATATTTACAGGCCACCATTTGTTCATAAGGCCAAGAACATCCATACTGGCCCCTCTTCGATTCTCCGTCACAAAACAAACTATAAACATCCCACAGCATGCCTCAGGCAAGGAGCAGGATGGCAAAGGGGCTGTTAATGTCTGGGCCACTGAAGTGGTAGAGAAATTACCAACTTAAAATATGTTCAGATGAGTGTGTGAACAGAACTGTGTCCCACCCTTCCACTCTGTTAAGAAGGCAGAAAGGAACATAGTTCCAGTGCTGTCAGGAAATGCTCAAAGTATGGTATAGGTAGGACTTAATGGTGCATAAGTAGATTGAACAAAAGGATCCTGTTCTGAATTCAGAAGATCAGTAATTTCTCAATGAATGAGTGATTCCTAAAACACCCCATCCCCTGCTATCTTAGGTGAGATTTGCCCTCACTGAAGTTGATGAAAGTTTGCCATTAACTTGAAAGCTAATGGCAAAACCCCTGAAATCGTAGCTGAGGACTGCCACCGAAACCATGTCAGCTCCTCTCTGCAATTAGGAGGGTGGGACTCATGAGGTGTACAGCCCTCTGTGCTGCATAGGGTGAATTTTAATTGGGAAATATGATAAGCTACTGAACTGACAACACATCGGTGTTTTGCTTGAGAAGACTCATTAGGATTGTATTCTATACCTATTTTATAATTAAATATTTTGCTAAACTTTTCTTTTTCTCTGCATTCTAGAAACCAACTATAGGAGCTGTTGTTATGTACTAGAATTACAAACTCTACTGCCAATAACACACTGCCTAAGGCTGTACACTTGAGTGCCTTTACCTAACAGCCATTGTATATGTCCAATAGAAAACGGACCCTTGAGAACCCACAATGCCTCAGTAATAGGGCTTTGTTTGGATACCTCACTGAGAAAGCTGTCCAAGTCTTCAGCATTGTGGTCTGCTAATGGAAACTCTGCCTTAAAGTTCTCATAAGACTCGAGAAAGGATACTGAGTTTCGAAAGCAAGGCTCCACATTTTAAGATGCAGTCCTCCCCCCTCCTCCCTCTGTCGATTGTACTGAAGTATATTGTCTTTAAAAAATTCCAGTATGTTTTTGTACACTTACTGCAACTGTAATTGTTGGTCAATATTTCACATGAAAGGAAAGGACAAAGCAAACCTGTGATTCATCTTTGCTGGCCTCTTATTGTTCACATAGACATCTCTCTTGTTGAGCAATAAGAAAAATTCCACATGCAATGTAGTGAACATTTGTTTTGTAGAAGCTCAGAGGTTGGGGGGAAATTGGTGTACCTGATTCTGCTCCTCCTGAACTCAAAGGGAGCTATAACATCAAGTCAAATGTTTCCAGGATCAGCTTCAATGTCTGAAGAGCCCCTATATGCTGATAGCGCACCTCTGTCTGAGTTATTGTTCTAACTCCAGATCTGTGTGCTTTTCCTGTTGAGAGAGCAGTTTACAGTGGTGATGGGTTACCATGTTTCACCATGACACCATAGTAGGCAACATGCATGCAGTGTACCTAAGATTAAATGTGTGGGGATCATTGTTCTATCATCTCAATGCATCTGAAAACTTGCAAAATCAACACCTCTGCATCTATTATACCGCTTGGAGTCACCCCTGTTTGGAAGCATCCCAAGTATTTGTTATGATACAGTTGGCATAGTTCAGCAGTGAGCCCGGCCTGGTCTTTAACAGTACAAAAGTAGAGTAAAATAAAGCTAGGAATTAAGAACAGTTTCCAGAAAGTGCTTCCTGAAATGTAGTTTTAAAAACCAAGAGAGTGATTATGAAATGTCCTCAGATCCATGGTAGGGGGAATGAGACCTAAGGAGCGAACCTTTCACCTCCCTTGCATATTGCCTGGAAGGCCCTTTCAGAATGTCAATCGTGTTGCCTTGGAGAACATCATGACTGCCGGTGCCAGTCCGTGTGTCCTGAAGGAGGTAGGGAGGCAATGGGGTTATGACTCCATGCTGACTGCAGAGCAGGATCAGTGAGCGCAAAGGTGATAAACTTCACCCCAGAAGGAAGTGCAGCTTGAGATGTCCTTTGCCTCTGTACCAAGGAATTCTGGGAGGGAGAGCACCTTCTACAGCTCCACCTGGGACAGCACATCTCTGTCCTTTGCCAAACTTAGTATGTAACAAGCATTGTGGAGCCCTAAGGAGCAATTAACCATGTTCATATGGAAATAAATTTTGAACTGTGCAGTGATTTAAGGGTCAACAATGTTGAACACTTCTTGGCTGATGCCAGACATTTGAGCCAGGATTTTCAAATGCTTCAAGACAGAAGGGTAGCCTGGTTTTCAGAAGCAGTGGGTCCCTGCATCTCCCATCAGCTTCCTTAAGCACTAGGGATGTCCAGCACTTCTGAAAATGAAGCCATTTGTCTTTGTGTCTAAACTTTGGGCGGCCACATTGACAGTTTTGCGTTATGGGTTGGAGAGATGAACAAAACCTGGAATGGATCAGGTGTAACTGGATGCCACCAGTCAGATTTGATGCTAAATAGAAGAGGGGGAAAAGAAAAAGAGCGTATGAAATGAGGACTAGTCATGGCGCAGTTCCCAGTCTCCCAAACTCATTCAGCCGTGGGAAGGGTAAATGATTCCAGCTATAAACTTTCTTCCTGTATGTGTAATTTGTCCACCAGTGCAGTTAGAGCATCACCTGTGAAAACATTTGGCTCATCCAGAAATATGACATCATTTCCCCAGCTGGTGTAAGTCAGCATAGTTCCATTAGCTTTAGTGGATCTATACGAGCTGGCAAGCTGGCTCACGATGTTTATTCTGGGCCAAATGAGGACTGCCCATCTCCCAAGCATTGCTAATTCTTTCCAATTGGTTCACACACGTATGGGCATGGTAATTGATCCACTAAGGGTAAACTGTATGTACCAGGCAGTGAGGAGATAAAAAAGCACAGGGCACCTAAAGTATTCTTCATCTTTCAGTTTCTCTCCCCTCAACTGTTCTCCTATCTATGTACTATACATTCCCAGATTTTTGTTTATACAGGAATGTGTGCTATGAAATGTTACTAATGGTGGTTGATCTAACATATTCATCTAAGAATACTATTAGCTAATATTGTATATGTAGTATCAATTCAGAAATGACTAATTTTAATAGATTAACTCTGGCTTCTGTTCTGTTAGTGTGATTTAAAAAAAACAAAGAGTTTGGAATAAGATGTTTTCCATAAGAGGCATGAAAAGCAACTACTCTTGTGTTACAATGTTAAAATATTCAGTCTTCTTTAACACAAAATGTGTACTGTGTAGGCATTGCAAAAAAAAAACACAAAACCCTGCTATATGGCATTTGAATTTTTACAAAAGTTTACTTGTGCCAAATATGTGCAAAGGTTTAATCTACTGTTTTAAAAAACAAAAATCATAAAAGCATATGTTATAGCACACAAAGAATTATTTTGTCATCAAGTGATTTCAATCTTTAGTGTTAATATTTATATTTAGATTAATTTTTATAATGAAAATATTTTAATGGTTAAAATGAAGACTATATGATGATCTATTTGATTAAGTCTGAGTTAATATTCAGCTTGCCTTGTTGTTGTTTGCATATTCACCAAGAATTATTGTCAAAGGACATGATAAAAAGAGTAAAAGTAATTTATGAAAAAGAATGCCTTTTCAGGGACTTGATTCATAAAGAAAACAAACCAACAAAAACAAGTTCTACTCTGTTGTTTGGATTTGTGTGCACTTTACTTGGGAAAAAGTGCAGCAGGCACTATACCACACTTTCTAATACTACAGTACAAAGGCCTACCATGCAGTTTTCGTAGCAGCAATGTCTAGGACAATGGTGACTGCAGCCCCTCTACATCAGCACCCACGGCTGATGCCCCATTTGCCCATCCCTTGTTCCAGTATGTGCACTGCTTTGTACATACAAGTATCCATTGCACACAAATGACTGCTGCTCCATTAAGTCTAAGAGGTCGTGCAACTTGGGAAGGGTATCCAGTGCTCCGCTATGCCAAGCATACCAATTTTGTTAAGAAGTGATATATATACAAGGTCTTTCTTTCAGACTGATACTGGAGAAAAAAGAAAAAATTTATCCTTAAGAAATTTGGTATGTATTCCATTCTAAGCTATATGCACAGACTAGATTAAGTATAATCCCTATACTTTCCATTGGGGTCATACCTACCTAAGAGACTCAGGATTTGGTCCTCTGTTAATCCATATTACCTTTTACTGTGTTCTAATACTTCCTCAATCACACATAAATTAGAAGCCTTTAGCCATTTTTTTCCAGCTAAAATGTTGATTGTGTTGAAATCAAAATGTTTTTACAAAAATGGCAATTTCAGTGAAAGTCTAAACAAAACTAATGTTTTAAATTTAAACAAATTAAAAAAAAATCAGTTTGCATTATTTTTTATTTTGGATATACCAGAATTTCATTTCAAAATGCTATATTATGGGGGAGGGAGATCATTTTTTAAGTGTTGTTATTTTTGTGTGTCAGTAAAAATGTTATGTTGTATACTACTACTGCTGACATGTTATGAAATAATTTTAAAATAGTATAAGTATTATGCAGTATAATGACTGGCATACCAAATATAGGACAGAATTAAAATATTCAGTTTTTATTTTTTTTTAAACCCATTAAAGGCAGTGCCGTATAATACTTATTGAAACATCTTTCCTAGATCAATTTATCTCTCTGTTTTTGGTGTTACAAAGTATCAAGCAGTACAACAACATTAAGATGCCTTTTGATCTAGTAAAGAAGATAAGATGTTTTGATTAGTATTAAGTGGCTGCAGCTCTTAATAAAATTTCTCTAATGCACAGAAAAGTATTTTTTTTCATTCAAAATTGGAATGAAAACAAATTTCACAATGTTAATATTTCATACAAAATGGAAATTCTGAATTTCAATAGGCTCCTCAGACATCGCATGCCATTTGTTTTACTGTTTCTCCTATTTCTCAGCATTCATGCTTGCAAGTGATAATGAACGTCTGAAACCCCACTCTCTATCTTCCTCCTGCTCTCTTACTCAGAACTGAAACACACACATATATACCTTTCTTTCTTAGGCCATCTGGAATTGTGCACCCAGCCTTGCTATTTCTGTAGCATACTCTATATATGCTTCATATCTATGCAATGAGTTCTACTTGTTCTGACAATTTGTTCTGAAAATCCTATGAAAATGCTTTGCCCCTTTGTAGTGAAGTGATCACATTCACAGTATTGTATGTGTGCACATCCAGAGGCACCATGCAGTTTTGAAACTGGCTCAGGCAGCTAGCTGAGGATTCTCCTGAGATCTCCTGCATGGCAATGTCTAAATAGCTGATGTCTTAGCATAAGGGTCATGGTTGAAGACAGGGAGTCTGATTGCGTTTTGGCTCGTGTCTAGTGATTTACTAGAAAGATTCAGTGAGGGCTGGTTTTGGCAGTGCAGTTAAAAGCAGATCTGTGACTAAGAGCTGGTTGTCAGGGCTGGCCTCACAGCATAGGAGAGGCAGCAGACATTGGCCCAATATGTTCATCTTTTTTGGGAATCCCAGCTCATGTTTAAATTGGGACTGGTTTTGCTGTGTTTGCCTGCTATCGAGCATAGCAATGGTCAGTGTCTTTATAAGCCACATGAATGACAAATTATTAGAATCACCTCAAGAATTCATTAGCACTATGGTAATTATTAGCATCATTGATTCCTGGCTCAGTTCACACATATGGGCATACTTGTGGTGTAAGTTGCATACCTCAGTTTGAAGGTCAAGCAGTTGAAAACCAGAAATATCAGGGAGGTTAGAAGTCCCATTACATCCCACATTTTGAGACTGGATCTACATCCACCTACCTCAACTTTGGGACCTTTAAAAAGCATAATAGATTTGCATGGGAAGGGGGAGGAGGAGGAGAGAGGGGGAGAGAGGGAGAGGGGGGGAGTGGAGTAGGGAGAGGGAGGGAGGGGGAGATACTTTGCTTATTCTGTAAGGTGCATATCTGCCCTGCCTTCTACTTCACTTCAGACTAAGACAGCTAATTGTCATTTTGGGACCTTTTCAGTGGTTCTCATTTCAGAGCTAAAAGAACCAGAGCAATTCCAAAAGGCTGTGAAAAGAGATATAGATCCTTTAATAACCCACACTATCAAAGATATAATATGGTTTAATAATGTTCATTGATAAAATATTATGCTATTGTTTGGAGTGTGCAGGAGGTTTTAATGTAATGCTGAGAAACTCAAAATTACCTAAATGCCTTCCCTCTACTTGTTAATCCAGATACAGAAACTGGGCACAACACATATACTGCGCTAGTGATACTGGTAGATAACTGCATTTTATTATTGTATGTTCTTATATACAGCACACACATCTTCCCCCAAAAGTCAAAGGGAATTTGTTTTAAGCAGAGAAGCTGTTTTCTTCACTGGAAAAAAAGCATTCTTGGAGACACTGTGCATGCCCTGCAGCTGCTAAGGCAGTGACTGCTTCTGTCTGCTCAGCAAACTGAAGAGGTAGAGTCTTGCGTTACCCTTCACAGCCTTAGCTATTAGCTGAGCACTGTAGCTTGTGCCTGAAACAGCACATGACCTGTTCTGATATGGTAATGACACCTTGTGCACATCTACACAGGATGCTTAACTTCGCATTTGCATAGTTTACTGTGAAGTAAGCATGTATGTCTACAGGTGCACATGCTTATTTCGCAGTAAACCTCCCTAATTGTGAGTAAATTTGCTACCTGCAAATGCAAGTAGCAAATTTACTCAGGATAAGTAACAATGCCGTAGCACTCATGTGAATAATGGACTAGGAGCAAAATCTGCTCCCAGTCAGCAGTCCATCAGGGGGGCAGGAGATAGCTCCCTGCCCCCGAGAGCTGCCTGCTGCCAGGGCAGCCTTTGCCACAGGAGACCAAATGGGGACTATGACCCCTGCCCCAGCAGCAGGGAGTTCCATATTATGGGGATCCTTATCTCCCAGCTCTCCAAGTCACAACTTAGAGACCCTTATCTCCCAGCCTGAGCTCTGCAGTTGTGGAGCTCAGGCTGGGAGATAAGGGTCTCCCAGGTTGAGCCCTGTACCCACAACCATGGAGCTCGAGCTGGAAAATAAGGGCCTCCCAGTCCCCACCTCCCCAGTTGTGATGGCAGAGTTGGAGGCTTGGAGATAAGGGTCTTCCAGCAGTGTCCCTGCGGTCACAGAGCTCTGTGCTGGAGAGGGTAGGGGAGCTCTTTCCAAGCCCCATGCCTCTGATCCAGGAGCCAGGGCCAGCAGCTCCCTGGGCTAGCACCTGGAGGGGGCTGGAGCTCCTCCCAGTTGCAGCAAGGGCCCGTTGCAGGGCTGCATGAAACTGGGTGCAAATCTGCTGCCTAATCCCTCCATGTGTAGATGCCTGCCCAAAAGGATTTACACCAAATTATATTACACAAGTGTAAATTTAGGCCAGAGTAAATGCATGTGTAGACACACTATTTAATTACAGGAATTTATATAAAGAACTATTTACAGCAGGGACTGGCAAGGTTTTCAAGCCACAGCCCAGAACATCAGCACCAAGGAACTTTCCCTGTGCCTGCACTGGGGCCAGTCACCTGGAAGCTGCACCTGCATTGTTGCCAGCCCCCAACTCCCTGGTTAGGGTGCGAGTGCATGTCAGCCACACTGGGAATTCCTGATGCCATACTTTTGGACACTTTTTTTTTCTAGGAGGACTTTCTCTACAGACACAGTAGAGGGTGGCCACACTGTCAGCCATGACTCTGAAAAAGCCTTTTTTTCTACATTCTGTTTTCCAAAAACAAGGTGCATGTTTTCTATGGGGCTGTGTTATATGTGATAAAATACAGTATTCAAGCAAGATGTGCCAAACATTTATAAATGGCCATGAATAAGTTTAATAAACTGGAAGAGTCATAAAGCATTCACCAACCCTTCTAAAAAAAAAAGGACAGTGCCACATGAGTCCAGTGATATATGATGTGAATAGCAAATAATGGAAAGTCATAGTAAGTAGTTTGTAAACAGGCCCGAGTCCCAAATTTCTCAATACAAAGTGTCACACAACTGACAATAACAATAAATTCTGTAAAGCAAAACAGATCTTGTTGGCAGATAATTCATGGGCAGAAATAATTACAAGGACTTAATTATTTGCTGATTAATTCACTGTTATTGAACTTTCTGACAGTGATTCAAGAAGAACAAGGCTTCTAATGCTTCTTCTGCAGTGCTATTCATGAATTGAATGTTAATTCTAGTTCATTAGCTAAGTGTTAAATGATCTTTTCTGGATATAAGCCACAAAGTATTAGCGCTGCTTATAATTTTATCTGAAGCATTTTGGTGGTAATAGATACTAATCAAGATTAAATATATTGTAATTAGTATTGCTCATAAAATTACTATAATTGAATTAACTGACATAATGATGATTCATGTTAAGCCAGAAATCATGACTTCTTTATGCAGTCCATTATAATAGGTTTGTTGATTACTTATGGTGCTTGAAGAGTGACTTAGAGCTCCCTGACTAATGAAGTCTTATGAAGATCATATTTAAGATTGTTAAAAGGGAGCTCAATCAGGACAACAGCATACCTTGGCCCTGTTTCCCCAGTATGATAATGTAGGATTAAAGACCCTGTGAACACCAAACTACCAATAAGGGCAGGCAATATACCCACTGGAAATGTGACAGAAAGGCTTGTTGACACGTTAGCACTGACACTATTTTTTATACAGAGTTAATTCCAAGCACAAGAATCATTTGGCTCTTGGGCAGATCTAATGTCACAGTGAATGGTGATGTCAAGGCACAGGGTGGGTATAGTTAGGGGAGTGCTTTGCTCAGAGCAAAAAATACTACTAACAACTTATGGTTGCATTCAGTGCCACTTTTCTCCTTCCATCTGAAACCTAAGTGCAATTCTTTTTAAATGAATTTGCGTGGGAAATAAATAGATTACATGGCAGAGGACACCTAGACAAAAGGGTTAAAGTGTGTGTGTGAGGACACAGGAGAATGCAATTGAAATGGAAGTTAGTGTTGTTACTCCAGCAAAAAAGTGAATGACTATCATTTTGGGGTCAGCATCTATTGAACAAAGTCCAAACATTCAAAGGACATTATAGCATGTGAGACAAGTTGTGGGATAACTAGAAAAGCAATACTCATCTGTAGTCCTACATATAGGTGGCTCTTGCCTTGTGTGGAAGCTCCCCACATGTAGATAAGGGTTTGGGTACAGTTAAGATTATTCCCATCAGATGGAATTTCCCTTTCCATTTATGGGTCTTAACCTCCCGTTCTTACTTGAGTGAAACACCCATCACTTTCAATAAACAGCCCTCTGTGGTCTGTCTAACACTAAAATAACAGATGAGTCTTTCAGTAAAAGTAACCACTACATTTTTTCTAAAGATTGTTGCCATCCATCTCAGCCACACATAGAAGCACACAAATTAAATGTCTACTGGAATAAGTATAAAGCAGGCCTTGTTCTCTGCTTTAATGAACACACAACTCCCATTGAAACTAAACTGGAATATTGTCTGCACAGAACAAGCTATGGAGATTGAAGGCTAACTGCACCTTGTCATGCATCCACAGATGCATCTCAAGCAGGTCCAAGGAGGTGATCCTCCCCCTCCATGCAACACTGGTCAGGC
>JAGPOW010000261.1:183909859-183925964 GCA_030014935.1 Caiman crocodilus
GGGTGCATGTGCACCACCTGAGCTTGGCAGTGCATCCCCTATACACCAACACTGCTGGCAGCTCCTGCGGGCAGTCGCCGCTCACCACCCCCACCCTTCTCGCTGCTGACACCGCCAGCGGCATCTGTGGTTGGTCCACAATTGCTGCTGGCCGCTGCCAACACTGTCAGCGGCATCTGTGGGTGGTTGCCACCTGCCAATCAGCACTTGCCACCCCCACCCCCTCCACCGCCGATAGTGCCACTGCCTCCTGTGAGAGCTCATTGTGCCCCCCCAGCCTCCCAGGGACACACAGCATTCATGGTCTTCCTTGTGCTAGTGTCACAGAAGTTTAAAAATGGAGACGTTTCACTTGACTAAGAGAGTTATGAAATCAAACTTCCTAATCTATATGAGAAGACAACATACAATGGGATGGTGGCCGTTGCTCCATATAATCTTTTTAACCTTATAGACAAACCCAAGAGGACTGCGTGCTCAGCATTCTGACTAACAACCTGAGTCTGAGCTCAGTCATGTATGTGCGAGTCTAGATTTCATCGCAGTCAGTGGAATTATCCCCTGAGGGACAAGAAGCAGGCTGACGGTTTCCAGCTTAGGGGCAAAATCAAAGTTCATTTGAAAAAAGCCAAAAATCAATGCTTACTTCTGTTGTCTATCTGATGTTTAAATGATCTGCTCTGGCCTGTCACAAAGCTGAGTGATACCAAGAGCACCAACACGTAGACTGTGACAAGCTTTAAGTGCTTGGATTGAGGTGACCTGTGAGACTGCTGAGTCCATGGCACTGAATACCACATGATGGGTTGAGGATAAAGGCACTGCAAGAAAAGAAGGAAACTCAATTAAAATGCATGATTTAAAGAGCACAGCATCAAAACACACTGTCCCTTGATAATTAAGATGGTTTATAATTTGGCTGTTCATCTTACAGCTGTTTAAATTCTAAAAACATGGTAAAAAATTGAACCCTTGGACCCAAGCCACTAGGGATGGAACTAGGACCCAGGATGTCTTGTGTCCAATGCTGTCACTGACTTGCTATGTGGCTTCTTGCGACTAGTCCTTATGCACTATGTGGTCAGCGAGTATAGCACTCGCCTCCCTCAAAAGTGATGTAAGGATTAGTTGATGACTGGAGTTCTGCAGCCCATCAGGATTCATATCAATGACCTCTTTTATTGCTGTTCATGTTTTCTTTACTAGTATGTTAGCTACTGGGGTATTTTACAATCTTAGATAGAATTAAATGCTGTGGAAAGGAAAACTTTGTTGTAAAGCTTTCCTGGTATGAACTTGAGATTTTTTTTTTAATTTAACACAACATAACATTGTAGTTTCAAGTTACTGGTTGCCACTTGAATATGATTCTACCCTAAAGTCCCAGCAAAACTATAGAGGACAGTGAGATAGGCTATAAACACAGGGAAGACAGACTACAGGGTGGGCTCTACAGACAAGTCTACAAGAGCTAGGCAGTAATGGGAGGAAACAGGTCTGGAAGTTAGGACACAAGGAAAAGTATTCTGGGTGCTATTCCTAGCTCTCTATTACCTCATTGAAACCTTGGACAAGTCACATAACCCTTCCTTTTTTCAGGCTTCTTGTTTCTAAGTGAGGATATTTAGCCTACGGGGAAGCTGAGATAAATATTTTGAGCCTGTACTAGCTGAAAGTTACAAGCAGCGCCGTCACTGGCTTTAGACCGGTCTACCTGTATAAGGGGTTGTTGGGAGGTCAGTCCTGGCAAACTTCCTAGTGAGAACAGTTCAACAATTTGCAGTTTTTAAATCATGTCCACGTGCTATGGCAGGCTATTCCAGCACCCCCAAATCTACTGCTCTGCCCTGGCTGCCAGACAAGCCTGGAGCAGTGCATCTGTGTCTATGTGGCACTGCAAGCTGGCTGATGAACAGCAAGGTGTGTTAATTGATGCTATCGCTCAGTAGCACTGATTAGTTCATCAAAAGCAGTGAGCAGATGTGAGGTCACTGCTTCTGACTTAGGAAGCAACCTGTGTGGAACAGCATAGGATGTGTGAGGTCACTGCCTGGCAGATATGCCCATGCCAGTTCCCCAGACAGAATAAGCAATACTGGAAAAAAGGCATGTTTGTTGATAGATCTGTATTTACAGTTCCAGGCCTCATAGCTATGACAATTAGGATGGTGATTGTTTTAACACTCCAAACTGATTCAGCTAGGCTGATGCAACTTTTAAGTGTGGACTAAGCCATTAAACGGTACAGGACCAGGCCCTGAAACATCCTCACATTTGGGGAGATCACAAAGGGCACAGTGTAGCATGCAATGCCATTAAACCAATATTCACTTTATGAAGTGCTTAACCAGTTCCATTTCTTTAATTTATTAAAATAGCTCCACAGTCACTATGTGCTTCCACTAGTCTTCAGCACAATTTAATGCTTACCTTTGCTCTTTTTTTTTTAAGGGTGCAAATGAGAGACAAATGTAACCCAAACAAATGTTTTCAATAGCTGTTTGTAGCAAACCCTTAAATTAACATGTGTTAACTGCATAATTATCTCACTGTAATTAATATCTTTGCAGAGTACATCCTACCCAGCCAAACACCTCTAAGAAGAATAGAGTGACAGTGTTATGAATACTTACATTCCCACTGAACATTCAGTATAGTAGGGCAATTCTGCCTCCATTACACTGGTGTTTATATTTTTTGCCCAGGTGATGCATTTTCCAAGTACACAGGTGACTTCTTAAGACTGGAATTAGCCAGACAGCTCACTTGAGTCAACTTTCAACAGACCCATTATTTATTAAATTTACTATAAACACCCAGGGCAAGATGCCCTTTTAAGTACATCTTCCAAACACTTCTAGGTAGGTACCGCTGGGTCTCCTACAATGAAGTGGCTGAGCACCATATCACACTAAGGAATTTGTTCATACCCCTGGAAGAAAGGATAGTTATGGTATTACACATTTTAATCTGAGAGAAACTGAGGTACAGGGAGAGTGCTGAGTTGATCCTGCATGATGCCGAGCATCCTCAACTCCCATTGTTGTCAGTGGGAGGTAAGACCATGCTAAGTACAGGATGGGGCTCCCAAATCCCAGAGCTTTACTTTAGTCTCCAGTCCATCCTTCTCCTTCTAAAATGAAACATGGATGAGTTTTTAATTATAGTTATTAACTACTGACTAAAAAAATATTTTTGCTCCTTATTTTCTCCAGCCCTTTTGGTATTTCACTAAGGATGTTAATGTCTGACTTGTAACCCCGGTCTCACCATTTCTTTAATCTGATGCAATGGAAAGACCAAAAAACATGGAGCAGAAATAAATAGTGCTAAGAAAATAGCTCAGAGTACAAAAGGACCTAAGGCAGGGGGTCAAACTCAACGATCTACTGAGGTCCCTTCCTACCCAAACATCTATGAATCTAACCTGCTTTTCATAGGAAAGTTCATTATGAACATCTATGAATCTAACCTGCTTTTCATAGGAAAGTTCATTATGAACTGGGAAGCATTCCAGTAGAAGTTCCTTAACCATTTTTCTTCCTTGTCCCAAGGAGGAGAAAGTTGTCAGCCATACAATGTGTACACTCTCCCCTAATCCCTTCCCTGCCACCACAGTACCACCAGAAATGTGACACTAACACTCAGCTTCCTAATCAGGACCTTTAATAGGCAGATCTTTAAATCTGGATGGGACATAGTCTGACTGGAAGTACCTGAGAGGTCCTTCACTGTGTTCACTCACACTCCTCTTAACTGCTTGTATCTGAAGGGGTTAGAGCCTGATCCTGCCTTGGCTAAAGTCAGTATTTGCACTCCCACTGGCTTCAGCAGGTCTAGGGGAGTTGCTCAGGTTCACAGGCTAAGTCAGTGGCAGAGTCAGGAATAGACCCTGGCATTCCTTATCCGTCTCAGATCCAAGTCTTCATTTTCTATCTACATCCCTTCTATCAGTAACTAGTCTTTGCCATTAGCTCTTCTTTCCTGGCAACCCGCTGTCAAACCCAGAGCTGCTTTTACAGCCTCAGGGGCTCCTGATGTTCCATCAGTGTTCTCATCTCATTCACAGATCAACTAGCAGCCACAGCCAGACAGAAGCAAGACAAGGATGAGAGCAGCTGGCCCCAGTCACTCACCTGTTCACCGAGGCTCTGCTCCACAGGTGACTGATGCTCCACAGAGAAACAAGCCCAGCACTTGGGGGTAGCTGGCATTTTATACCTAGAAGACCAGGCTAGAAGGAGGGAGGGAGGAAGGGGATGGATGGACGTCAGCTGCGCAGCTGAGCAAAATCTACATTGGAGAAGTAATTGTTCTTGTAGCTCCATTAAACAGCTCTGAGGGGGAGAGCTGGGGGCGGTGTTAATGCAGTGCACGGCTAGGGGCACTTTGTCAGTATGATCGACCAGCTCCAAGGAAGACCCTCCCTTTTCCCAGCCAGCGAGGAGTGGGAGCCATCAGGGAAGGGGTATGGATGCTGCTTCACCCTCATAAATCTGCTGGGTCTCACAGACTGGAGCAGCAACAGCTTGGTCGCTGCACTCTTCATCACAGAAGTTGTCACTCTGAAAAGCACTTTCCAAAGACCTGCACAAGTTCAGAAGAACATCACTGGGGATGAGGTGCTCAGGAGAGACAGAAAGAAGTGGGACTCCCAAGGTAGTGTGATGAGGCTTGCCCTTCCACCATCCCCAAGTCACAGTCCTTTGTTATTGGGGTTTCTCCCATGTGCTCTAGCTCGGATCCCCCACACCTGAAAGCATACTGAAGGGTGTGCATGTTCCAGACTGTCACGTAGGATACAGCGATCTCCCTCAGCTTGGGCACCTGAACAGTGCTATAGCAGTGAAGTTTGGTGAGTGGGGCAAAACCCACAGGAGCAGTCCGCCCTTGCCCCCCACACAGGTCCGGTGGAAGGGAATACACATCCCCCATGTTTGCCTGGAAGTACACACAGTGGTGGAAGCCACCCTTCCCCCATCCCTGCACCCCCCCAAACCAGATGCTCGCAGCTCCATCCCATGCCCTGGCCCAGCTGGGCAGCGCCTGTTGGCACCCCTTCACTTCAGTGCCTGGGGTGCTTGCCCTGCTTCCTCCCCCCTTGCTATAGCACTGTACCTGAACCAGTCTAGCCACATAGCAGGTGAATTTCCCCATGTGAAGCACTGGCCTGCTATGACTAGCCTACATCTAATACCCAGGCCATCTCATTTAGAGCTGGCTCCATTATCTTTACACTATACTGCATACACTAAACTCATGAAGGAGAGAGGAGAAGAGTTTAACAGGCCCAGGAGCCTTCTAACAGAAGTTCATGGTATCAGCAGCCTCTGATTGCTTCCTTGTTCCTTGCACTTTTTTCTTGAGGAAAGACACCGGTCCCATCTCAAGGATTATATTGGAGCAACCCAGTTACATGTAAGCATTTAGGATCCGATTCAGCAAGGCACATTAGCAGCTGCATAGTGTGATCACCTGTGTGGTCTGCTGCTTATAGACTTAAAGTTAAGCAGTGGGTTTTAGGTCCCAGTCCAGCAAGCTACTTAAGTGAAAGATTAAATCAATCCTGAATCAGCAAAGCACTTCAGCATTCCCCTATTGTTAAAGAGGTTGTCAAATTGCTGCATATGGAAGTTTTGATCCAGTGCTCACAATGGGTGTGTCCAGACAAGGGTGCACATGCATTTCCCCAGGGACAAATAGCAGTGGCACATAGTTGTGTCATTAGTTGTGACATAGTTGTGTACAGGGAACACCTGTACATGCACGTTCTGTCATGTGGCAAGTTGCCCCAAGTGGGGTAGAGGAGGACAGGGCTAGCATCTGGGCTGGTCCCAGCAGCCTTACCTGGGGTTTTGGGGGCCTCCTGGGGCTCCGGCTGCAGCCATCTAGCCAGCACCTGGAGTGTGGCTCTGGCTGGCCAGGATCCTGTTTGAGGTGATGCACACTGCGACCCACCCACCCTCCGCGCCCTCCTCCCACCCACCCCCAGCTTTTTTTTTTTTTTTTTCTCTCTATTTATATAACCAAGAATGTGGTTTATGTTTGCATGGCTCTAAAGTGTGTTTGATCTAGCTGTTAGCAGACACTTCAGTTCTAATCCTGTACTAATGAAGTAGCTCACTCTTTATGCAACTATTTGGAGATTGCTAATAACTAATGACCCTATCACTAAGGTTTTTATAGGTAAAGGAACATCTCTTACTATTACTGTATTGAGATTCACAAAAGGATGAAATTATTTTAAACCTACTCCTGACATTCTTGATTCTATTTTGAACATGTTTAAGGAAATGGAGTAGACAATGTTTTGCTATTCCTTTCATGTCAGAGGGAATTAAACAAAACAAAACAAAAACATTGGTGGTTTAGTTATGCTTTAAATTTGGGCAAAGTTACTAAACTCTCGCTACAGTGAGTCACTTCTATGCTATTAGTGCAAATGCTACTGTTTCATTGAAACCATCTCCTGAAGAACACTGAACACCTGCCTTAAAACAAATTTTTTTTTCTTCATGAACAAAGAACAAAAAAACCTTTTCTTGAACAAAGTCTTGGATAATTTGTGTGCACAGCTATTTGTGAAACTTTATATGAAGGTTTGATTATTAAGAGCGTTATTTGAGTATGCTACAGAGACTGCTTGGGGATATCGGTGATGACTACATCAGGACCAGGGTGAGAAACCTAGAGAAGTCTTTAGTTGTGATTTGTTCTTTGAATTTCTCTTGGCTATGTCATAAGTAGCCAAACTTCTTCATTGTTCCTTCGAGTGTTTGTATATGCACCTGTATATACACACACAACAGGAGATGAAAGATGATAAATATTCTTCCATCCAGCTGAGTTTCTTCTTCCTTTATCCCTACCAGTAGAAGGGTATTTAAAGAAATCCTGTCATATGCTCCTTATCTAAGTTTTCAGGAGTTTACTCAGCCTACTTAGGGTTATAACAAAAAAATAATAAGAATACGCCAAGTCTGTGGTGGAGTACAACTGTCTTTTCTAAAGATGACTCAGTCAATAATGCATACACATGCTCTCTTCTCCTGCCCGCTTTTAAAACACTACCTTTGAACCACACAAATTAAAAGGAAACATTTCCTACCAAATAAATCAATTTGTAGCGAAAAGCTGGTAGCTACTCTTCACTCTTGCTAAATGTTTGTGTGTGCATGCATACTAAGGATATTCTTCCACACTTGATTTATTGATGAGATCCTCCATGGATTTGTTCCACTTCACATCAGAACTTTTCATTTGTCCCTTTTCCCCCACTTATTCTGCTCTTATGTCATTTGCCTCCCTTTTCAGACTCCACTCACTTGGGCCATGGATGCTGAGAGTGCCTTTATCTTATTGAGTGAGTCTGCATCTGATTTTAAATGAGAGCTAAAAGCACATTTGTTCCACCTTGCTTATACAACACATTTTCTCTCTCTGCTATTTTTAATAGTCTATTTATATTATAAAATTTCAGAGAGTGGATGTGGACCTATGTTTCCTCAAACTCTCAGTGAGTACCTGAAAAAGTACCTCATTTGTCTGAAAGTTACCATATAACTATAATAAAATGGCATTATGCTATTTTTGCCCAGTGTAGTTGGCTCATCTGTAAAGGTATGAGGCAGGCAAATTAATGTACAGTTGTGAGATGCATTGTAATTTGCTTCTTCTTACTAAGCTGCTGGAGTTTAAAGCACTCTGCTTTCAAATCTTACTGTTCAACTTTCAAGAATGGTACACTAGCACTATATTATGTGATACGATGGAAACAGACTTAATCACTCTGTCACTATTTATTCCCTGTGCACTTAAACCTTTTCTTTAAATCTTACCTATTAGTCATACCACAAATGTCCAAATCTTTCCTCTGCCATCTCAGCTGCAGCAAAAGTAGGCCCTGAGCCTCAGTTCTTGAGCACTGTCCCAATTTCCGCACACTGACCTCTCTTTCAATCAGTCTTACCAAACAGCCCCACTCGTACCCCATACCGTAAGGCCTTGGAGTCCGTTCTCTAGCACAGGGAAGGATTCAGAAAACTGTTATTCCCAAAGGACTCAGAGATGGATGGTCAGGAATAGCACCCCTTCACTTCACAAGGCCTCAGGCCATTCTCCTCATGAGAAGGCAGCTCAATCCAGGACTCCATCCTTTTTGATGAGATAGCACGCTGCCTGGTTAATCATCCCCTAAGTGCCCTTCTTTATCCTTAGGGACTTGGTACACCTGACCTACTCACCCCCTTGTTGGGTTACTTTCAAGGATCCAGTCTTCCCATTCTCCATTCCTTCAATTCGAGTGCATTTGCCCTACAGTGACATTGTAACTGTGCTGTGCTTTAGTACTTCCAAAAGTACTAAAGCACAGCACAGTAACTGCCTATGCTGTGCTGTGCGTGTGGCACACAGTTATGTTTAGCAGCCACTTTGCCACAGCAACATGTTATAATGAGGGAGCGTACCACTACAGCGAAGTAGCTTCCGGTCCTGTGTAGACACCCATGGATGCTACATCACAGTAGTACATTACTAGAGTGATATAGTGTCATGTGTCGACGCACCCTTGACGTAGCAATCCCTGTGCTTTCCACTGCTAATTTACAGAACACTTTCTTTAAGAGAAGAAAACACAATATTTTAATATTTTAAAAGTTTAATAAAAAATTCTCTGGGCTTAAAACCAAATTAACTAATTGTCCTCCGCATTGTATTAGTGCACCTCAATTTTCAAGTCTCACTGAAACCCGTAACACTGATGATGTTATAGTGAATGGGCTGTTGTGCTGGCATACTTCATGCCATTCTCTATACAAAACTTAACAGCTGGCTATTTCTTGATAATCCCTTCAGTGAAGCTAGATTTTTTTTAATGCTAAAAACTTCAGTAAAGTCCATTCAAAGGGGAAAAAAATTGAAACAATTTTGAGATTGACCAAGATCTTCCAATACATAATCTGACACTCCATAAACTGAAATGAAACCACTGGCATTTTAATTCTACTTATTTATGCTGATATATGGAATGATGTTTTTTGGTGTCTCCTATGTGGTATTTTGGCTTCTATTCTACCCAGAAGAGCACACAGTTCACCAGTAGACTCTCTATATGCCTGAAGAAGGATGTTTGTGCCCAAAAGCTTGCAAAGAACAATTTTTCAAACTATTTAGCTGGTCTAATAAAAGATATCACATCTACCCAAAGAATCTTGTCTTCCTATGTAGTATTACATTTAGAGAATACTGTTACTTTGCATTTTCACAAATGTGTGTAGACAAAACGGGGGCCCTAAACTGAAGCAGTGGGTTTTTAAAAACACCGCTTTAATTTATGGCCCTTTAAACCCCCGTGTCATGCACACACCCTGCTGACTTACCTGCCTCTTCAGCGGTGGGGAGGGGAAGGGGAGCTGCCAGCGGTCAAAGTGGAGCCTGGCCTGTAGGAGGGGCTGATGCTTCCCTCCATGGCAGCGGTGGCCCCCCACCAGGTGGAATCTGCCCACAGGCACCTGACTCGGGTGGTCCAGGGGGGCACCACAGCAAAAGAGGAAAGCACTGGGCCCCCACACAGCTCAGGCAGGCAGGCAGGCTCCAGGTGGGGAAAAAAAACAAACAGGCTCGCTACTTTTCTTGGACACAGTCTGCCTTCCCCGGCCGCTGCTGCCAGGCTGCCTGCAAGGTTTCCTGCAGAGCCCCTGAGCTGCACAGAGTCCAGTGCTTCACTCTGCGGCTGTAGGGGCAGCAAACAAACTCCTCAGAGGAGTTTTTGTTTGCTGTGCCCCAAGTCATTTAAGGCGCATTATGCCAAAGAATTTTCTACAGCAGCTGTAATTAATGTGCAATACACCACCGAGGTGTGCAAACACCGACATCATTAAAGTGGTGTAAAAACACTTAGCTGCTTTAAAGTGTTGTGCACACATGCCCCTCGCTTTGTCTACACGCAACCTAGTTTGATGGAAGGGGACAATGTGACTCTCTTGGCTTTCACACAGCTATGCCAGGCTCTATCAGCTGAGGTGCCTGATCATATTGTGTATTAAACTGCAGAATGACTTATCTGTATAACATTAAGGGCCTGTTCTTGCTATGGCTGAAATCAATAAGAACTTTGACATTGACTTAACAGAGGAGAGGCTAACAAGTGCTTTCTAGTACTGAAATAAGTAATTTTCAATTGACCTGACATTAAATTGTTTGGTGTCAATTGATCTTTCTAAGGCCCAACTGCACAAAAATAATACAAACCATTGTGATGTATAGGTAATCATTTAACAAAGTGAATAGATTTGACTGTAATTACTTATTGTTATACATCTGAGTATGGAACAGGAAGTTACTTCACTAATACTATTCAAGTGCAGGGAAAGCCAGTAAAGGTAGATAAGGGGGTTTCTTTGATAGACAGGCACCATCTAGTGGATTATTCAGGGAAAATGCTGTGTGCCATCAAATAAACCCTCCCAAGGTTTAGGGTTCAGACTAGGCTTGAATAAGCATCTAGAAGTTTGAATGCTGACCTGGAACAAAGACAAAACAAAACTGCTTGATTTGAATAAAACTGTCCAAAACATGTGGCTCTTCATAACCCAGATGGGTAGCTTTCCAGAACAAAGTTTCTTATAGGATTCCCAGCATTTCCATACCTAGCTGGAAGTCTTGTGGGACAGACTTCCACTCTGCATTCTGTTATAGCTGCATTCAAATCTCAGCTGCAGGCTGCAACTCTAAAGGCCTGGGCACGATGTTATCCAGTTCTTGAAACACTGCAAGAGAAAGTATCAGCAGGAATTGTCTTTTCTAAGGTGTCTGTAAGCATGCAGAACAGTGTCCCAGAAGGATCCTAAGTAGGGTCCCTTGGATATTATTTTAATTTGTTCTCCATTACACCTGTATAGCAGGCTAGTAAAATGTCTATTTATGCTTTAGTTCTAGTTCTTGAAATTAGAGTCGTAGTTTTCAAACATTGTATAGAAGCTTTCACTGATATTGCTTCTGCTGTGTTGTGTATAATAGACTGAGCAGTATTAGAGCAGTTGTTTTCAATCTGTGATTTGAGGGAAGGCTCACACTGTGCCCCATGTAACTCAATTCAAAGTCTGATGATAAAGGTGTCTGGAGGATTGTGAGAAAGTTTGAGGGTTGACAGTGATTGGTTAGTTCAACAAAGGATGCGTACTAGTGTATTAGCAGATCTCCTCCTTCAGCATTCAATTTGCCTTCAGCTTTAAATTCTTTTTCAATAATTATAATAGATATTAGTTCATACAATGATAACTCCTTTTCACAACAGCTTGCCAATATAAGATTTTTGAAGGTTTTGTTGAGGAAGAATGAAGGACAAAAGACCTATGTTGCATGAGTAAGCTTCTGAAAATGTTTCATGTTCCTGTTGAACTTTTATTTTTTTCTCTATGATTACAATTTAATTACAATTTCAAAACAAAAAAGTCATCTTGCATCAAAAAATGAAAACTTGTGTTTCAAATACATTTTAACAGCTCATTTATACAGTTTTGAAACTTTTTGCAATTTTTTAAAATCAAATCAATCTGTCTTTCCTGAAAACAATTTCAGCAGATCAGCACTTTTCAATGGAAAAAAATAACAAAAAATCCTTTTACTGAATAATTCTCTGCCACTTCTACTTAAAAATGCCAGCTTATCTGTAGTTTATGTGCTAACCTATGTTTTGTGAGATGCCTTGAATAACCAATTTCAATACAAGAAAACTGAAAAAGCAAATCGAAATCAACCTTAATTTCTTAATGTATAAAGCAGAAGACAAATAAATTACAACATTACAGATTTATTTGCAATGTGATAAAGTTTCTGCATTGACTGGAATCATCTGAGTTACATTAAAGTGAGAGAAAATAGGATCAGAGACAAGCAGAACTAAGGATCAGGACAAAGTGACAGCTCTTATGAACAGCAGTATTTATTCACTCGTATCATAAAGCTCTTTTGCTTTTGAAACTCTGGGTACTGAAATTCACCTTGAACAAGAACAGTATAAAAGATTTGCTTTTGCTGCATCCATTATTTGGTGTTTTCAAATAATAGATGTATTTCAGATCTAGTTCAGTAGGAGTGAAATTCAATTCTTGACACAGACTTGTGGTAATCTTTTGCACCAACTGAGTTTCAGGGCTTCCTACAGAATGTAGCATTTTTATATGTATGGTAATCAGTCACAACACATAACAATTGTGCCCAAGCACACCATCACTAGTGTTTTATGATTCATGTACTGAAATAAAGTGAAGTAAAAGACAAGCCACGGGATTGCTAATTAATATTCATACCAAATAACTGCTTAACCAAGTTTTCAAGAACTGTATTCAAACAGTTTGAAATTATGAACAGGATAATTAAAAAAGTGTTCCTCTTTTTCTGCACTGCATTTGTAAAGTTGTAGGTTAATGATGCAATTACATAATTAATTTGCCTACAGTAGGCAATCTGAGCTTTAAACATGAAAACGCAATAGTAGGCTAGTGGTTATGATTAACACCCACCTTTGGTGTGTAATAATATGGTAGGAGTACATCTTGGGATGTCAAAATATCTCCTGATAGTGCTGAGCTTTAAAATCTGTTTAAAGTCTTTCTGTGCCAAGTCTCTGCTCCAATACCAAAGCCATAGCTATGTTCTTCTGAAACTGTTTTGGAGCAGTATGGACTGGCAGTTATCATCAGCAAAAGTGTCACTTTTGCAAGTATGTTGGGTGGAACTAAACTGGATTTTATGACATGAAAGTAGTGTGTCAGCCCTTCACAATATAATGTGACACATTAATAAACTATCATTGAAAGGCACTGAAACATTGCCACATAGAAGTGCTGGGACTGGCAGTATTACACTGGACTGTTATCAAACTGTGTTAAGACTCCATGATAGGGTACAACCTCAGGCATTACCATTACATTGTACCCAAACACTAATATATGGGATGGAATTGTTCTATGAGAGGAACACCTCTCTTACCAACATCATATGAGACTATCTCACTGAAACATCAGCACATTTTGTCATGACCCTTTAGTATTTGGGGATCCATGAATGTCCCACCTTAAACATGTTTATTGAAATGGGGATTGTGCTGGGCAAAGAGGAATATGTGGTTCTTTTTTAGAGTTTGAAGATGAGAGGAATGAGTGGCACAAGGTCAGATTCTGACCTTTAATATATCTATGTTCAGGAACAGCCCAACCTGACTTCGAAACTTCTCTAAGTGGGCATGTATAGGTTCTCTCCACATGAGGAATTACCACATGATGACATGACAATGACATTATAACACAATCACCATCTCCCAACTTTCCCTGTCTTCTGTAGCTTGAGCACATTGTGTTCTTGAACTCTTCATGCTTCCACCACAAAACACAAAACAAAGGCTTGTTTGATCTGTGCACATAGATCAGTGTTTCCTGTTTAATATGGTTGTGGTCGAATTTAAAATTTTGCATGATACTGCTGTGAGAAGGATTAATGTAGCATGCTATGTGCTGGAATCAGAAGAAAATTCCTTGTGAACCTGTGCATCCAGTCACTCTCAATGCAAACATACTGTGTGGGTATTAAGGTCTATTTAATAGGTGTTGCATGACTGGGCTTTTTGTGGCTTTCACTTGTCGAACTATCACTCGCAAGCAATATTAATCTGTTTAAGTAAAATTTGTGTTAATGGAATTGCTGTCTTTACACACAAGTGTAAAATGGTTTTAAAAGGGGCAGGAGAGAAGGGATGCACTCTCCCAATTTTACCTACAGTAAATAAGGATAAAACAGGTTACTGGAATGCCACATGGTGCAGACAATGGGGTACCCCAGTTGGACCAGTGGAGTTCTTGGTCCTCCAGTTACCAGAACAGACCAGGTTATATCCTAGGAAGCTCTTAACAAAATGACAGACTTCAGCATATGGAAGTTGGTGTCTTAGTTTATTCAGTTCTCATAATGAGAAGCAGGGAGGAGGATTGTTGTGAGACTGGCAGTATGTTCATCTCTATCTATGCAGTGTCTGCATTTCTGAGATGGAGAGCCTATCAAACATTTCATCTGCTCTCAGAGTAGAGCAGCTTTTGCCAAAGCCACACACCATCAGCAGAGACTTGAGAGTGCCCAGCATGCTAAACTGTAGCTCCTCCCCCCTCCCTCCTGCCCTCAGCAGCTCTGGGCACTACTCACTAGGATATGCTGTAAAAATTCTTAATAAAGTAAGCAGCTTCTGGGTAGAAGCTCATGCCCTTAGTTCTCTGCTTTGACATCGAGGTTTGTGCAATAAACAATTTCCCATCTCCTGTCTACAGACTGTGAGGACATTAATATTTTCCTTAAGGACAACTTGGTATTGCTTTTTTTGTCAGCTATGAAACTAACCATTTTGGATAAATGGAAATTGTTAATGAAAGCTTAATTTTCACCTATTTTCTTTGACTAGATTTTTAAAATAAATTAACTGAATGAACTATCTAGTTGGAGTTAGCTGCAGGGTTTGAAAACAGGTGAGATACTTGGGGCCAAATCCTATTTACTCTTCTTGATCCTCAGTAGCAGGTATGTAGCTGCACATTTGAAGCTTTTGGCACTTGTGTAGAATTTAGGATTTAGCATTTCCTGTACTATATTATTGTCCTACAGGGTATCCTCATTAGTGCTGCACTCCAACTTTGCAGCTACCTGGGAAAACAGTCACCCGTGAATGTGCACAAGGCTGGGAAGCCCCAAAATGTCAGTCAGAGAAAAACTATAAATAGCAGGTGTTAGGTGCTGAAGGACACTGCCACCTTTTAGCTTGATGGTACAGCACTTACCTGATGAGCTTGGTCTCAGGATCTAGGCTCACCCTCTCCAGTATCTTTTGCTTGCCTGTAAAATGCTTCAAACACCAAGAAACAAGTGACAGTCAAAGAAGCCATTGTGCAGGTCTTTTTACCACCCTTCTCCTAAAGTAATTTACTAATCATCCAAGAAAGGGAGATACATGGGGCCAAGAGAAAGGGTACAAGCCAGTGCGATGGTTTAGTAAAATGAAGGCTGACCTAGAAGCAGGGCGGGGAGGGTTGAGTTTTAGCCTGGGACACTACTCCCCAAAAGGCAAAAATTTTCCCAGTGTTTTTTAAAAGGTTCAGTGGGTTAGCTTCTAGAGGAGTGCTGGGGAAGGCTCTTGGCACTGCCTAGCCTGTGGGGTGATGTTTAGATCACTCAAGCAGACTATGTAATGTCAAAGGGAGGGAGGCTGAGAACCCATGTTTTCAACTTAATTTTGCTTTGAGCAGGTAGCAATTCAAGTGATCCTTTTTCACAAGCAAGAATCCCAAACTGTGTGTAAGCACCAGAAACTGCAGGATGTTCTGCAGTTTTTATTCTCTCATCAAGTATGACAGCAAAGTAAACTGTATAGGGCATATTGTGCAGTACTTAATCCCAGAAATGCAGCAGGAATTATTAAAAAATATATGTGCTATAAAACACATAGCTAACTTATGGAATTTATTACCACAGGAGGTGGTGGAAGCAGATAGCTTGGCCAGATTCAAAAAGGGACTGAATAAATTCATGGATGATACATCTAGTAATAGCTATTGAATAGAATGGTTGGAGATGCTTCCTCTGGCATCTCTAAAGCAATAATGGTGGATATTGGTTAGGAGACAGATCACTCTAGAGATTTCCAGTTCAGTGCTGTCCCTCAATAACATCCATTTTAGCCACTGTCAAAAACAGAATACTGTGCTAGATGGACCATTGGTCTGAACCACTATGTCACTTTTTATGCTCTTATCTATTTCCAGGGGCAGTAAAGTATGTAAAAGACAAGGTATGTTGCACAGAATTATTTTAAAAAGTATATGAAAAAATGCGCAATAGTGGCTTACCTACACAGGTGATTTACACTGGAATAGACTTGATTCTGTCAGAGTAAAAAGAATTGCATGCACAGAACATTTACAAATCAGAAAAAGACATAAAAAATCTGCAAGCACAATTCCTTGCATCAGAGTCATAGTTTCATAGTTTCATAGTAACTAGGGTCAGAAGGGGCCTAGAGCAGGCCATCTAGTCTGACCCCCTGCCAATGGCAGGAAACAAGTGCTGG
>JAGPOW010000261.1:183926064-183943950 GCA_030014935.1 Caiman crocodilus
GGGGGTTTCCTCTCCCCAGATGCATCACCCTGCACTTGTCCACGTTAAATCCCATCCTGTTTCTGTCCGCCCACTCCTGCAGCCGGCCCAGATCCCGCATCTCCCTCTCCTCTGGTGTCTCCACCTCAGCCCACAGTTTAGTGTCGTCAGCAAACTTGGATAGCTTGCTTTCCACCTCCTCGTCCAAGTCAGCGACGAAGATATTGAACAGCTCGGGCCCAAGGACCGAGCCCTGGGGGACCCCGCTGCTCACATCTCTCCAGGTCGAATACGACCCGTCCACCACCAGTACAACCCGTCCACCACCAATAGTCAATAGGGAGTCAATAGGGAGGCTTTACTCCTGTTCAGATCAAGAGTGGGTTACCTGGCTGCAAGTTCCTTGGCAGAACTCTGTGAGATCTGGTATGGATGCTTTGTAAAGGGTTCCCCATTTCCCATTACTTACGGAAAGGGTGGCTTTGGGGAGGCTGGTACTTTATGGGCAGGAATTCAGCTACTTCCATCTCCACCCACATGCAGAGATAAATAAGGAAGCAAGGCAGTGACTCCTGGTAGGCAGAGAAGGACAATCAGGAGGCTGGTGCTGGACAGCTCCCTGAAGGCAGCTGAAGACCAGGGAGCTTGGTAGGGTCAGGCTATAGTGCTGAGCCCAGATGGCTGAGCCAAGATTTGAAGACAGAAGTAGTACCCTGCTGTGGAGTAAAAAACCTCCATGGCAGCGCATGTGTAGATGCTGGAGGGACTGGCTGGGGCACAAAGGTGCTGCAGGTAGAGGCAGCCTGCCAGCTAGCCTGATGCTGAAGCTCCCTTGTGCCCTAGACAGCCCCAACACACCAAGTTGAGCCAGAGGGAGCAGCCTTGGGCTGACCACTGGGGCCCTGTCTGACCTGGCTCCATATGCTGCAGGTGAATAAACTCTGGAACTTATTGCTCCAGAGTTTATTTTTCTGGAGTTAATTTCTCTCAGGTGCACATTCAAATGACCAGAAAGCAGGATGGGCTAGCAACAATTGATTGGGAAATGCTGAATGTTATACCCACGTGGACTTTATTTTTCTGAAAGGAAAACCAGAGGCTGAGAGGTTTGCTACTTGTTAAATCATTTTTCTTCTCTCCCTAAACAAGGGCATGCAATCACTTTTTTAAGGCAGTGATTCTCAACGATTTCAGACCTAAGCATGGGAGTTAAGGGAACAGCCTCCAGATCAGAACTTCCTAAGCCAGTGGTGCTGAGCCTTCTTCCCTTGCAGGCCAGATGGGCAGTGCCCAGCCCCTCTGTGGGCTAGATACAGCCACTGGTCCCCAGGCAGTGGCCAGAGCCAGCACCACTGGCCCCAATTCAGCCACGCAGAGGGGGCAGGGGACAGCTCAACTCCAATCCAGCCTCACGGGGTAGGGAGACCATGGTCTGGTCCCAACATGGCTATGCATGGAGAAAGGGGCATGACCTGGCCCCAAATCAACTGGATGATGGGGAAGAGGGCATAGCCAGCTCCCAGTCAACCACAGTGTCTGGGTGTGTAAGGGGCAGGGGTGTGGGAATTTGGCAGCAGAGGAGGGTGGCTATGTTAATGGCCACTGCCCCCTGCTATGACATTTCCTGACCAGCGGAGAGCCGCGCAGGCCAGATGTCAATAGCTCCATGGGCTGCCTGTGGCCCGTGAAAGAGGAACAGTGGAAAAAACCCTGGCACGTCCCATCTACTCTCCCTTTGAGCATCCGCACTCTGCCACTGGCTGACCCACTAAACGACAGTTATTTTATTCTTCCAAGACGGGCCTCAAAACATGGCCGTTCCTGGCCTTCATTCATTTCTTTACCGATGGAAGGATAAGCAGCCATTCTCTGGTTGCAAAGAACTTGGGAAGACCCCAGTGTGGCAATGCATCCGCCACCAGAGCAGCGGTCCAGTCCTCTTGGAAACCTCTGGGGCTCTCCTGTCAGGCAGGTGTAGGCGTTTGCACACCCGCAGGTGTGACGATTGCCAGCACCCTTGTAAGGATCTCCAGCATCCCCAGGGAGGAGAACGGCTGCATTAAGGACCCTGGGTCACGTCTGGGCACAGAAGACGCACAAGGAGGATGGTGGCCAGGAGGTTTCCAAAGGGGGCTGCTTGGGCGCTGGTCCCAGCCCCACGGGGAGGGCGCTGTGCCACATGGGGACTGAAGCAATCCCCCAGCACTGCTCCTCCCACCAGACCCTGGCTGCCTGGACGCTGGCAGGGACTGAGGGCTCAGCTCCCCTCAGGTGGGTGGTGAGTGGGGATGGGGTCTCCCTTGCCCAAGCCAGGTGTCCTTGGGGGAGGGGAAGCGTCCCGGCGCCGAGGGTGTGACACACCCGTCACAGCCGCCCCGCACACGAACACACACTGCGCATTCTCGGCCCTCCCTTCCCCCGGAGGGGGCGGACCGCCCGGCAAGTCCACGGGCCCGGGCGCCCTGCGGAGCATCTGGGAAGCGGGGGGGCGCCGCGGCGCGGTGCACGCTGGGACTCGTAGTTCCTCGCGGGCACCAGAAGGCCGCATATTGCCCCTGTCCCGCCTCGAAGACTACGTTTCCCAGCCTGCCTTGCGCGGAACCGAGGTGACGTAAAGCCGCCGGGGCCCGGATAAGAGCGGTCGGCCATTTTGTGCACGAAGCAGTGGGTTGTTGCCTTCGTGCCCATTCGGCTGCTGCAGCGCCGCCCCTCCCCCTGCCGGCTTCTCCTTCTCCTCTTCCTCCTCCTCGCCGCGGAGCCTGCGTGAGACGCGCCCGGGCGGACCCAGCAGCCGCGGCCTTCTCCCCTGCCCAGCGCCCCGCCACTGAGTCGCATGTCAGCGATCCAGAACCTCCAATCCTTCGGTAACCCCCCGCCCCACTGCGCCTGCGCCTCGGGACGCCCGGGCTGCTCTCCTCTGCGGGTGGGGAGCGCTCCCCTCACTCCGTGGCGGGGACGGGGAGGTCGCGGGTTCGAGGCCCGGCTGCGCTCGGTGCTTGCCAGCCCCACGGCCCTGTGGGCTCGAGCCAAGCTGCCTGGAGCTTGGCGGCCGTGCGGGGCCCTGGCTTGTCCGCGCCGCGGGTTGTGGCCCGCGCTCCAGCGGCCTGGTGGGTTATGGCTCCAGCGCGTGGGGGTGCTCCAGTCCTCCTCCCGCGGGTGCTGCCGTCCAGCCCCCGCCGCGCTGCGCCTGAGCAGACCCGTGGCAGGGGAAGGGGGTTAATGCGGCTGGGCTGCGGCGGTAGGAAGCGAGGCGGCATCTGATGGCGTGCGATGGGCTCGTTACTGTTCGGGTTTGTTCTCTCCCTTTATCTCGTTCAGAAACGCTGGCCTCTTGGGCCTCAGCGCAGCTGAGCAGTGCACTGCCCCGGTGGTGAGCAAGGCTAGTGGTGCGCTGGGCTGCATTTATGGGAGCGTTGCCAGCGAGGGGGATAATTATTTCCTTGTATTTGGTGCTGGAGAGGCCACATCTGGAGCACTGTGTCCGGTTGGTGGCCCCCTTTCCCCCCCCCCCCGCGAGCTACAGAAAGGAGGCGGGCAGGTTGGAGTGAATCCAGTGGAGGGCGACCAAAATGGCGATGGGGCTGGAGAATAACTTGTGAGGAGAGACTGAGGGGACTGGGCTTATTTAATCTGGAGAAGAGAAGATTATGGGAGATTTGATGGCAACCTTCATCTACGTGAAGCTGGGGGGTCAAAAGAGGATGGCGCTAGACCAGGGGTTTTCAGCCTGTTGGGGTCTGTGTACCCCTGGCAGCTGATCAAGAAGGAAGAAGTCCCCTGGGGGTTAGTGGGGGGGGGAGGGGCAGTGCCCCCCCCCAGTGGCCAATCAGTGAAGGGGGGGTTCCCCAGCAGGCATTCCAGGTGGCAGGCCCCCTTGTGGAGCATGCTGGCAGCACCCGTTTCTGAGTACCCCTTGAGGACATCAAGTACCCCTGGGGGTGTGCATACCCCTAGCTGAAAACCCCTGAGCTAGACTGTTTTCAGTGATGGCAGATGACAGAACAAGTAGCAACAGTCTCAAGTTGCAGCAGGGGAAGTTTAGGTTGGATAATAGGAAAAATGTTTTCACTAGGAGGGTGGTGAAACTCTGGAACAGGTTACCCTGTTCCAGGTTAGAAGCTCCATCCTTGGAGGTTTTTTAAGGCCTGGCTCAACAAAGTCCTAGATGGGAAGATCTGGTTGGGGGTGGTCCTGCTTTGAGCAGGGGTTGGATTAGATGACCCCCTGAGGTCCCTTCCAGCCCTAATTGTCTATGATTCTAAGATGATGGGAATCTGAGGGCCACAGCTGTGCATCTGAGGCCAGCATGAATCCTAGTGGCTCTTGCCTTGAATGGCCTGTCCATGGTGGTGCACTAGCATACATAGACCTCCTCGGATCTGCCAGTGTTTGTCCCTGGCTCCCTTGTCCTGTAGGAGTGTGTCATGATGTGCTTAAAATTCCAGGAGCCATTTAGAGCCCAACTGCTTGTGCTGACAAGGGATTTCCAAAGCTTTGAGGCAACAGGCCTCTGTGATGCCAAACTCTGAGGCATCCATTAATGCTTGGGTTTCAGGGGGGTTATGGCCTTACATCAGATGGAATAGTCTCCACTTGAGAAAACAGTCCCCAAGCTCTTAACCTTCTTGAGGAGTTTTTGAAAATAAGCCAAGTGTTTCAGTTGGCCAAAAGCAACATAGTAAAAGAGTGGGTTAGCTAGATTTAGTGCAACACTTTTAGTTCTACCCAGGATAAAAGAGCAGGGAATGTTCTGTTTAAATTTAATCCCTAGGATCAGAGTTACAGGATTGCTTCCTCCCATACCCTCCCTTCCCCTGGACAGGCTCTCTACGGTGCTGGAAAATTCTCTGCTGATTGTGTGGATTGACTCAGTTTTCTTCATGAAAACTGTTTTGTATGTAATAGTTTTCTTTTTCTTCCCTGTAGACCCCTTTGCTGATGCAACTAAGGGTGACGACTTACTCCCAGCCGGGACTGAAGATTATATTCATATAAGGATCCAACAGCGAAACGGGAGGAAGACACTAACTACTGTCCAGGGCATTGCAGATGATTATGACAAAAAGAAACTTGTGAAGGCCTTCAAAAAGGTAGAGCTGCTAGCTTAAATTAAGTAAAGATGTGGAAATAAGAACACAGTGCCTGCTTTTTAAAAAATTAACCGTTTGATTTGCATGTCTGGCTGTGCATTTACACATCTGGGTAAAAGCTCAAAGGAAGGGAAGCTTTTACAGATATGGTCAAGTGGCTCATGACACAACTCACTTCTAGAAATTTTAGGCGAACTTCTTTGCTCTGGTCTGTTTCAAATTTTAATTCCAAGCTTTCCTAACGCTGTCTGGGGCTTCTTTTTACTTTGATAATGTTACTTTTGGGTGTCTGGTATTACAGCATTTGTGTGTCTTGTAGGAATGTCTTCCAGTGAAACTCTTTAAGTACAGAAACTTGTGAGGAATTGAAGAGAGCCTTTTCTTTCTTGTGACTTGTATTTATTTGTTGACTTTGCTTGTTTTGTCTCCAGTGTTTCCAGACACCTCTTGCAAGTTTGCTGGCCCTGTCTCTCCTGAATTTACTTTCTTTAACAGCTTCACACACACACACACACACCCCGCAGGGCTGCTGTTCTAATGTGTTGTTAACTACTTAGTAGTGTCTTCAAACTGGGATAGGGTACATCTAGTCTCTCCTCTTTTTCCCTTGCTTGAGTATCAACAAAATGCATGTAGCTTAATTACAGCTTTCAGTCTTTATTTTTTAACACCGCAGTAAATTCTAGATGTCTTTGAAGCACACAGATTTAATTCTTAAAGGGGATTAAATTTATTTTCCAGCTATTGAACCTGTAATGTAGTTTTCTTATCTCTTGCCCTGAAGGGACTGTGACTTTTCTGACATTGTGATAATGGAATAATGTAGGAAAATATTCTCTAGTTTTCTAGATAACTAGATTAAGCAAGATGTTCTTCCCCCTCCAAGAACACTTTTTTTTTTACAAATAAACTTTTGCTTTGCTGCTGATGGATATAGAAAGCAGATCTTTCTTTCCTTGCAATAAGACTATTGCTCAGTTGTAACACTGTATATAGTGGCAGAGTGCTGTCATTTGGGGAGGAGGGTTTAAACAATGCAGAACAAAAGGATAAATGGAAGGACTAAAGAAATAATATAGTTATTTGCTAGTCTTCTGAAGAACCAGACTAATAAGTATAATTTTAAAGATTTATCACATTCATATCAAGTGAAGAATGTGCTATTTAAGTAATACCATAGCACTCCAGAACCTGGAAAGCAGCCTTTAATTTTCTGTTGTATCGTTCTCTTACCCATGAATAAGATACTGCTCCCACTACATCAGAAATCTCTTCCGAAGTACAGAAGCCAACTGAAATTTGTTACTTCTCTCTTACAGATCGGCATTGTCAAGGAGGAACAGCTGAAAGTTCATGGCTTCTAAAATGCAAATGTTCACATGAAGAATTCTGCAGTTTTTGTTCTTATATAGGCTGGCTATTCTGTGAAATATGAGTCTTTGCAGTAAACGGACTTCCCTATTACCTGAGCATTTAAAGTTTGATTCACGTTTGCATGACTACAGGATATACATGATATGTAGACTAGAAACACATAAGAAAACTGCAGTAAGATGGTAATTAAAAGACCCTTGTGAATTTTAACACATTTCCAATGGAAATGTTTTAGTGCTGATTGTTTGGTTTATTATTTTCATCTGATTTAAGTGTGTGTGTGTTGTATTAAGACCATGTGTGTTGCAGCTTAAAATAAAAAGCTATTCATATTTTCAGTATTTGGAATGCTTAAGCTAGTCTTGCACAAGCAGAATCCTGATTGAAGAATAAGTTAAGCAGCTATGTAGCAGGTGTAGCTCACTGGACAAACTGGAAGGTCTGCATAATGAAGTACTTGCTAATTAAGCTGAAGTAGATGAAATGTCATGTGATCTCATACCATGGCTGAAGATGGTAGAGCTTTAAAAATCTCTTGTGGGTAGGAACATTTAAATACCAATTTCATTATCAAAGACAACAATTGCCTGTTCAGTCAGTAACTGGACCTTCCATCTTAAACTTAATAGGTAATCGTTGCGTTCTGAAATGTTAGTGTTACACACAAGGGGATTTCAGTAAGCTGAATTCAAAACTATTGGTACAGTTAATGTACTCAGAATCTAGGTCTTTCATGACAGCCAGTGTCATTTCAGCACCATGAAATGCATAGAAAGATAAGTTCCTACCCTTTTTTTCCTAATAGAGGGGAAGGATCTTGAAATTGCCTGCGGTAGGAAGCACAGTTCTGACAGAAGATCAGTGCCACTGTTAATTGTGGTGGAACGAAGAACAAGCCTTGCATTAGTCAAAGAATAAAAACTAGTTGTTTTTGTTGTTAGATATTTGGTATCTAGAAGTTAAAGCAGGTTCCAAGCTTTCAATTAGATAAGGGGATTGATATTAAGGATTGTTATACCTTATTAGTACAAATACTGAGAAAAGTTTTCATTTCCTTGTTAGGTTGAAGTTATTGCCACAAGCTGCTATAGGCTGCTTTTTTTGCACACGAAAAAACCCCCAACTATTTTGTTTTATTAGGCCAGGTCCACTAAGCTGTCTCCCTGTGTTCCATTAATGCTGACCTAAAAGCACTTGATATTTCAATCTCTGAACTATGCCTGTTAGAAAAGTAAATAAAATTACTGCTATTACTGGAAGCTGGAAAGATTGTTTCTCTTATTGGGGTAGATATGGACAACTTTAGAAGAAATGCTTATAATTTGCTGAGTCATGAAACTACTAAATAGCTGTGACTATGGGGTGTTGGTCTTATCAGGCCCTGTTGGCCAGATGAATAGTGTGGGGCCAGTCCATGGGCTGGATGAGTGGTGTGATGCAGTTTGGATCTATTGCTTACCCCATACCAACCTAGCATGGGTGTTGCATGCAGCACTTGTTATGGACCGGCCCCAAGCAGGTACCACGTGCAGCACTTGCCTTGGACTATATTTTTGATATCTCTGGTGTAGCTGAAGGAGTCAAATAATTTCATTCCATAACATTTTCTCCCTCTGCAAATGTCTGGACAGGGTGAAAAGTGTGTTTTATTTTTTGGTTTGACTTGTGCTCAGCTTCTATACATAAGCTTGCATGAGAGCTAATGCTTAAGTTCAAGGAAAGTGTGAAACACTACTAACTACTCAGTATAACTCCTTAAATATTGCATCCTTAAGGGCTTGCCTTTCTGAACAAAAAAACTGAATTACCGCAGATTAAATTTACCCTAATATTGTAAATTTAGATACAGTTGTGAAGTTACTGAAGTTAACGGTAAGTAGGGGATATTATCAACTGGAATTTTATATTTGGGTCTCTGGGAGTTAGGAGAATCCAAAAAAACCCTATCTTCCCAGCATTGTTGGTAAAGATCTTATAGAAAGGAATGTAGTGTTTTCCTGATCCGGAGACCAAAAGAAACAGTTGCTGATAATTGGGGATCCTGGTTTTCCATGATTAAAAAAAAAAATCACAAAATCCATGGTTAAAATTAAATGTCCCCCACAGCCCTGCTGGTGTCTCTTACTTCTTCCCCAGTTCTGCTTGCCTGTTTGTGCCCCTTGCCCCCCAGCTGCCAAGGCTATGGGGCCAGGGACCCAGGTCTGCAACCCCCTGCCCCCAACAGGAGGCAGTGCCTGCTACAGCAGGAGCAGGAGCTGGCTTCCCCACTGCTGCAGGCTCAGGTGGGGCCAACTCCCGGTGGCAGCATGCACTCCTAGGGGAAAAGAGGGGACCTGCGCTGGCCAGATGTGTGGGAAGTGGGGGCAGGGTGGATATGTGATGCAGCTGTACTGTGGCCAGGGCAACACAGAGCTTACAGCGGCAGGCAGGTTTTGTGCATGGCCCTGCTGTGTCTTGCCACGCCAGTTCCATGTGCTGTGCTCTGGAAAGCCTGGGGGAAGGCAGCAAGGTGGGGGCACAGTATTTGCAACCCAGCGCTTGCAGCTAATCAGGCACTCCAGCCAGGAGGGGTTTGCAGCCTGCGTGCTCCCAGCCAGAGTGCTTGGCCCACTGCAAACCCCACCACTCCTGGCCAGCTGTAAATGCCATCCCTATCCTGGCCAGAGTGCCCAAGTTGGCTAGGGTCTGAGGAAGCAGGGAGGTCTGCAGCTGCCCAGGGGCAAGGGGGTTTCCAGCCAACTAAGCACTCCAGCTGCTCAGCCCTGCCCTGCAACCCCCAAGCCCCACTTACCTCCAGCAAGAAGAGTGAGCCTGAAGCAGCCTCTGGTAAGTGGGAGTGTTGGGCCCTGTCCTTTTCCCCCTTTCCCTCCCTCCCTCCCCCTCCCCGCAGGGTTGAGAGTGTCCCTGCCCCTTTTGCAAACATCTCTTGTATGCTGGAACTCTGCCAGCCTGCAGAGCTCTTTGCAAAAGGGGAAAATCTGTAGATTTCTAAAGGGGAAAAGCCATGTTTTCTCTAATTAAAATGGGAAATCCATGGTTTTCTCTGTGGGAAACGGAAAACCAGGATCTCTGCTGATAATATATAGCAGGAGAAAATGCTTGCCTCTTTGAACTGGCAAATTAATTTAACACTCAATGCATTATAATAGTATACAATTATTTAAAATAGTCTTAAATGACTAACAGTCTGTTTTGGGAGGCACAACTAACTATTGAACTTAATTTTGCTAACCTAGCTTTCTTTGTCAGAAGAAGTGGCCCAGAGTGGTTGGCACTAAGAAGTGCTGCTGCTGCTGCTGGAGCCCTGGCTGCGATTCTCTACTTGAAGAGCTTAAGTGTCTGATGCATATCTTTTTGCTTAATCTATATTAGACAATAATTTATAAATAGTTCAGTATTTGAGTTGAATAAAAAGTGTTCCTCTGAACAAACATCTAAAAATGTCCTCAAGTTGCATCCAGGTATGTTTTCAGGTTTTGCTTGGGGTATTTAATGAATACCTGTAATGGGTTCCTGAGTGTGCTGCATTCTGAATTGGCTCCTGGTTTCAAATAGAGTTCCATTAGCTTTTCCTTCTTTGAGAACTGAGTCATCAGTCCTCTAATCTGATTTTATTTTAAGCATAATGGATAAACATCTCTTATTTTCTTTCATCTGCTTAAGGTTTTGCTGCTTGTAAAGTTCTTGTACATAGCTAGAAATATGGTCCAGTAGTTTGGTTTCTCATGCTGATGCTTTGGCTTCCTGTGAAGGGAGAGATTGAGGGGTTGGGAGATAAAAAGCAATAGGCCTGCTGAAGTTTGAATGCCTGGAGTTTCATTGTGGTAGCCTACAAAAGAAAAATGCTCTTCAGGAATGAAAGCAAAAATCAATTTCACTGTGACTGAGTGCAGTGAAATTTTGAAATGATAGTGTTACAACTGGCTCTTCACTATTTAGGTTTGGGGGGGCGGTCTTGAGATGAACAAACAAACCACTTTCCTAGCTTGGAAAAGCTGCCTTTATTATGAGAGAGAGGCTTAACAAGGTCAATCTTAAAAAAGAGCAGGAGGTGAATTGATTGTCTGTAATTGCCTGCATAGGAAAATCATTCACAATAAAATAAACTTTTTAAAGTTTTCTTACCTTCCTGTGGAGTGTCTAATGGAACAGGAGGTTTTCCATTCTTGTCCTGTCTGGCATTGGCCAGTGCTAGATGCTTTGGAAGAAAGTGCAAGAAGATTCAGTGGGAAATACAGCATGATCTGCTCTTCCACTATGAAGGCCTCCTCTTTAATATCTAATGAAATGATGTTTTTGAGATTTAAACCAAACAGTCCCAGGAATACTAAGAGAATTCAGTGTCAAAAAGTCACTACAACAAATGCTAAAAGCAAAGCAACAGTTATTTACTTAAAAGTAAGACTGTTACGAACCTTCAGAAGGGTTTGAAGCTGCCCATTCAGGAATACTATTTGGCAGAAATCTTCCAAGCTGGAATTACAACTTGAGTTTGATAAATTACGTTACAGAGCCATTCCTTTAAAACCAATTTATAAACATAATCTAACATACAGGTTTCCTTCACTTTATGCTGTCCATGCATTCCTGGGAAGTGGTGCATAACTTGAATTTGCACAAACAGAACCCACTTTACAATGTAACAAATAGGGATATGTTCCAAGACCTTGACTGTGCTGACCCCCCAAACTCATTTTTACCACATTTACAAGACGGTTTTGGTACTTGACAACAGCAGACAGTGGACACAAAGCGCATGGCACTATCATAATGGGGATGGCAACCACAGAAATGCATGTTGCAGACAATGAACAAGGAACACAGATCCACACAGGAGACTATTTTGATGTGTGTCACTCCCACAATGCACTGCACACAAGGCAACTGACTGCAGGTTTCCACCACACCAATCACCTAAGAGTGAATTTATCTTGCCTATAACAAATTTTGGGTGTGAAAAGCATTGCATAAGCAAAATTGCATGTACAGAAACCACATAAAGTAAGGGAACCCTGTACTATATATCTTACTTTATTTTACAAACAACTAGACATGTTACTGGGTCAGATTTTATAAATCAAAAAGCTCAAACTGCAAATTGTAGTACACATACACTATTTGCTTACTGCTTGGCATTTCATGCAGCATACAGAAAGAAAATGGAACAACCAGTTTTATTTTTCTGACTTCAGCAGTCACATAATGTACTATTATTTTGGTTCTACAAACTCCATGGGTAAGAGTTTAAGAATCTTTTAAATAAATTTCCTTTCAAAATTGACAAAATAAGGAGTGACCTTCCAATTGGTCTTCAGTTAGACTTAAATCTGTGAATAATGGACTTTCTGGTTCAATAATAATTTTTTAAAAATTAAATGTTCAGTTTGAACAAAATCTATACATCTTTTCTTGCTTTCCTTTGATATCTAAACTGCAAATATTGTTTCAGGTAAACCCAAAATGAAATGTTTTGTTTAATGTGAAGCATTTCTTAACTATTCTTAATATTTGGTATATTTCCATTTTCAAAATGGAAAGATAAGATGTTGCATTTAGAAAATATCAAGGTGAAATACTTTGACTTCTAATGTCCTCCCAGCTTTTGTCTCAAGCTATTTACCAAATTTGATCCAAACTTACACATACGGATCTTCCTGCCTTCCTCCACCCTTTCACTTTCTCTGGGGTATAAGTATCCTCTTCGATTTAAATTTTTTTAGATTTTATGGGTTAGTGGTTAAATACATTCTAATTCAGAGGACAAATTTAATGTGGCAGTTTTGTTTCTAAAAATATTGGTAATAGCTTCAAGTATGTGTACACAACTTTTGTTTTAAACCTCATATATCATTTGGGTTGCAAACACTGATGGGTATCACAAACACTGGGTATCACAAACACAATCCATTACTCCTACACTCTGCATTTGGAGATTTCGAGCTGCAGACAAACAGCTGATCATGCTTTTTGACTCCTTGTGAATGCATTGGATGACTATTCCTTCACCCACTCACCTAAAGTGACCATGTTCTAAAAGTTTTTTGGTGCTTAAATATTCAAATAAATATTAGTGTGATTTCTTCCCCCCGCCCCTCCCTCAAAAAATTGTCTGCTAGTGAAACCTAAAGGAAAAAGTTAAGGTGCTTTTGAAAATCCCCCTTCATGGTTATGTGTATCTATACTCTTTAAAAATCTGATCCAAAGTACATCATGAGACAATTTCTTAAGATTCTAATTTCTTCCGTCTAATTCAGCAGGCCAAGGCATAACAAGATCCAATGACTAGAAGTTACTCAAATTCAAAATAAACAGTAGAGGCAATTTTTTTCAGGATGTAAGTATTTAACCCTAGGAATATGGTAGGCTGGCTGTTACTTGGGGTATCTTAACCCTAGAATCTTTCTAACAATTTGCACTTGCACAACAAAAAGATACAGGCTTCATACAGAAATCACTTTTATGTAAGAGACATCTCATTAAATGATCATAATTAGGGGTACACCAATAAAGATTTTTTGGGGCCAATACCAATGGCTGGTTATTAAAAAGCTGTGTCAGCTGATACTGATCTGAAAGCTGATACGCAGCCCAACAGCTTGGAAAGTAGAATCCAGCCAGTAAGTCTGGGAGGGTAGAGGCATGGTGCATGGCAGAGGCGGGGGGTACTTGAAGGCTCCCTTGATGCAGGAGGGAGTGAGGCAGGGGCAGGAGCAGGTGCTGCCCAGGTGTGCTGGGGTGCAGGACAGAGCTGGGGGCATCTTGTTTAGGGGTGGGGAGCAGCTCCCACTGACGCATGCACCCCTGGAGGCATGGTGAGGTATATGACCCCTGGATTTTTACATGGGGCAAGTGGGCTGTCCACTGTGGGCGTAGGCCCAGGGGCTGTGCTAGCCTTTTCCTGATGGGGCTGGGCCAGACCTGTGCTAGAGGCAGGTGGGGTGGCCAACAGCAGTGCTGGGATTGGAACCTACAGCGAATTTCAGGGTGGCCATAGACCCCCTCCCATTGCCACCTGCCCCAAGCACAGCCCCAGGTCAGCCCTCTGCCAGGAAGAAGCCAGCACAGCCCCTGGCTCCAAGCCCACAGTGGGCAGCCCATCCTTTCCTCACACATAATTGGGGCAACACACATCCTTTGTATGTCCCCAGGGCATGCGTGCAATGGTGGGGAGCCGCCCTAACACCCCTTCCCCACTCAAATGAGCAGCTTGCAGCTCCATCCCAGGCCCTACGTCACCCCAGCTGGGCAGCGCCTGCACCTGCCCCTGCCCCAGCCCCACTCCCACTCCCTCGCCATGGGGGGCTTTGGTATGTCCCCCATGGGCCTTCCTCATCCTACTACAGACCTACTGGCCAGATGCGGCTCTCCAAGCTGCATTCCTGGCTGCGCGCATGCACACAGCATTTATCGGTGACATTATCAGCTACACCAGCTTAAAAGAAGAACAATTGCCAATAATGTCAATTTTCCTTTAATCAGTGCCAATATGATATAGATATGCTGGTGCACCTCTAATCATAATGCTCCTTTTGGCCTTAAACATTAAGAATTTTATTAATAGTAATGCTGATGTATTTTGTTCTTCTCTAAGTGCAAAGTCAGTTGGCTAAAATCAAAATTATTGAGTTTGACAAAGAACAGATTTCAGAAAATAAACCTACAATGTACGCAGGAAGGAGAAGAAAACACTCAACCTTTTTGCTGTCATAAACCTGTCCCAGTACTGAAAAATGAAAGCTTGAGCTGTTGATTTGGAACCTATTCAGGTGTCATCTTCTAAAAGTGTGAAGGACTAGTTACTTATTTAAACATGGTGTCAATTTTATAATGCTATAGCATGATTTGGGCAAAGAACAAGCAACCACCTGCTAGAGTGTAAATATTACTAGTAACAGGAGCAAATTATTTATATCCTCCTTTACAGGTTAAGAAAAAAAAAGGGTAGGTATTTTGCTATAAATGTTGGTCATTTTAAGTGAAGTGCCTAAATACATTTTTAGGTTTCCAAATAAAGATCTGCTAGTTTTCTCAATGATGGCCATCTTAAACTGAAAAATCAGACCACTTATTTAGGAGTCAAAATAAGAGATGGCTTCACTTTTGCTATCTAGCATGAGAATCCTAGATTTTTGGTATACAATAAACTTTCCTACACCTTAAATGCTGGATGCTGCAAGTGACAAACACTGGAAAAACACCTGATCATACCCAGTTCACTCGCCCTTTCAATGTCTACTGTCTGCCACTGTGTGACACACAACACTGGGCAAGCTGGACCTATGGTTTGACCCAGCAGATGCAGTTCTTATGTTCTGTGCCATTAGAAAAATTCCATCTTGCTTTACCTGAAAGATTTTGTGTCTTTCTCATAGTGAGAAGTGGCTACTTGTGAACTGTTTGTACTGACTTCTCCAGTTGCTGAAACAAGCTGTATGTTGGGTTTCTTGCAAACGGGGTCATTCCATTCAAGCCTGGATCCTGAGGAGCAGCTTGATTTTGTTATGTAAAAGGAGCTAACGGATGCACAGAAGCAAAGATTTCAAGAAAGGACTAATTAAGCAGCTGGGAAAGATGCCAGTCAAAAAACCAAACAAAAATGCTGAGCTTCAATGACGGAATAAAAATCCTCCAAGAAAGTAAGACAAGGGGCTGTAGCAAGGAGATAAAGAGCACTTTCTCTGTGTTTGCACATGGATCCAAGAACTTTAAACAAAATCAGGGACAACTAGGACAGTGATTCTCAACAATTGTTCCATAACACCCTAGCATGCCTTGGGGTTCAGACCCAGTAGATGGCAGGCAGAGCAAAGGTACTAATGCTATACTTTTTTTTTTCTTCAGTCAAAGCCATTCTCAACTTGCACGACTGTCTTACATGATACAGCTAAATGTAATCTTTACATCAATATCAAATGATACTGACAAATATGTTTTTTTTTTTCCAGTGCTCCTGTGCAGTAGAAATGAACTACTGTGCAATAATTCATTGCTACTGCGCAGTAGCATCATGGTTAGTGCCAGGCAACTCTACTGTGCAGTAGCAGCAAGCTACCATGCAGTAACCCATTGCTTCTTGTAGATATGCCCCAAATTTAGTAAACCCCAAATCATTCAGGGTTAAAGTTTTAGCCATTCAGCTTGCTTGCATTGCTAATGGAACATGCAGCTGAAATAAGAACATTGTAACAGCTGCTATGTTTACCCAAGCAGTTAAAAATTATGTTTGTATGTGGCTTTAATCTAGGTACTAGATTAAAGCTACATACTAGAGACTAGGAATAATCTTGTTTTCAATGCATCAGGATTTTCTTACTTTAGGCAATTTGCTATGTGCACCAGTACTATAATAAACTGCTTGTTTAAGTTACAAAAACTGTCCCCCATATTTATGTATAGGAAGTCATTTCCTTTCATAGTAACTGATTAGCTAAAACTGTATATGCAGCGTTATGACCCTTAAATCAATTACCTCCCAAATCTTTCTTCTACAACCCTCTTCCCCCAACTCAATGCAAGTATAATCTCATCAGACCACTTGGGAGAGCTTGGCAGCTCCTTGCAATGTGTGTAATGCATCTGCTTGCTGCTGGAAACAGCAAGGACTGAATCCAGCAGAAACAGGCTCCACAGCCTCAGACGCTATTTCACATTCAGAGAAGGAAGTATCTCGCTTAGTGGCTGCAGAATGCCAGATGAGGCCACTGGCAGTCTGATCACAAACAAACTATTCTCCTCTACTTTGCTCTGTATGGTAATATAGAAGTTATGCAGATAGCGTAATGGGGAGAGACAAGATGTGATGTATGTTACTGAGTTTCCTGCACCCAGAGTCCTTTCTGAGTCCTGGTCTTTCAGTATTAAAAAATTCCCTTATGTATGCATTTATTTCTAATACACTTTTTTAATACACTCCCTCCCATCTTCCTCCTTCACTGCCACTCCTACTTCCCAGGGTACTCATACCCATTACATTCAGAAGTGTGCCAAGAAGACTTTAAAGAAAGTCTTAATGGGGAGTCCCTCTGTGAAGTGAGTAGAGAAAGATAGCATTAGAAAATGTGTTTCAATACAGCGTATTCTTTAGTATCATTGTAGCTTCTTGAAGCCCCGACTAAAATCAGGCTCCTTTGCAGCAGACCCTATAATAAGCAGGCTCTGCCCCATAGAGTTTGTATATTATCTTTCTGTCCTGTTCACTTAAGTGCCCACAAATTAATTTTTTTAACTTCTAAACAATGTGAGAGGTCTTGCCCTCCAAACGAATGTAGCACAAATGTGGGGCCTGTACCTTTGAAACACTCTGATATGAGCTAATTGAATTTAGCTGGTTGTGCTGTGCATTTATTTAACTGATGCTGATCAGTCAGAACTTGGACACCAAAGGCAACAAACCTCTGCCATGCTCCTTGGCACTGAGGAATTACTGAAAACACACATGGAGAAAAGGCATAAAATTAACAAACTCTTTGGAACTGAATAATTGTTACTTTTTACAGAAGCTGATATACAGTTTAGCCAATCAGTTTAGCTAATCCAGCATCACTTAGGCAATGCTAATCTGTTAGGACTCAGACACTGTACGAAGCAGACTTCTGTCAGAGTCACTAGCTCTCCAGGTATGTCTACGTGGGTATTTATGGTTGACCTTGAAGCGGTCCTCATACAGGCCAAACCACAATAACCTTTCTAGGAACAGTAAAGCCAACTCTCATGAAACAGTTGCAAGACTCCTAAATTTCCAAATTGGATTAACCCTAACTTGCAATCTCAGGATACAAGCCTCAAATCTCAGGATTTCCTTCTGGCATGTGTAAAAAGCACCCAGCTGGTAAGTCTGTGGAGAGAAAGGGGCTGGGGAGAAATAGAACAAGTAGGGGAGGCAGATCAAGGCCCCTACAGTGAGGGAGGAAGTGGGGCAGGGGCTGAGGTGAATGGGGCCCTGGGGAGGCATGGAGGGCACATGCCCCCAGGTTTGTGCGTGGGGCAGAGGCAGGCTGCCTACACTGTGGTCTGGGACTCCATGCCCTGCTGCCTTGCCCCAGGAGCCGCGTGACGCCATCTGTGCCTGCTGCCTGCCAGGTGGGCAGGGGATGTGCCATGTGGCCAGTGCACTGCTCCTGGGGTCAGAGGCAGGGGCTGGGGCGAATGAGGTGCCAGGGCTCGAGGAGCCCTGGGGGCAGCTCATCCAGAGGGGCAGGGGGGTGGCTCCCCACCACAGAGCATACCTCAGGGCTCTGCACCCTGCTGCCTTTGCCCTGGGAGCTCAGCCATGCAACTCCATTACAGGAGCTCAGCCGCGTGACGCCAGTATGCTTCCTGTCACCGGGTGGGCAGGGGACACAGGACTGTTATGCTTCAGCCCAAGTCTGAATTCGTTGCCCGGCATGCATGAGCCAATATATGAATGCCAGTTGGAAGTTTGAAAGAAAAAAAAGTTTTTATT
>JAGPOW010000261.1:183967802-183985914 GCA_030014935.1 Caiman crocodilus
GTGACCCCAGCACTTGTTTCCTGCCATTGGCGGGGGGTCAGACTAGATGGCCTGCTCTAGGCCCCTTCTGACCCTAGGTACTATGAAACTATGAAACTAACCTAAAAGCTTGAACAAGGGTCTCCCGAGTCTCACACTAGTCCCTTTCTACCTTGTTGATAACATTTAAAAATACATGTCTTTGAATTATTAAAGAAGGTTTTTCACCCTGCTGTTGAGGCTGAACTAAGGATTTGTTCTCAGATTTAGACCTCTACAACATTTATCTGACATGTTTGATGGAGATAGCCTTGGATGACCTTTTACAAAGGTGTAAGTCACCTATACAACAAATTAATACAAATCATATATTTAGCAGATGATATTGATTTACGTGTAGCTTCCAGTAAGATGATGTATGAAGTGTACATGAAAGTCAATAAGGCAAACAAAATGTAAGAGCTTTGAGATAAGCTGGGGAAAGAGGAAAAAAAATCAATGCTATCTAGCCATTATCATTGCAAAATAGGGTTCATGAGAGATTATATTAAACTCCTGTAAATTGTTGTTTAAAATAACCGGTATTAATCATGACATCTGACCATACTGGCAACAAGGATTTTCACATACATATTCATTTACTCTTGTAATTTGTGAGGTCTTTAACATGCCAGGCACTTGTACTGTTCTGAATTGTCTTTCAAGATGAATTAATTGCAACAATACAGAAGAGGTTGCTGGCTGAAATAGCCTTTATCTCTTTATCATAGTGCAGGTGTGGGAAAAACATGGCCTGCAGGGATCCCTTAGTCCCACCTGGCCCAGGCACTGACAGACCATGGTGAGTCCTCCCAACCCCCTGGGCATGCAATGGGGCTGGGGTGGTTCCACAGCTGGACTGCCTTTCTAGGTAGACCAGATGGTGCCAGCTTCTTCCATCTGCTGCCACCATTGGCCCCAGCCCCATAGTACCAGTGAGGACCCCCCCACAGCACCAACCTAGCATGCCCTACACCTGCTCCAGACTCACTTGCTTATGTTAAACAGTGGCGGCAGCAGCGCTAGCTGGGCAGAAACTATTGCTCAGTGTAGGGAGGGAAAATGGTCCACTCCCCCATGCTGCTGCTCAACGCTCCCACTACAGCCACCCAGGGCCTGCACTGGGCTGCCCTGCAGCTGCTCTGAGCTGCCACTGCTGCCCTGCTGGGTAGCCTGGAGATGGTGGTGACAGCAGCAGAGCTGCAAGGCAGCCAGGCATGGGCCCCGGGCAGCTGTAGCAGGAAGCACTGGGCAGCAGCAAGGGGGATGGGGCTGCTTTTCCCCCCTACACTGAGCAATAGTTTCTGCCCAGCCAGCACTGCTGCTGCTGCTGCTGTTTAGTGTAAGAATTTGGAGCAGGTGCAAGAGAGGCCAGGTCAGGGCTGTGGCACAGACTCTTGCTGATCTGTTCCCGCCAGGGTGAGTTTGGAGCAGATGTGGGGTGGGCTGGGGTTGCATACTGCTGGTGGTGGTGAGGAGGCACTGTAGGGAATGCAGGCTCAGGGCTGGTGTGAGGCAGGGACAGGTGTTGGCCAGCCCAGGGGAGTTCGTATGGGGGGCTTCCATGTACATCCCACCATACCCACAAACCCTTCCCTGCAAACTGTGCACCCACATCCTTCCCCACACACACGATCACATACTCCACAAACTCCCCTACACCCCTCCTCACACTTTCCCCACACACACCCATGAGCCTCTTGGGGGAGCTCCACTCACTGCTACATACACACACACCCCCATGCCCACCCACACACACCCTCCACACACCCCACAAACCCCATACCCACACATCCACACAAACACACTTCCCACAAACCCCGCATACCTATCCACCCACACATACCCCCACCCCACACACACAACCCCCCACAAGCCCCATACCCACCTACCCATACCCCCACACGCCTTCACTCCCCATATAATATATAACAGTAAGACTTAATTTTGAGATATTATACAATCACCTCTATATACACAACATAAACACACAAATCACGATAATGATTTTTTTACATAAAATATATTATTGTGGGTGTTTGATTTTTAGTTTATAATTTGTTTTTTTCCAGTTCCAAGATGGCACCCCCCCTTCCCAAATTAAGTACTTCTGGGACAAGGAGAGCGAATTCTGATGGCACAGGCCAGGGGTTAGGAGGCAGGGCTTCCAGTTCCAAGATGGCAACCAGGGGGCAGGGCACCTGTCAAGGGGTAGGGCTACCCTTACAGCCCTTGACAGCTCACCAAAACTCATAAAGCAGCTATCCAGCCAAAATAATTGCCCACCCCTGTCACCATGAGATTCCTTGGACATAATAGAAGTTGACAAGCTCTGTTTTTGGAAAGAATAAGCAGTGCTAGATATAATCTTGGTGTTACTATATGTATAGACAATATAGGTAAACTAATTCTCTATGCACTGAACTCTATGGACTCTGGCCACCACTATAAGTGTGGTGTACCATGAGGGAGAGCATTCACTGGGGTTACACAGCTCCTAGAGGAGAATGGTGGCATAAGGCACCAGAAATAACTCTTAGAAAGCATCACTATGGCATATTTTGATTTTTTTTACGAAAAGCTAAAATTTTCCACAGAAACTTTTATTGAAAAAATGGAACACAATGGAAAATTTCAGGCATCCCAAATCTTAATGTTTAGATTTTCTAAGTATATCATCTGACAATATTGATTTGATATCCCTTCCACATGCATTACATTATTATTCTTCCACACGTGTCATCTTCTAGGCAAGAACAGGTTTAAATGGCCATTTGGAATAGGTACATGGAAAATAATTGTTCCCTGAGTTTTAAAAACCATTAAACATAATAGAAAAAGTGAATCCAAAGCATTATTTTCATTGTCCACAAAGCAAATTCTATAATTTTTCTACAGGCAGTCCTCAGACTTACAACACAATTGGTTCATGAAAACTGAGTCTTAAGTAGAAATGCTGTAACTCGGAACGAATTTCCACATAGGAACAATGTTATAAATGTGGGATTGGTTCCTTTATGATGACTGACACAGCTGTGTCCAGCTGGTAAGTCTGTTGTGATGTGGAGAGGGGATGGAGTGAAGGGGAGTGGGGGAGCAGATCAATGCCTCCACAGTGATGGAGGGATTGGAGCTGGGGCTGGGACAAGTGCTGCTCAGGGAGGGGGCAGGGTGGCTCGCGCTACTGCTCACTGCCAGTTCAGGAGCAGCTTGTGCAGCAGCTTGTGTGGCGGCTCTCAATGCGGCTGGCTCCTGCCATTGGTCCAGGAGGGCATGGGGCAGGGGCATGTGCCGGGAGCAGGAGATGTGCTCCCCAACACGCTGCTCACACAGCTGGCATGGGGCTGGTGTGAGACTGAGCCACTCAGTGTGCTGGCTCCAGACAAGTGGCATAGAGCAGCAGGAGCTGGCTTGGCCTCTCTACACCTCCCAGACAAACAGTGGCTTTGCCCTGGCTGGGCAAATGGTAGCAGGGCACTGGGGAGGTGTGCCACCCAAAAACTCACTGCAGCTCCCCCCACATAACTCCCGCTTCGCCACCCACCCCAATCCAGAGGCACATGCCCCACCATGCCCTGCTGCCACTTGCCCAGCCAAGGTGAAGCCATGGCTCATCCAGGAGGCAAGGGGGGGCTCCTGGCACTGCACACCACTTGTCCAGAGGCAGCCCCAACCTGCCCTGGCTCCGCCCACCCCATGCAGATCGTGGGGCACATGTTCCCACCCCATGCCCTCCCTGACCGGCAGTGGGAACAGCAGCAAGAGCCACCAGACAAGCTGCCACATAAGCAGCTTCCAGACTGGCAGGGTGCAGCAACATGAGCCACCCCACCCCCTTCCTGGGCAGCGCTAGCCCCAGCCCCAGTCCCAGCCCAAGCCCCAAGCCCGCCCTCACTGTGGGGGCATTGATCTGCCCCTCTACGCCTCTTCCCTCCTCGCTTCCACAACAGACTTAGCGGCTGGACACAGCTGTGTCGACCATTATAAAGGTGAAACCAGCATAGGAACCTTGAAAAAGAGTGTGAATTTAAAAATGTCACAAATGCCATTTGTCGTAACTTGAAAAGTCGTGAGTCAAGGAATGCCTGCATCTAACTATAACTGTCTGTGATGGCACTCATTTCGGCAGGCACATGGAAAACAAAAGTATCTTGATAAAGAAGCAGTATCTCATGCACCACATAAAGAAAAGTTAAAAGCTAGGGGTACTTCCAACATTACATGTGAATGTACATGACATTGATATTTGAATGCATTGTGTCATTAAGAAAATTAAGGCAAGAATAGCATCTTTTTTTTTATTTACCACATGGAGCCATATATATCAAGGCAGTAACAAGAGTTGTGAAAAACTGTATGAAAGCAATGAACGTGAAAACCAGGCCTCCAGAACTTGATTTCATACCAAAACCAGCTGCTGTTACTATTGGATATCTCCTATATTTCATACTGAAATTTAAGAAAAAAAACTATAGCTAACACAGTCCTTACTCTAGAGAAAGTCCTATTGAAGTAAAAGCAAGATATCACTGTCTTCTCTATCCTATTTCACCCCTGCTTGAAGCTTTTGGCACTTTTGAGAATGAAGTTACAGCAAAAGTGAGTCAAAATTTCCAGTGCTCCATCATCATTCTCTGAAGAACCACCTTGAAGAAGGAATCTCCTTTCAAGCACTCTCTGATAAGATAGCACCAGCCCTACAAGTAGGTAAACACTCAACCCACCTACACAAATCTAGGAACCAATCAGAAATGTTCCAAAAGGAGGAGGGAAGAGGCAGACCAATGGTTCCCATCCCCTCTATACCAGGCAACGCAACTGACTGCGTGCAGATAGGATGTAGCATCGTCTTAAGGAACTGTGCAACATGCCCCTAGCTGCATAGAGTGTTTGGCACTTCTGCCCAGAGTGACACCCCTTAAACTTGGTGTCAGGAAGGAATTTTTCCCAAGTCAGATTGGCACGGATGCTGGTTTTTTTTCATTTGTCTCTGTAGCACCCTCCCAACTGGTTACAGAAGTGTACCAGGGTAGTCCAACTTCAGAGCGACTGGACAACCCCAAACATATGCAGCCTCCATGCTGTGTAAGTACCACACAGGCACCCCCCCCCACTGCTGCCATGCAAGCAGTATGAGCCCCCCCAACAGGAGCCTCCAAATGGCGCTAGAACAGAGCAGCAAGCTCACAGGGCCTCCCACCATTGTGTCTTGCCTCAGAGACCCTAGCTGCCAGCCCCAGAGCAACTGGAAAAATGGGCCAGGCAAGAGCCTGGGGCCTGCCAGTTAGACAAGCCTGCCCTGTTGCATGAGGCATGGTCCTTTTTCTGGGATTTTCTGAACATATACTAACCAGTTGTTTCCTTGCTATTGCAGTGGCAGGGCACTGGCAGTGTCCTTGTAGCCCCTGCTTTTACCTATGGCATGTTATATGCTGTTTGGGGCAGGAGTCAGACTTTGTTTCTTATCAGTTGTAAGTGAGGATTTAAAATGGTGATTTGAGGGTTTGCTTTGGTGAATGAGTGCCTCAAATGCAGGGGACAGGCCTCCATGGCCCAGGAGACCCTTTCCATCTCTATGTCCTTATGTGTAGTCCCCCGTGTACCTGGGAGGCTGGCACAAAAGAGCTCAAAGGCAATTCTCTCATGTCTTCTGTTATGAACAAAAGATGACTGATGATCAATCACCAGCTACAAGGCTGATTCTGTCATTAAGGATACATATGTGACGCTGACCAAATAGAACTATAACTGACAGCAGAATTTGGGTGGCAGTGTCTTCCTGAATGGTTTTATTTATAGCCAGATGTAATTTAACCTGATGTACAAATCCTAGGGTTAGCTTCCAAGGCTCAGACATTAGACAAAAAAAAAATCCTTGTAAACTGACTAGGTTTGATCTGGAATCAATCGTTTTATACAGTACAGCCATATATTAATCGTGCAAAACATAACGGAAACCACACCCTCAAATTACATGTAGTTGATGCTAGTTGTTTTCTTTGACTAAACATGGACATAGGTAAGAGATTGAAAGAAGAAATTTGGGGGAGGGAAGCTTGACATCTCTATTGGTAGGAGAAGGGGGAGGAAATAAGCAGAGATAGTTAAGGGCCCTCTTTGACAAAGCTTTAAACATAAAGAATTACATTTGTTGCTAAAGACATCAACTGTTTTCTTATGGAAACTTGGGTCTTTCCCCTTGACTGCTATGCTCTCATGGTTGCTGTGGAAGAAGGAAAAGATAGATTCAAATTCCTAAGGGGAACAAAAATCCTGCATCCATTTGGCAACGTTCAACAGCACACTCCAGTTGCTTTGTACTGCTCCAGTGATGCACAGCAGCTGTAACTTCAACATAGTGTATTCCGCTAATTAGGCCAGATTTTACAGCATCTTTGTATCAACTGTGCAATGCAAAGCACGTGGAATGTATTGCTGACTCTTGCCTTTTATAATGCATTTAAAAAAAAGTGTCTATGACACCCAAATATTCCCCAAGCTTGTTTACTCTAAAGTACATGGGCTTATAAACAGAGATGTTGGTGCATCTTTACCAGTTACCAATATGGACAAACTTGTAGCTCTCTTAGTAGCGCACACTAAACATCCCAGGGAACGTGCAGTATACAGTTGCGATTAGGTGTAATCCTCCCATAACCAATGTAAGTCATGGTGGAAACAAACTGGTTTGACCCTTTCCTTCTGAGCATCAAGGACAAAGCATTGTACAAAAATCCCTGTACTCCTCCTGGTGCATTGGGATGTCAGCCTTTTACATGACAGTCCTGAGGAGATTACAGAAGTGTTAGGGACAGTTTGTGCCAATGCTGCAGTATCAGGCTATTTCTGGGTCTCTATTTTACATTAATCAGCTTCTGAAGTTCTGCTCAAGTAATTCTGCTGAAAATAAGATGCATCCCTTAACAAGCCCTGTAAAATATATAGACGACTAGTACATTTCCTCAATGCAATTGGCTTAAGCCTTCCTTTTTCTGTGTGTAATAGTCCAGATCTCTCCAGATATCCAGAGCTATCTTGATTTGGCCTCTAAATTAGGTCTCCAAGGGATGCTGGCTCCAAAAATGTGAAAAATTAACACAAAAGCAATTGAATTGAAAGAAAGAACCATGGAGCACAAAAGATGCCTGTGGTACTAGAATGGAAGCTATGCAAATTAGTTCATAAAGATTCATAAAGATTTAGGAAGTTGTGTGAAATGTAATTCACTTTACTCAGTCATCATAATCCTTCTTTCCCTTGCAGTGAAAGTCATACAATTAAATAATAGATACATAAAATACCTCTTTTCTATTTCTCTCTGAAAACAGAACTCCATAAGATAATCGTAAACAGTACAAATGGAAACTGAGAAGTGATAAATGTATCAAGTGACATACTGGGCAGTGGCTAGACAGATTAATTTCTGAATTGCACTGGTCTTATTTGCATAGCCTCTCTTTGCATCTTTGCTCTGAAGTTGTGTGATGTCTACAAGGGAGAAAAGAAAGAAAGTGTGGTTGCACAGGTGTGATTGAGAACATTTTCTAAAACCAAATGAAGACAGCCTATGAATTATTTCTTGTAAAAAATCATGTGAAAATGACATAGTAGAATATTGACCATCTTTTCTACACCTTTCTTTTCCCCAAGAAGTGGATTGACTGAAGCAGAGACAGGACAAGACTTTTGAGATTTTAAGACTCAGTTAATCTATATGAAGGGCCAAAGTAAATAAAAGTCATACCATCCAAATTTCTAGTGCTGGGTCATGAAACACTCAGGTTTATAAATGGTTGGAGCCAACCCTAGGGCTAACTCCTGTCCTGTGATAAATAATGGAGACCTTAGAACTTCCCGGAGACCACAAGAATCTTTTTATGATAGAAAATGTTAGCAGCCTAAATACAGCTTGAACGAGCTTTAGTTAAAGCACCCCTGAGGTCATTTTGAAACACAAGACGCTGAATACACGAGAGCCACTCTAATTAAAATGCCTTCTCCTCCTCCACAGCCCAAAGCACATATGTACATGTTACATGGCCAAGTTCATTAGCGTTCCAAGTTATGAGATCACTGATTTTACATCATTTACATTCACAAAGGGAGTAGGAAGGAAAGGAGGTAATGCCATCTCTTTTGTAGGAGACATCAACTCAGGCTAGTGCTCTGCCTGTAGGAAATCTTTACAATCTGTAGTAATTAAAAGCAGCAATTGATGAGGAAATTAAAGGCTTTTAAGTGCCTTGACCTGAGCCAATGAAGATTACTAGATTAAAGAAGATAAGTAGGCTCTGTGCAATAAGACTTTTTTTCCTTCAGATTTCTGGTGACAGTTCAATAACGAACACAACAAGGGAGAACAGTCAAGTATCTCTGAAGAAAGCCACATTGTCATGTTTTGAAAAGCAATGCTATTAAATGCAATTGTAGTTAGCAAAAAGGAGTTTTCCCTTCCTAGTGCTTGTTTCTTTTACAGTAAAATGGAAAAAGAATGAACTGGAAACATGTGATATATGAATACAGTCTCAGTTCTGTGATACTGTTACAGTCCACGAATTACTTCATCCATATTTCTAAAATACCAGTAGCATCAAATACATGTCTACAATGCTACAAATCTGCATGATGCATTAATTATGCAGGAAGATCTTAAGAGCTGTCTGTGTTTACCACCATTAGAGCAATTGGCATGCCTGAGGGAGCTGAAGGTTTTATTTTCATTCATTTTGTAAAGGACTTTTTAATTAAAGTGTTGTTGAGAGGAACAGTTTTTCCTCCAGCTATTTGAAACAAGGGACTCAAAGTCCCACACTACAAGGTAGACTCTGGGAACCTCAGATCATGATCGCGGTCACATTTTCAAGATCAACAAGAAAGTGCAGCTTTGCAAGCTCTCCTAATTTTTACCACTAGCCTTATGTTGTTTTTGTTGTTGTTGTTTAGAGTTACATCCCATCCTATCCAGAAAGGCTCAGAGTGGCTTAAGAAAAATGACAAACTGCCCACTGATCTCTACAACAGTAGATTCCCTAAATGACTCCACAAAACTTGAAAATTTCCTCCATCTTTTCCCCATCACCGAACTCCTGCTTCCACACTTACCACACTTAAGAGCAAACCTTCTTGCTAATCCCTGCAGTGCTTCCCAGTCTCCATTCAGTTTTATTGAACTCCTGCCACTGGAATCACAAGAATCCATGTGAACCTCAGCATCCTCCTTAGAAAGAATTGTACTCCCTGTGGTGTTAGTGAAAGGTTTTAAAAAGTGACCTCTAAAGTGTCAAAAAATCATAAGGCAAATATGAAAAACCAGAACTTTGTTATTTTTCAGACTGTACTCACTGCAGTTCTGATTAACGAGTAGCAGAAGAATGAAACTAGAAAGAAATGGCACAACTTTTCACTTGTTATATCATTAGGAAAAGGAGGGCTTCAGCTCTCTGGTTCCATCTAGTATAGAAAAACAGATCATGTTTTAAAGCAAGTATTTGAACATCTGAAGCCTCCAGTTTTCCTAGTCAGACTGAGACATTCCCAATCTTGCAGCAAAACTCTATTCCTAAATGCACAATGCTAAAGCCATTAGGAAAAGAAGGTGCTCAGTTCTTTTTAGACCACTTTTATTGCTTGACTCCCAACCTTGAAACCCTTCACTAAAATTCAACTCCTAGTGCAGCCCTCTCATAAAAAGTCAGATGAGGCTTGCCCGCTTTTCATGTCCCCCACCTCTTTAATTCAAAAGCTCAGGAGTTAAAGCACTCACCGAGGCAGTGGAAGGCTTTCTCTGTCTCTGGACCTACAGTTACCTACTAAAAAGCTATAGTATACTACAGTGACAAGGTGCTTGCTCTTGCCCTAGTTAGGACATCTTTAGTTTGATTGACTTGCAGAAAATGAGAAATCCTGATTCCAGACTTTGCTGACAGTTTCACAGGCTCTTATTTTTAATGGTTATATCAATGCTAATGAAAGAAATGGAAAAGCCACAATCTCAGTTAAATGTGTGGGGCTTCAGATAACTATTCTTTTGTGAAGCATTGTCATTCATTTCCAGGCTAAATGCTATTTTTACAGTGTTTTCAATAGCACAGATCCACTAGCAGTCTTTGTCACTGCCTACACTTGAAATCTGTTTCATCATATTTTAGAGCATTGAAGAAGCCATTTGTTCTATATTACAGCAATGGATTTGGCCAACATCCCATTGGCACCATGCATACATATGTATGTAAGCCAAGTGGAAAATTCTAACAAATTCATGACCTCACAGTGATTTATATCAGCTTCCATAGAAAGCCAAGTGGTATCCTTAAAATGAGTATTTCTATAGTAGACAACATGAAAGAATATGCAGAGTATGTTCTGTGACAGGGTGCATGCATGTCCTGCCTCTTTACATGTTGTGAGGGATGGTATATAGGGAAGAAAGCAAAGTTCCTATATGATGCAGGGAGTGCTAAAGACACAAGAGCCTCACTTCATGCGATTGTAGATGTAGACTTTATTCAACTTCCCTCTAGCACATGATTGCATGTTAATGGGATTTTTTGTTTATCTTCTTAAAATACTCTAGGAGGGCAGGAAGCAAAAGCTGGAGGGAGTAGAGAGAGCCTGGAGACCCTGGCAACTGCAACAGGAAAAGGTGAGGGGAGCAGTGCTCTAGCAAGAGCCTGCAGGCCCCATCCTGTTCTAGAAAATGCCATATAAAAAACCTACATTCCTTAAAATAAAAAGTAAGGTTGGAAAGTGAAATGCACAAAAAGCTGATATACCAAGGTTAAAAATTTGCTAGCAAAACTAACATTATCCTTGTTTGCGGGCACATTGCAATATAGTTTTAATTTACATGATTATATGCTAATTTTCTCTGCCTGCTAATGAATGAGGTAAGACTGAGGATTAAAGGCGGCAAGGGTCTACAGAATAGGAATTGTATATATATGTATATGCATATGTATATGGACAATAAACCACACGTTGAACAATGATGATAAAAGTAAACATTAAATAAGCTTACTTATTCAGAGCACCATCCCCTCTACCCACTGTCCAGAAGCTATGTATGATAATGCACTTTAAACTTATTAATGGCAATAGATGCTACCAATAAAATGAAATTAATTCTTTAAAAGCACACTATAAGAATGATAAAAACGTGAGAGCTAGAAAGTCAGGCTCATGAGCATCTGCAGACAAACGAAGTGCTATTTAACTCGACAGTCTGCAGCTTCACCGGAAAGAAGATGGAACACAGAAGGAAAATTGTGTTGAGACAGTGGCGTGCTAGTAAGCCACATGTTGTAGTAAGCCACCTCTTTCCTGAAGCAGGGGTTAGCCAATGACTCTGTAGTCCCTTTATAATATCATGAATGAGGGAAGAGGAGACCAGCAGCACCAGAAAGTGTCTCTGCAAAAACAACTTCTCCCATTCCTGTGAATCCTTGAAATCTGCAGGGCTAAGTGGGGGTTAGCGAAAAGCTGCTCAACTTTCAATCCACTTCTGTCAGAGGAAGGCAGCTGCAAGGAAAACTCCACAAAAGAAACCACATAGCCTTTTCTTCAAGGTAGGTGTGATCGTTTCCCCACATGGTGGCTTTTCACTTGCATTCGTGAAATGAACTGGTGTTGTCTGCCTAGCTTTCAGAAGTTGTGTGCCTATATTTAAAATGATTACCACTGCCAGTCTGGTTGTCGAACTTCAATTTCAAATATAGTAACTCCAGAACTTCTTGAAGTTTAATATTAAAGCACATTCACATAGTTTTCTGCCACTTCTGCCATCCTCCAGCTACATGACTTGTTAGTGACTAATAAGATGTATTTTAATTTATTCTTGTAGAATTATCTTGCAGGCAAAATATGGGGAAGAAAAAGCTTTTTTCCAATGTCACATTTAGAGATTTGTAGAAAGTGAGTCCATCCACTACTAGAAAAATGTACAGCAACAGGATAGCTCCTAGAAGCAAACACACTCTTACCAGAGGGAAGATATGCTTCCTTAAAACTGAATCAAAAGTCTTTTAAAGAACAAAATTTTAGTTTCGTGATTTATGGAGAAGATCATTTAAAATTAAAGGACATCTTCTTGAGTTCACTATCACATTTTTGCCTCTCTAGAGGAAGCCAAAGGCTTCCAGACTTCAAAACAAGATATGTTTCTGTTAATTAAATTGTGCTACTTGTGTGTTTCAAAGCCACTTGGAAGATTTGGCTATTTATTCTGTTCCTTGAAATAATGGCATAATTAAAGACTCAGAAAGTGAAATAGTATGCTGCTTTCTGAAATGATTTTATGCAGTGCCATAGTAGCAGCTACAGATTTTTGTTTATTTGTTTTGGGGGGGTGAAGGGCGGCGGGGGGTTGATCCTAATTCCACTGCTCTGCATTCGTTATAGGAAGAAGGAAAATAACTAGGGAACCAAACTGACCTGAGCTAAGGCAGGGACAGAGACAATATGGAGAAGCAGAGATCTTGTAACATTCAGGAGACCTAGTTTTAGGATAGGATTTTTAGAAAGGAGTTAGGCTGTCTTGAAAATCCAGGCTTTAATTCTGAGCACAGGCATGGCCTAACTGCATTGTCTTGGGCAAAGCACTTAAGATCCCTGTGCTTCAGTTCCTGTTTATTATAGGCAGTTTGACATATAGGTAAATACTTACTAGACAAAGGCTAGTAAATAGTGCTCAGATACATGAGTTTTGAAGCACAGTAATTTTGCTATTGTGCACTGCAAAGGGCTGCCTCAAGATGGTCTTTACTTCATTTCTTTCAACCCATTAGCAAACTGCCGTACCTAACAGGAGTGATGTTCATTAATGATACTGAGGTACTGATGGGATGTAGGATAGGAAATTCAGAGTGAAAGTCATATAAGAAAGAACATTACATCTGCAGTGATCAGGAGCAGTAGTGTAACTAGAGGTGGGCAAGAGTGGCACCATCAGAAGCCAAGTTGGGAGGGATGCCAGAATCACCCCATTCTTCCTCCCAGCATCACCTACATACCAGGAACTCTGCAATGGTCCTCAGTTGGTGCTGATGATGATTTAAAAGCAACAACCAGGGCAGGCAGAGCATGTGGCAATGACAGCAGCTCAGTTGGGGACTGTATAGAAGTTCCTGGCATAGGTAAGACTGATACAGCCTGAACCTCCTCCACCCTTCATAATAGGACCCCTCTTCTTCATCTGCTCTCAGAACCCATGCCTCTCCCCCTCCACAACCCACAGGTGCCCCCTCACAGCCCTCTCTGTTTGCCCCAAGTGTCAACTCTGCTGAGCAGGAGGACTTGAAAGAAAAAAGAAAAATATCCTGAACTGTGGCACTATTTCTGAGTTTTACTCTTCTTTTTTTCCACTGAGATTATAATAACACTTTAGTGCTAGATTGTTTGCATAAAGAAGCTAGGATATGTTGCTGTGTGCCTCTCATAGACATGCATAGCCATAGTCATGTAAACTGCATGTACTAGAGTAATAGGCATGTAAGTCAACATTGCATCAGTGAAGACCTAGTCTGACATTTTTACTGCTAGATAAAAGTTGCTTGTCCTTAGACTGGGGCTCTTATATAACTATGAATCAACAGAATGTTTTCTGACAAATCTCTGGTGAGCTATCACTCTTGGTTTGAAATAATTACTGAATCAATAATATGCACCATACCCCTAGATCTTTTTCATTTCCATCTAAATCTGGATACAGGTTTGTTGCTGAACATTCTTTTTGCAGAGTTACTTAACAAAAATTTGAAATGGAATTTGGACTCATCAAACTCTGTTACTCACCACCTGCAGCATTCGTGGTTTCTAGATATCCTGGATAATAGCCTAACTCCTTCAAGTTAGGGCCCTGTAATAATCTTAGTGTTCCAAACTCAAGGCAAACTAGATGTGAAATAAATATATCAACGTCACCACAGACATGGGAATATCATTCCATATAAATTGTATACAAGTCCAAAGATGATCTCCTCTATAATTACATTTCATAACGGGGGTGGATTTTAGCAGGTCAAGGCAAAAGCACTCAAAAGCAAACCTACCATTCTTTGCACCCTAGTTTAGAAGAACACATCTCACCATCCTTCATTCACTGCTCTGGGAAACCAACAGTATCTATGTAAAATGGGATAAATTAAAGATGGAACAAGAGTGTTAAGTCTTAAGCTTTCTTGTTGTTTTCATGATGAGATTTTTTTTTTCAATGGGGCTTTCCTCTTCTTTTTATAAGAAGTGAAGAATCCTTTGAAAAATGTCTTAGAGTGCCTATACACATGTTCCAACGTGTTCTAATTAGAACGTGTTGGAGCAGACTTGATTGAGTCTGCTGTAACGTTCACTCCAGTATGCTACAGCATCACATGCACTCAGCATCCTATGTTTCCAAATGGTGGCAGGGGCACTTTAACTAAAACTAGTCAAAGGAACTTTAGTTAAAGCACTCCTGCCACCATTTTGGAGTGTGGGGTGCTGAATATATGTGATGCTGCACTGTTTTAATTGAATGGCTCTTCCAGAGCCGTTCAAATTAAAATGCCCACCCCTCACCCTGGAGCATATGTATACACACTCTTAATGTCCTGGGAAAGGGGGACTGGGACCCTTGACAGTGCCTGATGGGTATTCAATGCTCAAAAATTGCAGGGAGAGCAAGTCACTATAGTAGTGGTGAATTCATCTCTGGGAAATGTAGTGGTGTGTCCAAGACAAAAGGTTGGTACTATACTAGAAGCTAATGTGGTGAGCCCTGTGCAGAGGGACAGCCCCTCACATATTGACCGTAACCATTTCATCTCTGAGAATTACCCCACACCCAAGAAGGGAAGATCCAACTGCAGAAAAAGCTTCAAGACTGGGCAAGTGTATTCTCTTTGCACAACTGGGACAAAGGGAGGGCAAAAGGAGTCAAACATCAAATACACCTCAACAATCCCAGACCCTTTCATGAGCGGTCACAATGCATACCACTGGCCAAGATGGGGGAGGTCAGGCATCACCTACAGGAGCTCCTTGTCCACAAAATGGTAATGGAGTGAAAGATTCCATGCGCCTCACCCATTGTAATTGTACACAAAAAGAATGGGAGTCTGTGGATGTGTATAGATTACTGCATGCTGAACGCCCACACAGTGGTTGACCAGTACACTGTCCCTTGTGTACAGGAGGCCCTGGATTGTCTTGGGGATAGCAAGTGGTTCAGGGTGTTGGATCTCCACAGTGGATATTACCAGATTCAACTGGAAGAGGCCGATAAAGAGAAAACAGTATTTATCTTTTAGAGTATCTTGGGAGCCCTGGCCATGTTCCAACACCTCAAGGAAAAGGTGGTGTGAGAAATGCATCTCACCCAGGTGCTGGTGTATTTGGACAACCTTATAGTGTTTGGGAGAACCCTTGAAGAGCACAATGAAAGACTTATGCACGTACTAGACTGACTTAAAGCTGCTGTGCTTAAGCTAGTGCTTGACAAGTTTTGCCAGGCTTCTGAAAATATATGGGGCATATCATATCTCAGAATAGGGTTGGCATGGACCCAGAAAAGGTCCAGGTGGTAACCACCCGGCTGCATCCTTCTGTCAAGGGTTGGAGAGGTTCCTAGGGTTTGCAGGATTTTATAGAAGATCTGCACCTGATTACATGGCCATTATGAAGCCCTTAAACCAATTCACCCAAGGGTACCAAACTGGGAGGGCCTCCAAGGAGACAGAGGAATCAAGGCCCAACCTCAGGAAATCAGAGGGTGCGCAGCCCAATGGAGCCCTTTGGGTTGTGGTGGGATGCCCAGTATGAGAATGCATTCTGTGAGATCATCCAACGCCTTACTGAGGTGTGATGGCCAGAACCAGAGAGATTAATAAGCAATAAATATATGCTTCCTGGAGGCATTTGGAATTTTTGCCTAATATAAAGCTTGTAAGTTCATAAGCCAGAAATGTAACTTGTCTGTCATAAGTTTAACTAAAATGATAAAACTAACTGTTCGTGGAACTGACTAGGCCCTAAAGGTGAAGCTGTAGCTGCAAGATTAGCTGACCTAATGGTTTTTGCTCATGGTTGAGCCTTGATGATAAAAACTGGATAGCACACCCAACACATTCCAGGAAAGCACATCCCAAGAAAGCACATTCAGAGAAACCTAAAAGAGGTTGGGCTTAGGCAGAGTGATATCAATTTCAAACCTAAAGGTGCTGCATTGTAATTTGCTTATTGGATAAACCCGAGTCTGGGTAGTAACGTTTTATGATAATTTTTAACACCTTTCAATCCCATAGGGTAACAGCTATAGGGCAAGATTGTGAGTGGCTCTAAAGCCAACAGATTAGCATAAGACTAGGTATAAAAAGCACATGCATCAGGTGACCAGCAAGAAGGAGGGAACAGAACAGTCATTGCTATTCCAAGGCTGGACTCTGAACTCTCGGTGTGAGTGAGGATCAGATCCTGATCAAGGGACCTTTCCTGACAATCCCTCCGGCAGCGTTGATCAGGGACGCCTGACTTCACTGGAATCACTTGGCACACACCTGGCATTGAGGGACTATCGATAAGTTGCAAACCCATGTCTGTCTTTCTGTTGTTTTGAACAGCACAGTGGCTGATACCCTCACAGTGCCCAGTTGGCCTGCAACAGAATTGTTCCATCTATCTGTTGTTATTATCTGTTGTTATTATTTACTATGAGCTCTTTAATACTGCATTATCTGCTTATTGCATTTATCTTTTGTTAACTCTTGTGTGTGTGTAAGCTATAATAAATTTGCCTTTGCTTCACTCCCAACTTTGCCTCCTCGATCCCGAACCAAACAACCCAGTGGCTGGTACAGTTGCAGCACCCAGTCAGCCTGCAGCTAAATTGATACACTCACAGTGTCCAGCTGGCCTGTGACACTGAGGTGCTCACATTAGCATATCCCTACTCTAATCAGCCATTCATCCTGCACACTGGTGCCAGCCTATTAGGGCTGGGGGCTGTGTTGTATCAGCTACATGAAGGGCAGTGGTGACCAGTGACCTATGCCAGTCAAAGTTTGATGCCCAGTGAAACATGATACCCAGTGCACAAGCTTGAGTTCTTGGCCTTCAAGTGGGCTGTAACATAAAAATTCAGGGACTACTTGTATGGAACTATGTTCCAAGTATGGACTAACAATAATCCCCTGACTTACATACTGACCAGTGCCAAACTGGATGCAACTGGGCATCGGTGGGTGGCTGCTCTGGCAGACTATTTGTTTAGCCTGCATGATAGGGCAGGACAATGGAAAATTGATGCCAACACCCTCTCCAGTCTGGCGCCTTCAGCTGACCGGGATATGCTGCTCCCAGAGATGGTCTGGTCCCTCTGTGATTTGCCTGCTTGGGACCCTGTGGCCGAAGGGGTGAATGCGGTCTGACAAGCTAAGATTTTAGAAATACCACCTGATGGGATCCCACAGGTGTGGGTGCAGCATACAACCCTGACCCCAGCTGTTCTTCCCCAAATGATGGCAGCCAACTGGCACAAGGCCCAGAAGCAGGACCTTGATGTGAGGGACATGTTGTAGGTGTGATGGAAAAGCCCTGAGCACTCTCCCCCCATGGAGCGAGTCACCCCCTACAATCCAACTTCTAGTGAGAGTGAGAGAGACTGAGGCTTATCAATGAGGTGCTACACTGTGAAGTCATAGACACAGAAGGCGAAATGCTGTTGCAGCTGGTCCTTCTTAAGGAGCAGAAGGCACTTGCACTTAAGGCCCTGCACAATGATTTTGGTCATCTGGGTGTGGAGCACACCCTGGCTCTAGCTAGAAAGTGCTTCTGTTGGCTCCAGATGGCAGAGGATGTAAAGGATAAGTGTCTCAACTATGAGAGATGCATAAAGAGGAAGATCCTGCTGACTCAAACAGCATACTTGCATATCATTCAGAGTTTGCAACCATTGGAGCTGGTGTGCATAGTTTTTTTTCTCTGTAGAAGGGGAGGGAAATCAAAAAGGCAATATACTTATGGTGACTGATCACTTAATCCAATATGCACAAGCCTTCTCCACCTGTGACCAGACCACTTGGACAGTGGCAAAGGTGCTCTGGGAGAAGTACTTTTCAGTGCTTGG
>JAGPOW010000261.1:184002036-184027801 GCA_030014935.1 Caiman crocodilus
GCTTTCCTTTTCAGGAGGGGAAGCTTTGTACCGGAAGATGCTATATCAGTGCTAATGTGAATATGAAGTATGATCCATTGCATTTATAGTGGGAACATATGAATTCTGCCACTGCCTGAGCTTTAATCTGTCTAAAGAACTGCACAGAACTGGCAGAATCTGAGAGGACTCACTGGCTATTGCAGGCTCTGTTTTACCATGCAGGATGCTGGGCACTATCAGTCTCTTGTTTTAGTGCAATCTTGAAGAACTCCTAGGCTAGGGACAGACATTCAAAAAGCCTAAACCTGAATTAATTCAATCTTTGTAGGTTAGTCTAGCCTGGCTAGGCTGAACCAGTTTGTAACTGCCCAGACATCCCCTCTGGACTGACAAAATGTGGGCACATACCTCCAGTGGCTCAGGCTAGAGCAGCCCTCCCTCCCTTTTCATAGTGCTGAGCTGAGGGAAGGGGTGTGTGTCATGATGCTGTGATTAGGTAGGGGTTCCCCTCTTTGCTGCTCCTCTAACCAGTGATAGAGCTATCAGGGAGTTGCACAGAGTTTACTTACACAGCAGGGAGTTACACAGCATTTATCAGCCCACCAGCAAAACAAAGCCTCTCTCATTAGTTCAAGCTCTTCTTAAACAATTTTTTCCAAGGAAGGAATGGAAGGATGTTACCAGCTACCTGTTGATTAGTTTCAAAAAGCCCTAAGTGGATACTGTCCTGTCTGCTTTACACAGACATCTCTTAGCATTATCTTGCATACCACATGCTGGCTATGGTCCATCCCGGGGGGGAGGGGGAAATCCCTGCTTGAGCAGGAAGTGATGAGGGGGAGGTGGGACAGGAGGAAGACAGGAAGATGCTGCTGTATGTTCAGTGTCTGCCAGAGCTCCAGCCAGGGAGCAGAGGGGTGGGGTCAACCCTGCTGGCTGGCACATAGAGCCCTACCCAGGGCTACAAAGCATCTGGGATGCTGGGGGACTCTGGTTTAAGTTAAACCAGGATGGGGTCTGGGACAGACATTGCATAAACCAACTTGACCCAAATCAGTTAAGTCTGAAACTACATTCAATCAGGTTTAGCTCAAACCGGTTTGAACCATTTTCAAACTGTTTTATGTGCATTAAATGTCTGCTGTTACAGGTTTAAACCAGTTTCTGATCAATTAAACTGGTTTCTGTGTAACATCTGTCCCTAGCCCTACATTCTAGCTAACAGAATCAGTCAGAGATCATTCAGGCCATCCACCTGCCAACACAAAATTATTCCCTACAAGGGTTCCTTACCAGTTTTCTGGGTTTAATTCTTTTATTTTCCCTGCCCTTAGCTCAAGTAGGGCCTTTGAAGCATAAGGTAACTTCAGAAGTATAACTGTCGCTGCTCAGTCATGAATTTCTGGGTTTTTTTAGATATTGGGTGCAGGCTCACTACACAATTTGTCATGACTTTTCACTGTGTTTTCAAATAAATTATCATTTCTGCTTAAAATTAAACCAGTACATGGTTTGTTTTTGTAACACTCATGAGTAGGGATGTAAGAATCATTAATGGTTCCACTGTCAATCCCATATGCAGAGAAGGAGACAGAATATGGGCCCTAGTTGATGTCTAGCTCTCAGAACAGCCTCTGGGGCATAAGAGCAGCTTGTGAATGACTTTTCCAGTGGAGTCAACAATAAGGACATCTGGGACAAAACTAAGGCCCCAGGTTCACATTGATTTAATGGAGTGATAGGATCTGATACCTGATCCCACCAATTGTGTCATGTGCATGGCAAGATGTGCAATTAGTGGGGATCAGAGACCAGATCCCAATTGTGACATTACTACTTGCCAGTTCCAGAGAACTACTTGCCTAAGATCTGGGGCTGGAATTGTGGCCTTGGGGGTTTGCTACCCCAGTACCTGGTGCCTCCCTGTCATTCAACCTGCCTGACAGCACTTTCCAGCCCCACGTCACCTCCAGTCTCTCATCTGCCATTGTCTTTCAGGGTTGTTGGGGTGACGGTGTTTGGGGCCCAGAATAGCCTTACTGGTATTACGTCTCAGCTGTGTGTTCTTGGGCAACCCTGGCACAGGATGCAGTCTGTCTGACTTGCAAGGACTCACTGCCCCCCCTCCCCTCCTCTACATAAATGAAACTGAATAAGATGCAGTGAGAGACACACCTAAGACCCTCCAGATAAGGGTGACAAGAGTGAAACAACTGCCCTAGGTCTCATTTGCATCCGAGATGGAACCCGATGCCCGTTCATTTACATGAGAGATGGAGAACAGAAAGTCTGAAGCAGAGACTGCAGTGAATTCTGGGACCAGAGAAGCAGGGGAGCACTGCATGATGGGGAGTCTGTGCTCCAAATGTTCATCAACCCATGTTCACACACACCCAGATCAGTGTTTATCAGACCAGTTCTAATCTGGATTTACTAAGGACTTTTTCCCCCGCAGACACACACACACCTCTAAGTTTAATAGGCATCTTGGGCCATACATTCCCCGGTCCCACTATGGGAGGCCTATTGAAACTCGATTGACTAAAAATCAGTTGCTGGGTTAGGGAATGCTGAGGCAAGAGACCGAGTCAGAGCGGGTATGGGCAACATTTGAACAATGGTTAAGGGTTCATCACAGCGTCCAGCCCGTTGGAGCCCTAAATCACAGGTGTTGTCATACTTTTCCCAAGATGACTGGTGGGAGTCCTTTCCACAAAAGGTTATGAGCACCCCAATAATTATCTTAAGTGTGTTAAAAGACTATAGTAAGATCTGGAAAAATCATGCTAAGCTGAGACTTATTCACAACAAGTAAAAATCCAAAATCCTGATGCTGCAAGCTATCTATTGTTTCTGGAGAAACCATGAGATATCCCATCAGTATAGCTGCCATCCATAGGAATTTCAAGCTGGCTCCCAAATATTTGGTTACTCCCTAATCTTAAGTGTTTCCTGATTATCAAACAGTTTCTTGAGATGTTCCAAACCAGATAACCCCTTGTCAATAGAAAAGACAATGATTTACACAATTAAAGATGCTTTGAAGCAGCTGAACTGAGGGTATAAAAATCTGTAAAAAGGGTGTGTGCTTAAAGAAGAAAGAAGAAGAGAGAGGTGCTTCAGAGAGAGAGAAAGAAAGAAGAAGAAAGAAAGAAGAAAAACTCCTGTGCTGACACGATCCCCTGTTGTTCTTGGGACGCTGGAAGAACAGATCATCTCCCTTCAAGGACTGTGCCTGTCAGCTTTACAGCCTGAGTACCTTGGACTGGTAAGATCCCACCTCTCTCTCTCTCTTTTCTCTCTAGGCATAAATTGCTGAACCTGAACTGTATTAGTTAAGCTTGAGCTAAGTTTCCCCAAATACTTAGTTAAACCAGGTTACTACTGTAATTGTTTGTGTTTGCTTTACTTTTGCATGTCTATTAGTACTAGTATCGTTATATATTTCATGTGCTTAGCAATAAATAACTTTTATAGTCAAACTGGTAGTAACTGGGTATATTTTTCCTTCTCTTCTTCTCTTTCCTTCTGTGCTCTGCAGCAATGCTTCTTTTACCAAAGCTAAAGATCCTTGTGAAGCCCAAAAAATACTGTGGGTTCTGCTCATCAAGACGCTGAAGATTGGGACATGCTGAGTTTGAAACACGTAAGGGGATCAGCTTGTACAGGCTGATTGACCCAGTTTGACTCAGACGTGCCCTATGAACTGAACGCTAGCCCATGAGGGTGTCAGATGGACACCCAGCCAGATTCAGAGGGATTCTGTTCACCTGTGTGCTTGTGTCTGACTGCAGTTTATTGTTGCTCTGATGAATTGATTCTTGGCATATGAGGGTGTCAGCCTGTCTATGCTGATCAACCTGGCCAGGTCAGGCGTGTCATGTTAATTTGTATGTGTGTTTGTGTATATGACTGATTTGGTGACTGGAAGAACCCAGTCCCATTGGGATTGAGTCCTGCAAGATAGCTCCATTGGGGGTGAGGGCTTGCAGAAGGGAGAGATACAGCTCCGTATAGTAACAGAAGCAGCACACTGACAGAGTCACCAAGACCCTAGAAACGTATCCCTAATAAATGAGCACACCGCAAAGTAATGGGCAAATCTGGTAACACTGGTTCTCTCAATGGTCAGCTCTGCCTTCTTGGGTAGGTCTGCTCCACCAGGGGTCTGTGCTCTCCCCACCATCCCAGCACTTACCCTTTAAGAGTGCCTCCCCACCCCACCCCCCGCCGCCTTCCTAGCACCTGCCAGAGTTTCAGCCAACCTGGCCTCGGCCCTCTTTTCATCTGGCTGCACTGTCAGCCTTTATCCACTGTCTAAGATCTCAGCTCCTGGGTGTTAGCCCTGACTTATAGCAGCCCATGCTGAGGCTCCAGTGTCACCCCAACAGCCTCACCCCTCTAGGTTGGGGCTAGCTCCTGTCACTCATAATGGGGAGTGCCTCCCATGGCTTCCTCCTCACCTGTAGCCATAACCTAGTCCTTGGATAGAAAAATTCCAACACAAAACAGTGACTTAACCAGTCCTAACTTAAACAAACCTCTCTAAGGCTCAGGAGGCTCAAGCCGTGCTCCTCAGTCTGGCTAGCTTCCTTCCAAGTAACAGAGGCAGGGGTTTCTTGTTACAAACTGTCAATCAGCTGATTTTTGGCCCTGGACCCAAATGCATGGGGTCCAGTTTGAATCCCTGCTGTGTTGAGCTGACAATAACCTGATTGTCACTCCCGGCTCTGATAGCCCCAGGTCCAGTTAGAAACTAGGGCTCTCCAGGTCAGACCTACAATTAGCTAATTGTCATAACCCTGCACCTGGCAGAGCAGAGGCTCCTGGCAGGAGTGGGAGAGGAAAGAAAGGGGAGGAAGGTCCAAAAGGCTTCCCCTTCTGGGGACTTTAAAGTCCACCAGAAGCTTGTGATCCCCCACACTGTGGCAGCCTGGCCAGAGCTATGGGGCACAGGTTTTAAAGTCCCCAGTGAGGAAATTGTTTTGGCATGCATTTTAAAGTTTCCCAGGTGCCTCTCCCCACTGTCTGGATCAAAGTGCCAGGGGAATTTTAAAATACACAGCTGCAGCTCAGCTGTAATCATGCTCTTTAAAAATCCTTGTGTGCTGGGACCCATGGTGTGGAGCATGAAGTCCAGGGAAAAGCGAGCCTGAGATCAGAGAAATATTTCCTGATGTCATCCTCATGGTGCCTTGCCCCACCTTGACACATCTACCTCCAGGGATTGAGTGGGGGTGCCAGGTCCAGAGCCCGAGACCCAGTCCAGTTCCACTGCTCAGGTAGGGGGACAACTGTGCCCCAGGCCCTGTGGTTGTCCCATACAAGATCGTGATGCTCAGCTGAGCATCAGGATCTGTCATGGGTCAGCCCCAACATGCCACAGGTCCAGTTTAAGTCATAGTACAAATAAGCAAAAGATGTATAACAAAAGATTCATAGATGCATAGATTCTAGGGTCGGAAGGGACCTCAATAGATCATCGAGTCCAACCCCCTGCATAGGCAGGAAAGTGAAAACCCCACAGCAGAACGCTGCATTACTTTGCACCCTTGAAAAGCAACATGAACAGAGCAAAGCGGCCAGATGTTACACATTATATGTAAACTACCTTTGTGGTGTCTCTGCCATATTATCATGCCATAAATTGACTTTAATGGGTGGCTGGGCTACTATTTATGGCATGATAAACACCTTAAGATGCATCTTAACTGTAATGTGTGCCAGGGCCTGAAAGGAAACAATGTACTTCAGTGTCTTGTCCTTTCCAAACAATCACTAAAGGGAATCTGCTCCTCCTCTGCCCTCTAATAATTTATCATTACATAAGATATGACTTTGAGCAAGTTTTCAGCAGACACCCACTAGATAGATGTTTCCTTTGTGCTTATTTGCTAGAAGGTTTACAGAAACTTTTGTCTTCTGAAGTCCATCTGGCTCTGATTAATAGTGAACTTCTACAATGACTTTTGTCATCAGCACAGTATTTGTATCATTGCTTATGCCACTTATAATAGAGTACAGTTACCAACATAAAATAAGATGAGTATTTAATTGATCTCCTTCCGGAAGGAGTGTTGAGTCAAAAGTCAGAAGAAAACATTAGTCTTGATCTTTATTTACCATAGAGTTATGTCTTGGAACAGAAAGAAATGTGCTCATGAGGACCCAGTCCAGGACATGATAGCTAAGATTACTCTGATCTCTGAAGCAACCAACTTCAGGGGAAAAATTATATTAGTTGTTTTGTGGATCAAGTGAAACATGACAAAAGAAGGGTGAACCTGCTGCAATTAAAGAACCCTAAAGTTAGTGGCAGTGATCCATCCTCAACATGCACAAGGAGTGGCTAATTTTTCTAGCCTACCTCAACCTCGAGCACCACTGTACCTTAAAAGCACTAAAAAAAGACTTTTTCCTGTCACTATCAAAGCAAAAAAGAGTGTTGTGCCTCTAGCAGCAACAGCCTTAATGCTGTGCATACAGCTGCAAGTAGACTGTTCCCACACAATATGACAGGCTTACCTGAAACAGCTTCAACAGCACTTTTAATATTGCCCAAAATGGAATTTGGCCAATAGCTACTGCCATTTGCACAAGTTATATGGCTGCCTGCTTTCCCTGTGGACATCCTAAGTGGCTTACACTGTACATGCCCAGAATATGATACATTATAACAACATGCATTTTCAATGACTTCTAGTTAGTTTTAGGTCAAGGTGCCAACATCTAAGAGATTGGTGACCTTTCAAGTAGCAAACAAGGAGTCTGGAAAAAAGAATATGCTGTGATCAACATTCAGACCAACCTACACACTTCTGGCCTGTAAATCTGACCTAGTTTTATTCCATTCAGATTTTGTTCATACTCTGTATTTGAATCATCTACTACAGAGATTCTCAAACTTTTTTGTGGACCACTTGAAAATTGCTGAGAGTCTTTGTGGCACTGGAAAACACCCACAGGGGTCAGAAGCACCAGGGCAGACCCCAGTGGTCCTGAAGAAGGGAACAGGGACACTAACACCAGGCAGGCTGGGGCAGAGAAAGAGCCGCGTGAGCCAGCGTTTCACTGGCTCTTCAAGTGGCTGTCGATCAAGCTGGGCAGCAGCCAGATGATGATGTCAGCTGGGGATGCCACTGTGGGAAACTTAAAAACCCTGCCAGAAGCCAGACCAGGCAGGGGGGAGAGGAGGAAGCCAGCAGGGAAGACATCAGACACGCTGAGACCTGGAGCACTGGCACAAACAGACGGGACAACCCTGCCTCATGGCAGAAGGGTGAGGGCAGGAACTGGTACCTGGCTGCGAACTTGCAAATCCTGGCCCCGGAGCACTAGAGGCTCATGGATGTTGATTCTCCTTTAGAGAATCGACTGGGTTTATATACTCTGGCCCTGAAGTCAGCATTTGAGGCCTCAGGGTTGGCACAGGAATTGGGAAAGTCAGGCTGACTGCCCAAGCGTATGCCTCACCCACAGCTCTGGAGGCAGATGCCCCTCAGGGTAACGCATCAGCCATAACCCTGAGTCAGTGAGGTGGCACAAGGATCTATACAGCTGGTGAGTGGATAGGGTGTAGGGAAGGCAGAGCCCCAAGTACAACCATGACAAATCCATGAGTATCCCATCTTCGGGTCTGGGGGATGGAACACCACTGAACCCCTTCTTCTTTACAATTCCATCAAGTTGTGGCAGGAGAGTTGGGGACCCAGACCATGGAGTGGGAACATACTCACAGCCAGCTGAGGGCACCACAGTCTTGCTGGATCACTTAATAAACTTTTTTTTATTCTACAAATTAAAGCACACAACTCATGTTTTAATGTCAGTAGTCCTACCTTTCTTATGTGACAGATGTGCCTGTTTTTCTAAGCCAAGTTCTAAAAAGTTGAGTGTAATGTTTGTCAGATTTAGCCTTAGGTCACCTTTCTGCAGACCACTTGAATAGAGCTTGCAGACCACAGTTTGAGAACCTCTGACCTAGTACACCCAAATCAAGGTAAAATAGTATTGAAATATATTGCTCAATTCATTTGAGGAATTTTTGTTAGAGTCCCTCAGTCCCTTTATCAGTCCACACAAAAATAATGTAGAAAGTGTTAGAAGCAATTCTGGCTTGCTAGGCTCTGATAAAATCTTTTTTAGATAACTCCTGAGTATCCTTGGAAGTGCATCTAGTCCACAAAAGAGAGTGCACAAACAACAGCAAATTCTCCCCATGCCTGAAAAAGGATGTTTGTACCCAAAAAGCTTGTAAGGAACAATTTTTCCAACTATTTAGATATCACATTTACCTAAAGAACCTTGTCTGCCAAATAATTGAAAGCACTTGTGACTTAGGACTACAGTGTTTCTGCAAAGTTTCAAATTCCAGTCTTCAAAAGTCTGGACTGGAATCCTGTTAAAAAATGTGAGATCAGTTTTCCATTTCTCTTCTATGAGAAAGAGGACTTAAACATTTTACAAAATGAAATAATTTTTGAGGCAGATGGAAAGTTTTCAGAAAATCCAAAGACAGTTGAAATCAAAATGCCTAAACTATATTGGGTACCAGAAACATCATGCACCCTAATATATTCTGCTTCTCAATGAGGCTCAGGCAAACTGACCCACTAATATGGTTAATATTGCTCTTGTTACCTGACCTAGCTCACGTATCTCTGCACACCAGCTTTGGGCCGTGTAGACATATCCAGGGAGTTTTACTATTAACTGTAATAAATCTTGGAGCAGGGCCAGTTTCTGAAATTATTTCCAAGTTTCCTAAAATTTGGACTGAATTTTGTTGCTGGTTTCTATCTGGTTACATCACAACACTTGTGTCTGATGCATCTTTCAAAATATTATCTATCCAAACCAGGTACTGTTATCAGGATGAATTAGTGATGTTTGATTATGTAAGATCAAACTGCAAAAGCATGTAGAAAGCAGTACGTTAAGCTTTGCAATCTGCCATAGCATGTCCTAAATCCAAGGTAAAATGGAAGATGATATTTTTTTTTGTCAGCGAAAGAGGGGAAGCTTTTTTTTTTTTCTTTCAAAGCCCTGGACATAAATATGAAGGGAGCACTTACCCCGGCAGTAGATAAACTCTTCAAATAGATTAGGGCAGTGGTTCTCAATGATTTTAGGCTCAAGGCACCTGTCATAAAATGCCAGTGCTTTGTTTTCACTCCTTTTTTGACTATAGAAAAATAGAACAATTCTTCTGTTGCAAAGAACTGTTGCAACAAGATCAGAATGTGTTTTAACGCTGTGGATTCCTTTTTTGAAATCTCTGGTTTTATCTTGTGAGTTGTGTTTGCACACCTAACAGTGTTAACTTTGCATGGCACCCCACAGCACCCTTGAAAGGATTCTCAAGGCAACCCAAGATAATGTACCATTGAGAATCACTGGATTAGAACCACAGAATGGCCCAAGTTCTGTGATTTTATACACCTAACATAATCTCTCTCCTTCAGAGCATGTATGGCAACAGCAGTTAACTTGACATGCCATTGCATGTAAAAGCTCCCAATGCTAGTTTTAAATGATTTCAGTGACATTTCAAAAGTGTATGCTTTCCTCAGTATTTATAATGGTTGTGGAAAAGTAGTGGGAAATGCACTGAGGCATTCAAAACAAAATGCAGGTTTCCCTTAAAGGTCAAGACAAGATAACATTAAGGATAACCTTTCAAATGCCAGAAGTGTATCGAATATACTTCTATCTATTTTAATACCACTTTACTAACTTGTATTTCACTTACCTGTTTAAGTTATGTCTTTAAATAGTAGCTCCATAAATAAAGTCAGTTTTCTACTAAGATGCCTTTTTTAACATATTTGTATTATAATCCTCAGGTCTCAACTTGTATGGTGTAGAAATGCATATTAGATTATAGAACCTGAGAATTTGGGCTGAATATTTTCTAACCAATTCTGCAACCTAACTTATTTATTCTGTGACTTAACATTAATTCTGTAATCTTCCTAAAAATATGTTTTTAGTTCCTAAAACAATGAGAATTAACTCAGATGAAGATCCAATTTAGCACAGAATCAAGATGAAATCATCTTGATTAATGCTTACAGCCAGGACAAGATTTTGTAATGTACATTTTCAAGAAAAAAAATCCCCCATAAAGAATGAATAATATAATACAATCAAACTTACATGTTCCATTTAGGAGACTAGACTGTAAATGTTTTTGGGGAAAAAAAAGAAGATTTAAAACATACTACTAGGAAACATTGAACAAATTGATCCCACGGTATTACATTTTTAGTATCTAAAAACCTTTAGGAAGTATGATGAAGTCAGTCAAGAGCTCTAATTTATGACAGAAGTTTAAATGACCCAGAGGCTGTTTGTTTTAAGTCCTGCAAAAAAGAATTGGTTAATCTTTCTCACAGGAATTTCTGGGGATTAGTTCCCTTTCCACAGTGTCATTTATCATGTGCAACTTAGCGGTTTACTGCTACATTAGGGGAGTACATTAAGGGCTCTGTGAACAGAACAACTGTTCACCAGAGCAGCCTTGAGGAAAACCAGGAGTGATGGCCACAAGCTCCTGGAAGACCATTTCATATTCAACATTAGGAAAAACTTCCTCACAGTTAGGATGTCCAAACTGTGGAATAAGCTCCCTCCAAGGGTGGTGCAATCACCTACCCTGGAGATCTTCAAGAGGAAACTGGTTGGCCATCTTGCTGGGGTCACCTGACCCGAGTTGTCTTTCCTGCCTGTTGCAGGGGCCTGGACCCAATGATCTTCTAAGGTTCCTTCCGGTCTTATAATCTATGAACTCACATTGGCAGAAATTATAGGCAGAGTACAATCAAATCTTCCTATTAATTAATTCTAATGCAAAAGTGGAATAAACCTGTTCCTTTTATTTCTTCTTCAGTAGTTTTGCCTTCATTTTGCATGTCAGGTACCTTTATTTCTACAGGCTCATCTAATTTTGTATTAGTGCAAACCTGTCAGAGGTGGACCAAGAAATAGCAAATGTCCACATTTAACAGTGCAAAGTGACACTTGCAGAGCAAAGTATGAAATGTCATTACAGTTTTGAAAGTGGCCTTCAGAAACCAAACTGCAAACACAATCAACACTTGCTTTTTGAGAAGTTATGATTTTACTAAATTTTATAAAAAATGTTATTACCATGTTTGACAAGTCTAATAATTTTTTTTAAAAGTATTGATAACTAGTTAAAAAACCTACAAAATCAAAGAACAGAGGTACTTTCCCTACAAAAGGAAACCCTTCTGAAGTGTTATGCAATATTGTATTTTTGTTTTGTGAATTGCTTTAATTTTTTGGTAGTAGATTGAAATTATCATTCTGTCTTGATCAGAATAAGTAACAATTAGAGTCCCACGTGCTGATTAGTACTACATTGTCCAGAAATCCAGGTAGATTCGGAACTATTTGATATTAATTACTAATCTGAAATGACAGTGGTTGTACACAGACAGGATTTAGTAATGAATGGATTTGGACAGTAATGAAAATCAAATTTGAACAAGTCTTTGCTGGAGGTCTGGTGTAGAATCTACTTTCTAACAGGTAGAAAGCTGGATTGCCATTCATTTATATTAGTGCAAGTCAGAGTAATTCAAGTAAGGTCAATGAAATGATACTGGTGTAAATAAAATCAGAATTTGGTTCACTGTTTCTTCATATGACTAGACAGGCAGAGTTGTATTTTGCCATCTGTTGCAGCAGTGAAACTTCAGAGTGATTCAAATTACTTCCGTGAAGTTACTTCAGATTTTACACCAGTTTAGAGTAGAACCTTATTCAGAATTGCTAAGAATAATAAGCTTGAAATATGGATATAAACCCCAAAAGTAAAGTAATATTCTGGCACCTCTGAACCTATGTCAGCAGCCTAAAATACTTTCTATCATACGCTGGATATGCTTTACTTTTCTTAGTACAGTAATTGCTAAAATGGCTTTTGGGCACCAACATGTGAAATTAATATGACATAAAACTCCAGAGCAGTTTGCGCCCAAGTTAACTGTTCCTGGGTGCAGTGTCTACACATGTACCTAGGACAGCAGCATGTTGAGCTGGGGCAGAGCAGGCTCAGGCTGTAATATGAATGTATACTTAGATAATGATGCTTCACTGTGGGACTAATCAGTCAACTTTGCAGTAAAGCTCATGTATAGATGAACCTCATGAGTAATACATTAATGGTTTCTCCTTGTCCAAGTGACTAGTTCAAGCCATTGGATAAACTATTGACAGAAGTTCGCTATAGCCTAGACCTTCCACAACCACATCTGAATGCTGTAATCCAGGGGCTAGCAACCTCTGGCCTGGATTCAGCCCAGGGAGCCACTGGACCCACTGGGCATGGGGCTTCAGCAGCAGGTGTTTCCCCTGTGTTGTGGCAGGGAAAAGTGGATCCTATTGCCTACCTTTCTTGCCCATCTCTGGTTTGAGCTGTGTTATTCTGGTCCACAGCCTGAAAAGGCTGCCGAGTGCTAAATCTGATTCCTCTGCTTTAGGGTCAAGCTCTTTCAGCAAGAGACCTTTGGATAACTCCCTGTTCATCATGCTGCTTTTTGGATTCCATACTGTGGGACCCAGTCTCCCTGTACTGTCCTTGGAGGGAGGGATGCCTCAGTTCAGGGTTCTGGTTTCTCCTTCCGATGCATTAATTACCCTTTATTAGATCTAGCCCCTAACTTCCAAAAAGGGGGGGGGAGGGTTAACTGAGAGCCACACCTCTCTACTCACTATGTCCTATTCACTCAGTTAGACATCTACTCACTCAGCAAGAGTATCTCTTTTTTCAGCACCTAACGGTCCCCACATATTGTATGGGGAGCCTCAGTGCCTGACATAAGGTTGTGAACTTGACCTGAGAGCAGAGCAGCCAAAAGCTCAGCACTCAAACTCTTTTGTGAATCAAGAGCTTACTTAACAAACAAACAAAAAAACCTTATACCCACACCAGATGCCACATTTGTACATGCATCAGGGGAAAGCTTTCAAACATTGTGAAGATGAACCATCGTGGTAAGACTGTTGACTGCAACAAAACTCTCCATAACATGTAAAGACAAGGGAACAGAGAAGAACGTGACTACAAAATACCACAGGCACTAGTCATCCAAGTTCAAAAAAGAGTTCATCACAAAAATATGCTCTGAATTTCTGATTATGCAGAATTCAAGCCTAATAGACCTTTGGGAGAAACTAAGTCAGGTTTCACCTCTAAAGATCTTTATGAATCTTCCCAAAGCCACCTTTTGACACTGTACTGATTCCTTCTCTTCCTGTTAGTATCAGGAGGCATATGCAGGACTGTGGTTCTGACAATAATCTACTAGGGGATAGCAGTTAAAGTCCTCTCTCTCAAGTTGGTAGAGGGGATGAGCAAATGCTAATAGATATTTCCATCCCCAGATATTTCTACAGTTCCATAAAAAGCAGCATTGGACATTTTACTCTTTTTTGCATTGCAAGCAAAAGAACTATAGTTGGACCAAAACTCATGAGAAATATTGAAAAACACACAAGAGAAAAAACACACATTCTCTCTCACTTGGTAAATGCATGACAGAAAATAAAATATTTAGCAGGAAAATATAAGAGAGAATTACCTCACCTAATAAAGTAGTCACTAGTGTTTCAATGGGACTCTTAAAACATTAATTGAGACAGTTTGTTGAGACCAGAGAGAAGGGTAGAAGCATCTAGTGTTATTTCCCAGGAAACACATAACATCAGATCTTCTCTTTTCTGCCCTTGGCAACTTTTGCATTATTCTTCTTGAGTCATTGTAGTTAATTTAGCAGCTTCTACAAGAAGACACCCCACTTTCAAACTCTGGGCATATCAATAGCCACAAAGATCTGAGACAGAAGTTCAATAAACCAATTTAACCTGAATCAGTTAAGTCTGATACTATATCCATTCAGGTTTATCTTAAATTGATTTCCACCATTTTGAAAGTGGTTTATGTGCACTGAACTTCTGTTAAGGATCTGAACTAGTTTCCAATCACTTATACCAGTTTGTGTAAATTTCTGTCCCTAGACAAAGTGACGTGCTGTTGAAAATGAGGAACAGCAGTTCAATATCATAGAAGTGACTTAAGCTTTCACCCAGCGCTCTCACGGAACCAGAAACACATCCTTCGGGATTACAGATTTCCCTCACCAACCATGGTTTTGCCAACCACAGTTTTGACTATTCATGCTTAATAATTCTACATACCATTTTGGCTACCACAGTATACAGTTTTGAGTAACCACAATTTACCATGGCCGTGCATCAGCCTGCCATCTGCCATAAGCCTTTTGTCTTGCCAACCACAGTTTGTCAGCCACAGGAACTTTCAGGAATCTAACCCCTGCAGTTGGCAAGGGAAACCTGTACAAAGATATTGCTAGTTTTGTTTTGGGTTGTTTTTATTTTTTAACACAACAGTTTAGTTCCCAGTAATTGGCAGCTGTACAGATTTAGGACTAAATTATTGATGTCTTTCTGCTGGTAAATGGGAAGTTGGAGAAGGTACCTCTTAAGATCAATGAATAAGTTTCCTGAAGAGTATTGTCATTTAGTAATACCAAAAGATTCACAAGAGACCATCAACTTGCATTCCTTGAGCATAGGACACTGATAGCAGCATTGGGTGAAGTGGCAACTCTGCTTTTTATGTAATGCATATCAGATGGGGCCAGGAAAATGCATACTTTTCTTTTAGTAAAGGTCTAACAAGTGCCACAGGTGAACATGCTCTCTCTCAGGACATGGAGAAAGGCATTTTGTTAACACAACATGCATGTCAGAATTGTTTTCTCTCCCTAATGCTCTTGTCTTTCTGAGACATTAACTAGTCAGACATAAACAGACATCATTTTACACACCACTGAAATGCAGCCGCTTTGAAGCAGAACATAGCAACTCTCTTAGCAGTACACAAACTGAGAGGGCACAAACAAGATCCTACCCAGTTGAAACTTCACAGGAAATTTTTACAGAGTGTGACAAACTAAATGGAAGTATATGCAGTTCCTTGGGGAGATAATATGATATCATTAAGAATGACAAGTAGCCAGACCCTGGCTTTCCATCTCTTTCCGAACAGCTCCAGTAGTGCCACACTGGTTCAGCACTTGGTACCTAGGGCTTCCTCCCATGTTCACTTGCAACAGTTGCAAATCACAGGAACACTGTGGTGTATTACAGTTAACAAGGGTGAGCCTTGTGTCATATACCTTCAACAGTTGCAAATCATTGGAATTAAAATTTGTTTCTGTTCAGGGATAACCCTGACCTGGAAGGGAACAACTTTGCAATGCCGGGAGGAAACTTCAAACATACTAAACAGCTTGAACATGCATCTGCTTGTGTTTTGACTGCACTTCATAAATGTGAAATTAAACATGTGACACCACTCTTAAAGAAGGGATAACACTCGCATCTTAATACTATACATCCCAAACATAATATTTTGGGCCCTCTTCTCCATAAAAGCACAAGAAACCAATAGATCGGTCGGTGGCCTAGAGGACAGTAAGGTAAATGAGAACACCAGGGGTCACAGTGGGTGCATCTACATCAGACATTTATTGCAGAGTAAAATTGATATATGCACCCCTATTAGCCTGAAGTAAACTAGTAGTTTTTTCAGGGTTTTCACCTTGGTAACTCCTGAATGGGCTGCTCAAGATAATGGCTTATGACAGCAGTACCCAACCCCGGGTCACAACCCAAATGAAGGTCATGGGGGCAATGCTGAAAAGATGACACAGAAAAGATGAGCCACACCACATGTTGGGAGCTCCCCTGCCCCCAGGCTGCTGCTGCTGGGGCACTCCGCTCCTAGCAGCAGGGCTTGAACAAAAAAGGTTGGGGACCACTGGCTTATGATAGCCATAGAAACCAGACCTTGGAAAGTTGCATTGATCCCTAGAAAGAGTTCAGTGAAACATCATGTAAAATAGCCAACTGTTGAGTGAAATGCTAAATCAAGCAATTATTCAATAAAATATTACCAGGCAGATGTTCAATAACACATTGCCAAGCAAGCAATTACCCAAATAGCATTACAAAGCAGGGACAATTAGTCAATACATTTAAAGATCAAGCAATTGTTCAATATTATACAACAAGATATTGCACAGAGCATGAAGTAATTCTATGAACCATCAAACTGCTTTTTTTCCTCCAATAAAGCCCATATGCTAGGCTCTTTCCTTCTCCCTCTTTTAGCTCAACATGTGACTTTCCTTAACTGAAAAGCATCTTTTTATATGTACGTCTTTCAGCACAGTGTGATTCCATTCATGCATCCCAATGAGAGGTAGATGCAAGGAACTGAAAAATAATCCATGCCGTTAACTCACTTAATCTTGGCTATTTAGGTCCAGAATTCTGCTGGACTTGTTCACATTAACTATCATATTTACTCAAATAGAAGATGACCTTGATTATAAGACAGTCACCCCAATAATTAGATTTCATATATGGAGAAATTATATCTTTATAATTTTCCAAGTATAGAATCTAATTATTGGTTTGACTTGAATTTGTCTCCCACTGCTACAGCAGGGAAGATAAATCTAGGTGTCCACATAGCCCCTTTGCTTTCTATTTCTCCCCAAAGATTTTTCCCTAGGCATCCCCTCTTTCTCCTCTCCTTATTAACAGACTGGGCTCTTCCTGAGCATGGGGAAGTAAGGAACAAATCTGAAAATAATAACCTTGCAATTAAATATGGCTGGAATAATTTGCAGGTAATACTCATAGGCTTAGCTCATTCAGAATTGATACACATTACCTTTTTTTGAAACCCCTGCAAATTTTAGTGCAGGTAGTCTACAAACTTCTGAGTAGCATTTTGGTACCAAATGCTACCAAAACCAAAAGATTATTGATTTACTGCATAGTTCACTAGACTGGGCCCCACAAGAATCAACAGCATTTCAAGCCATAGTGAGCCATGATATTGCATAAAGTTCACTCAGCATCCATCTTTTACAGTCTATCTCAGCCTTGCACATATGATTAGTGTGGCCCTGCCCTTCACAGTGACCCCACAACCCAGCACTTCTCAGCATGTATGTATACTCCAGATACCTCCCACAAGGATCCATGTGCTAGTGACAGGTACTGGGTGATTTTGTCACAGGTCATGGGATGCTTAAAAAATGTACATGCAAGTGAGACACAACGCAGCCTGGTCAGGTTTCACCTTATGGAGGATGGGGCCAGACTAATCATATATACCAGGGTGAGAGAGGCGGCAACAGAGAGAACAGCGTGGCTCACCATGCCTTGAAAAATGAGTCAGCAGTGAGGGGGATTGCACTTAGTGGGCACTATGCTGTGTCTTATTCATATGGACTACACATGCTTATTCATAGTTTCATAGTAGGTAGGGTCGGAAGGAACCTGAGCAGATCATCAAGTCTGACCCCTCCTATGGGCAGGAAAGGATGCTGGGGTCAAATGACCCAGCTAAGTGATTGTCTAGCCTCCTTTTGAAGACCCCCAGGGTAGGAGTGAGCACCACTTCCCTTGGAAGATCCTAGCCGCCCTGACTGTGACATAGTGCCTCCTGATGTGCCCTATTCTTATGATAGGTTCCCATCAGCATCTCAGATTTTTTAGCTAAGGTCTAAAGTAGCATTTTTGGCTCAAATTGGAGGGTATCAGGGCTGGCTCTGGCCCTCCCAGTGCCAACCTACAATTGCAGTACCTCTAGCCCCCCTGACAGTTTCCTGCACATGGAATACCCATCCACTTTTTTTTTTAAGGGCCAAAAAAAAGGGGGGGGTCGGTCCTCTCAGCAAGTTTGTCCAATGTGGGCCATGTGTTTTATGGTCATGCTAAATGTTGGCTGCATTTAATCAACTTCATACTTGGCTTCTATTGCTAAGCACATGCTGCTTTTGGCAGCAGTTTAACAATAGGCAATATATTTAGTGAGATTTCCTTGTACGTAACGATAAGACAAGGGGCTTTTTTCCTCCCATGCCAACTGGTGGGGAAGAGTATCTTGTCCAAAGTATTCTGGTAAATACAGTAGTACATCATAATGCAACTATTCCTCTGAAACTGATAGAACTAATTTAGGAATAAAGACAACTCAGCAGTGACAAAGGCAGCAAAGGTTAATTCTCAATAAATAAATAATAACACTTATTTTATCGAGAACTTATTTTATTTTAATGCAGCGCTAGCAGAACTGACCTGCAACACAGGTTTGAAGATGGATAGTAGTGTGCTCATGACACTGTGGATTTGTCTGAGGGTTTTTCTGAAACTAACAGCAAAGGGGCTGCCCACATTGTACATCTGCAACAGCGGGAGACTACAAAACAGTGGGGCAGACCAAAGGCAGAGTTGTTGAATGTACCCATTTCACACTGAACACCCAGGTGACAATATTGATCATGTAAGCAACTTTGATCACCATGCACCAAAGAACAGCATTCTGTCATTGTTTTTTTGTGGGCTGAAGGTGTGCTGCCCAGTTAAATTTACTGCTTGTCTATACGCTATGTATATGCAGCAGAATTATGTATGTGTAGTAGAGATAGGTTGGGTAAAATTGCAGTCACTGCTTACACAAACTCATAGTGTGGGGTAGAGTATGTGGACCCATCTTTCCCATTTTACAGTTTGCAAAGAGCCAGGAGGACTTGCTCATGAAAGCAGAGACTCCTTTGGGTGTCCCAGAAGGACAGTGGAGGAGACAGAGATTCAGTTATGCCTGAATCTCCTCCTTACCATTGAGCAGGATATTCAGCTGGGGTGTAAGGGAACAATGGCCATGTCTACACAAGATGCTGACTGAGCCATATCTCATTAGGAAGTATGGTGCAATGCTACTCCGCGGCAGTAATGAACTACTGCACAGTCAGTGTCACCAAAAAGCCATTTGGGGGCACTACTGCATAGTAACTCCACTTACTGTGCAGTCATTTAGTACTTGTGTATGCAAGACTGCACAGTGAGTGTCTCATATAGACACGGCTAATGTATTGCATAAAAGGAATTAGCAGCTAACACCTGGAAGATGGGAAGCAGAATGGTCCCTGTGGAATGACACGGTGCTGCGTCTTATCTACTGTAGACCCAACCCTTACTGACCCAACCCTAAAACTAGGAATGAGAAAATGGGTTTAATTGAACTAAGATGCAACCAACAGTCAAAGAGCTGAAAAAAAAGTTATTTTGAATAATTTTCTCCCTTCAGTTTTGGGTTCCTTGGCCCAATTCCATTTATTACAGTGAGGAGTTAGGCTCCTAAATGCCCTGGGGAGCTGGATTTTTGTGCTTCCCATTTTGAATTGTGACCAAAAGCAGAAGGAGGCCAGTGAAGCACACTAGTACTGGGAAGCTGGCAAGAGATTGCATTATTGCCAACCCCAGGTTCCCACCATCCTAAGACTGATTTAAATAGCCTGGGTTTTAGAAAATGTGGGGAGTTTTAATGTTCACTTTCTGGTTCCTGAATTTTCAGGTGCAGTCAGGTTACATTTTAAAGTTTTTCTCCATATTCATGAAGGCTACACGGCTTTATTTAAATTAATATCAAGATATTAAGAGGCAGAAAGGGATCTTGGAGTCATTATTGACTCCAAGATGAACATGGGCCGACAATGCGAGGTCATGGTCTACAGGGCTAACCAGACCCTATCGTGCATCTCAAGTAGGTCCAAGGAGGTGATCCTCCCCCTCTACACAACACTGGTCAGGCCACAGCTGGAGTACTGTGTCCTGTTCTGGGAAACCCCACTTCAAGAGGGATGTGGACAACATTGAGAGGGTCCAGAGGAGGGCCACGCGCATGATCTGGGGACAGCAGGGCAGACACTGCAATGAAAGGCTACAGGACCTGAACCTGGTCAGCCTTCACAAGAAAAGGCTGAGAGGGGACCTTGTAACCGTCTATAAACTCACTAGGGGGGACCAGAAGGGTTTGAGGGAGTCCTTGTTTCCCCTAGCATCCCCTGGGATAACAAGAAATAACAGTCACAAGTTGTTGGAAAGCAGGTTCAGATTAGACATCCGTAAGAACTACTTCACTGTCAGGGCAGCTAGGATCTGGAACCAGCTTCCAAGGGAAGGGTGCTGGCTCCTACCCTGGGGGTCTCTAAGAAGCGGCTTGATGCCTACCTGGCTGGGGTCACTTGAGCCCAGTTTCTCTCCTGTCCAGGGCAGGGGATCGGACTTGAGATCTACAAGGTCCCTTCTGACCCTACTTCTCTGATTCTATGTCAGATAAAGGGGGTAGGGAAAGAAATAGAGCCACCTGCAATAAAATGGGAAGATCCGCAGCACTGCATCCTGCCACTTATAAGATCTATGGTCCCATTTCCAAACCAAAGAGGCTCCAGGAATGTCCAGGAAGCATTCATAATCTGAGGACCTGTGTTTTCTTCATATCACATTGATGAGGGACTGATGCTCATTCACCCTGACACAGAATTTCACACTATCCACCTTGCCTGAAAAGGAAGGAAGGGATGCTCCAAACACAAAACCTTAGATCTGAGAGGTGTAACTTCACAGTCAATCATCTTGGTCATCTCGTGCTAGTACAAGGTTACTCTCAATAGTAAATTCCCCTGTGCTTCATCCAGACTGAATAAAAATAAAAAACAGAAAAATGTCAAAATATTGCAATTGAATTAACCTAACTCCAGACCACAGAAAACACGAAACTGTGATTAAAATAAATTAGATTCTACAAGGCAAGAAAACAGTGAAAAGAAATAAAACAGATCAAAGACAATGGTTCCAGGAACTCAAAACAAAAATGAGTGAATAAGGGGAAAAACCTGTTATTAATGAAAGCCTAAATCTTTTACCAAAAGCATCACTTTTTAAATCTCTCTTCCTCTCCCCCACCACACACACACTATTGAAACTCTAAGCAAAACTCAGTGGCCAGCAACCAAATCTCAATTAAGCAGATTGTCAGCTTTTTTGGGATTAGTGCAAGATCTGCAGTAAATTTGGCTGTAGCTAGCAATAAATAACAAGACAATTAGCAAGCAAACTGCAGGTCAGCAGTTGTTTCTCATGTTGTGAGGGATTTTTCAACAGCTTTTTAACTAAGTTCATCATAGCCCCAAAAATGTCACCCCAAATCAAAATGCAACCTACAGACTGTTTTAGGGATCCAAGTCCTATTTATATCACAATGTTCATGTATAATGATAAATGTACTTTGTTGCTATGACTTCTGTGACCAGACAGAAGAATTAAATCTTCCACAAAAGGAGAGCTGTTGAATAGCGGGTAAAATGTATTAAACTCACAACTACTACACAGTGTTAAGTTTGATAGTCCTGGACAGCTCATCTGGTACTAAATATTTATATTTGTCAAGCCCATCGAGAGAACATAAACCCCAGAGGAATGATTGCTTTTTCCTTTTGCTAAACTGTCTCAGACAAAATTTGACATATGACAGGCAGGTATTATTGCTTTGTCCTTTTATAGTAACCAGGGTCCTGTTAAATTTTAGTAACAAATCAGTTCACTGAGACTCCTATAGAATTCAATGGGCCAGAATCAGGTCTGGATCTGGCAATGATGATGGAAGGTATGCTGGCATGTGTGTCAACATGTGCACGCACATTTTTTGATTTGTTTAATTGTTTGGAATTGGGCCCCACATGTGTTATGTTAAAGACAGCATGTGTCTACACATGCGTTAGTGCATCACAGCAAAAGCCATGCTAATGCGTGGTAGAATTAGTCTACTATAGGTTAAGCATCACAAAAGAGCGTTCACCTTTGCTACTGCACATGAGTGCAGCTCTCATGCCTCTTTCCCTAGTACCTATTAGAGGTACTAAACTTAATACACAGTAGCAAAGGTGCATTAATGAATGTGTGGATGGGCCCAGAGAATGAGAAAAACAGCACTGAATTAAAGACCAGAGTCAGAGGGCTCCAAGGCCCTCCTACTATGGCTCCGATGGGTGCTGGAATCCCTGCCACCCATGACCTTCCTGTCCATATAGCATAGGGGCTGAGCCTTCCCACAGTAATAATAAAAACCAAACTCACACCTCAAGGCCATATGCCTAGCCACAGGCTTCTCTGCATTCTGGGGGTCATTAGTCCTTGACTATTTTACCTGCAGGGCTCCCTCCTTCCTGAAGAAAGGGAACCCATACCCACTCTCTCAATTAGCTGCATGGTTATAGCAGGAGCAGCTAAAGCAGCTCTTCATTAACTACTCCCAGGCTGCTTCACAGGGGCTCCTTTTTGGAAACAATATTCCTGTCTTGATTCCTCTTGACTTTGCTCCTCAGCAGACTGTTAGCATTTTTGATCGATGAGATTTTTCAAAGTGCTCACTGTTGGCATGTGTTCCTATTAAAGACAGCAGGAGTTTTATCACTAACTGAACCTTTGAAACAGTTGCCTTAACTGAGATCAATAACAGCAATGTACTGTGACAGAGATCTCTTCAGGGATTGACTGCACCTGGCTGTTTAGGAGACGCCAAGGGAGATTAGAAAGCTAAGAGTCCTTACGTATCTTGTCCCATGACTCACTCACCCAGGAAAGTCCCAACTGCTATTCACTGCACCGCACCTACATGACATGTTCCTCTCAGCTTTGCAGTAGGATCTCTACTGCAAGTCAGGCTTGTCTCACTGTCCAAACAAGTCCAGAAAGTAAAAAAAATCCTTGTACCTTCTAAGCAGTTCTGTCATGCTTCAGTCATCAACAGCCTCTACCAATTTTAAAGCCTCTGACAAGAAAGGTGCCCCAAAAGAGTCATTCCCTGTGAGAAATGCTAACACTTCCAAGCTCCCTTCTTGAGTCTCTTTGGCAAAACGAAAACAGAATTCCTTATTTATTGACTTTAACCTGTTCACCCCATACTCAGCACTTTAACATTTGAGTCAGATTTCATGATGGGCAGATATTTTATTGCTACAGGATATTGAATTTATATAGCAGATGCAGGTGCAGTTCAATTTCATTTGCTTCGAAGTCAGTACTGTATTCAAGTACTGAAAAAAACACAGTTCATAGAGATGCCTCCCTTCCTAACTGCTCAGAATACAACGAGGACTCCAGCTTTTGGGAAGTGCATAGATGTGATTCTCATTGAACTACAGTGGAACAAACCTAGCAAACATCTAGCATCGTGTCATTCTGCTCATTTTTATTCTGGTTTGAAAAAACACAGCAGGTGTGAAGGTGCAATAAATATGAGCTACTTGGCAGCATGACTTGAAACAGAAGTGATATCAAAACAGGCTACTTGAAAAGAAATTTCTGCAAGACCGATGTGCTGTTGTTTCTTACTCATTTTGATCACATTTCAGGGTGGGTGAGCAGGGACTATAAAAACCGCAGTGCTCCTGTGAAAGTAGAGCCTCAAAACTCCACTTGCACTCCAAGAAGAGGCTTTCACGAAGAAACTTGCTTGTCTGGGCATGAGGTGTGGTGGCAGCTATTCTGTGCCAACACACTTCTGCCCTGACTTGCAGTTTTTCTATTCATCCATTATGGGCATATTCTGCAGATATTGTAGTGTATGTGAAGACCCTGTAAAGTAGAAAAAAATCCACAAAGTGTAGGAAGAAGCTGCCAGGTTTATTTCATTTGGTATCAGCAGTTGAACCCCTGGGTTAGAACCTGAATCAACTCTAATTAACTTTGGTGGAAGCTGGATGAGGCCTCCCATAAGAGAAAATATTACAGGTTCCCAGGGAATTACTGAACATCTCAAATTCTTTTTTTTTAATGTTTATGTGAGTCTCCTGGAAGAGCTAGGAAAAAATTTCCCCTTTGTGAATCCTACCAAGTCCTGAGTTTTTGTCTGGGATTTGTTGAGGGCTTGTCTTCTTGTGAAGCAATAGATGGCAACTACAACCGGGGGGGGGCGGTGTTTGACTGGGGTATGGTGATGATGCACCTGATGGTACTTAAAAAATTCAGAGGTTCCTGGTTTGACGGTCTTGCCTCTACAGGGTCAAACCGGCTTGCCAAGTCTGGAATCCAGAAACAATTTACCTCCTTAGGTCAGACTGCCAAGGACTGTGGAGTGTTTTGCCTTCCTCTATAGCATGAGGCATGGTCCTCTTAGGATTCCCTGTGCACCTGTAAACCAGCTACTTCCCTGTCATTGAAATAGCAGGATTTGGTGATGTCCTTCTCTCTCTTGTTTTTATCTGTGGCATATTTAGGGTATAGCTGGTGCTTCTGGTTTTATGCTGCCTTGCTGTGTGTGAGTATTTAGATGGTTTTCAAGAATCTGGGCGAATGATTGCTTGTGAATGAATGGGCCTGGACACAATAGCAGAGGAAGTTTCTTTCTCTCTCTGTTGGTAACATCTACCTTTTGGCTGAGATCAGACAATATGGAAAGTCCTAATCCAAAAAATCAACACTTTTTGAGAAAGTTATGTGGATTAAAACAGATATTTATAATGACTGTAATCTATACACGATTATTGCACTGCAGTGGTATTGAGAGGTTGTTCACTAGTATACATGAGAATAGATTATAAAGCATTCACTAGTGGCCCTACCATCCTGTGCACAGTGCCATCTTCTGTGCTGGCATCTTTAATCCTCAGCAATGAAAGACGATGTAACTATCTATACTTTACAGTGCTGAACCTTATCCTAAATAGACTTTTTTTAGGGGCTTCAACTACAGTCTAAAGTGGGAGAACCTGAAATAAACCTGAGGGTCAAATTCTCTTGCTGATCTAACTTCCATTAACATCAACACAGGAGAGAATTTATCCCTCTACCAGTAAGTGTCCATGTGCATTTCTATTTTTTTTGCTCATTTATTATCTAACAAAACTGTAGATGTTTTATTGCTCAGCTAGTTGGCTGATTGTGTTGTTTTTGCCCACTCCCTTAAACTATTAGGTGTTACCTGATACCCCCATAAAACAATTTCTGCTACTAAGCAGTATACAGGGACACAGGAGCTCTAAATACTGATTGACATGGGAGGCAGCACTTAGAAATCTAATATATTCTAGTCCAGTTCTATAGTCTCCTAGTCACATTTCCCTTTGGAATAAATAAGAATATGTACAGCCATATTTGCCCAGATGTTACCCTTTGTTATTAATTTGTTTTGCAATCTGTTTTTCAACATATTGGCAGAGATAATGGACTCTCCTCAACTGTCTATATAAAAATCTTCATGCAAACTCTAACAAGTCTCTGATGAATTTCCTATCCCTTTTCCTTGCTGATCCCATAGCTGTTTAAGAGAATTAGTTTTGTCTCTTTATTTATGGAAATTGGAAAAATACTACCTCTGCCTTTCCCCCTTACTGAACCTACTTGATTTTTATGTAGAATGGGGGAGCACTTTGAAGTGAATGCATTTTGGAGTCACTGCAAGATTCTTATTTTTAACTTCAAACTTAACTGTGTTTCCACAGAAGAGAAGCCTAAAGGGAAATCCCAGCTTTGGTACTTTCTGATTAGCCCCAGTCCTATAATGGGACAGATAAAACCCTAATCTGAACACCCACCAAGCAGACTGGAGGAGGTTAGAATTCAGATCCGAAGTGTGTGCGGCCATCTGTTGGGCTCAGCAATGGTTTTGCCATTAATTTTGAACAAGTAGTGTGTTATTGTGCTGTACCAGAGGCAGGTTGGAAGTTAAAGAGCAAGTGATGAGCAACTTGCAGTGTCCTGCTGTTGTGATTGTGGATTGCAAATTCCAGACACCTTGAGGGAAGCAAGACAAGGGAGAGAACACACAGCCATGATGGTTATGTGCCAGAGAGCTGGGCTCTAGTGCCCCCCC
>JAGPOW010000261.1:184039630-184052500 GCA_030014935.1 Caiman crocodilus
GGGCTGTTGAGACTGTGGGGAGGAAGTGTGGGATACCAGCATGTGGTGGGGGGCTTTAATTTTTATCACAGATTTTGGGTTTTTAATCAGAGAATTTGCAATTTTTAATCAGAGAAAACTAGGACCCCTGGTCATGATTGACCACAAGATGAATATGAGCCACTAATGGAATGGTGCAGCAAAACTGGTGAAGCAAGCAAAACTCTGCCTTGCATCCATAGATGTTTCTCAAGCAAATCCCATCCTCCTGCTGTACTCGGCCTTGGTGAGACTGCATCTGAAGTGCTGCATCCAGTTCTGGACTCCACAATTTAAAAAGTATGTGGAGAAGCTTGAGAGAGTCCAGAGGAGAGCCATGCACATGATCAGAGGGCAGGAAAACAGGCCTTATGATGAGAGGCTGAGAGCTATGGGACTCTTTAGCCTGGAAAAGTGGCGGCTCGGGGGGATCTGGTGGCCACCTATAAGTATATAAGGGGTGTGCATCAGGATCTGGGGGAATGTCTGTTCACCGGAGCACCCCAAGGGATAACAACGTCAAATGGTCACCAACTCCTCCGAGACTGTTTCAGGCTAGACATAAGAAAGAACTTCTTTAATGTCCAAAACCCCAAGGCCTGGAACAGACTACCTCCAGAGGTGGTGCAGGCACCTCCTCTGGACTCCTATAAGGGACATTTGTACTTTCATCTTGCTGGGATCCTTTGGCTCCAACTGACTTTTTGCCTCTGGGGTGGGAGGCTGGACTTGATGATCTTCTAAGGTCCCTTCCAGCTCTAATGTCTATGAATTCTATGAAACCAGTCACTGGGACTGTGGATCTGGCATCTGTGAGCAACTGCATCCTGCTTGCAGGCAGAATGTGGGTATTTATGCTGAAAGTAAAAATGTTCAGCACCCATCAAAATCAGAATACTGGGTATTTATCTTACTGTAAAATATCAGATGCATTCTATTTTCTTATGGCACTTCACACTAGCTGGAGAAACAAGTGGCCTATGTGTCATCATGCAAATCTAACAGGAACAAGTGAATCACAATGATTAATATATATTACAAGCAAACTGCCTGTCAAGAATGGCATATGAATTTCAAATAACAGAAACAAACAGGTAGAACATAGATTTTAAATAAATTAAATATTTATAAAATTTAAATAGAATAGGCTAAACATTTGAAGATACCAATCCCTTCCTGCACTTGCTTTCATCCAGTGGGCTGGAAGCAGACCTACCCATGCTGCTGCTTGGCTGCCACCTACGTGCCTCTTTGCTGGGCAAGAGCCAAGGCAGGTGAGCTCCGCACCTCGCAGCAGCTGCCCATGCCCCAGGGCTCCCTCCATACTGCCCCTGGGTGCCTGATTCCCTGCTCAGGGCAAGCAGTGATGTGGCCACCACTGCTCACCCACTGCCTTACACCTCTACCCAGCTTCCGCTTGCCCCAGGTGCCTCCTTCCCAGTCAGGGCTCGGGATGTGGCTGCTGCTGCTCACCTCATGCCTTTGCCCAGCTCCTGCTTTTCCTCAGCTGGCCCCTCCCTCTGCCCTCCCTGCCATGCCAATCTCCCAGCGCTCTCCCGGGAGGAGCTCAATAGAAACAGCCTTGGCCCTTGACTTTTTTTCCCAATTCTGGACTAAGCCATTTGTATATAGAGAATTTTCATTTCTTAACCAGCAGAGAATAGGAATGCATTTATGACATTTTTTAATATTTACAAGGATATTTTGAAAACTGGTTATTTTGGTTACTGTCCCACTCCTTTTTCCAAAATCAGATGGTTAGTATCCCCAAGCAACTGATTCTATTAAATTGTTTGGAAAAGTGGCATGGTATGTCAAAACTAATCTTTCCTCTCTACCAACAGAACCTACCACCAGATCCAGAAGCAAAAGACAAGGCTGTTTCTTTAACTAAAAGATAACTTGAGAATGGAGTTTCCTGCATTATTTCCAAGGCAGTAGAATACTAATGAAGCTGTGTGTTAAAAGCACCAGCAGACTCACTTAAAAAAAACTTGGAGAGCAAAAAAAGTTTGTCTACATATTTAACTCCAGAATGTCAATCCCTGACAAACAGTACATCTGTTGCTGTCAATGAGTGTTTTGGATTAACATAATTTTTCCTATATTGGAAATAAACTGTCTCTATGGACAATAGAAAAAAACTAAAATATTATGTTGTAGTTTTATATTAAGAAAGGATCTCATTAAACAGACATTTATGGGTGGTATAATGAGATGAATATCCTACTGGAAATTCAAGAGAAATTTTGTTTTAAACATATTCCATTTATTACATGTCAAGCGCATACAGAAGAAAGAAATTTAAACTAAAAATAAAAACAGGACAAATAATAATGAAAAAAATCAACAATATGCATTTAAACTTAGGGAAATTTTCAAGGCACAACTGACAGTTAAGTATCAAACTAAAATCTGTGGAAAGTGAGCACCTAATTTCCATTTGTGACTGAAAATTTCAATCCTCTTGTCTAAATAAGACAAACCTATCTAGAGTAATAACATCCAAGGATAGGGACAGCTGACGGGATTGTGATTCTTTCTTTTGATTGTTCTCTTCCTTACCCTGGTGTTACACCGCTATGGCCTGAGAGAAGATTCAGCTATGACACTACTGTAACTCCACTGACTTCAAAGGACTTATTTCAGTTTTACACCAGGGAAGAAGAAAATAAGTTCTACCAACAAGTTGTGACGCATTAATTAAAGGCAAGAAAGAAGGTATAATTCTCCACTGCTCTGCTCATTACAATATTGGCAATGCATAGCGGGTGTACGCAGGTGTACGTGCACCCCCGAGACTAACTGCCACTGCCGATGGTGCCTGCTGGTGATCACCGCTCGCCATCTTCTCCCTGCCTCATCACCAACACTGCCGGCAGCGTCTGTAGGTGGTCGCCAATTGCTGGTTGGTAGCCACCATCTCCACCCTGCTCACTGCTGCCACAGTTGCGGCCGCCTGCAGGAGCTCCCCGCTGGGCCCATCCCTGCCACCGACACCACCGTGGCTGCCTGCAGGAGCCCTCTGCTCACCGCCGCCACACCTCTGCCACCCCCACTGCCTGCGAGCGGTTGCCGTGCCCCCCCAGCTTCAGAAGGCACACGACATTCATGTATTACAGAATGATGTATACCTTTGCATAATTGAGTGCAACAATAGTGAACATGAAACACTATCTTCTCATAGACGATGGTGATTCATCTACTACTTTGAACATCATTTTAATGCCCGCACATTGTACATGGCAATAGAATGTAGAACTGTGATATACTTCTCACACATATAGTAAAGAGCACCACTGAAATACACATGTGAAAGTGTAATAATAAATACTGTAGGATGATACACGCTGGCAATTAGAAACTACCAAGCCCATCTACATATTACACTTACTACATGTTACCCCATCTACATGTTACACTTAAGGCATGATTAACCAGTTAATCACATGCTTCAGTGTAATAACACTGTAGTTGCTTCCAATCATGCCATTAATTGAATGTGTGGCCAGGGGCCCCTGTGGCTGGCAGCCCCATCAGCTGATCAGAACTCCCAGCTGGAGGGGCCCATGTGCACCCCCAAGCCTGGGAGCTCGCAGCTGATGCGGCTCCCAGTTGCAAGAAAGATGTCCCCCAACGTGTGTCCGAGAGACCCCACCTGCTGTGATCTCCCAGTCACAGGGTGCATCCCAGTTACAGCTCAATCACAGCATCTGCATTCTCCCTGATACAGGAACCCCTGGGTCACCCCTGCAGCTGGGAGCCCCATCAGCTGACCTAGGCTCCCAGTCAGGAGAAATGGCTTCTTGCCAGTGCAGGGGAAGCCCAAAATCAGGCTCCCTCTGCACTGGCAGTAAAAAGCAATGAGATCTAATGTGCAACCCACACAATCACACATTAGATCCCATTGCACCTTTATCTGCATGTGTAGAGGGGCCCCAAAAGTGAGATTTTAGCATTTCAAAAAATGGTACCAGATTGGCAAGAGACTCCTAGGTAAAAAATACACACAGACTACAATAACTTAGGGCCTGAATCTGCTAGTGCTTATGAGAGAGCGGAAGGTTATGTACTGTGAGTCAGCAGCACAGCTAAAGGTGAGGGACCAGGACACCAGTTCCCAGCACCAGTTTTGCGGGAGTACAAGACTGCCACTAACAGCCCAATCAACACAGGTGCTACCTGTGGTCTGGCAACCACCACGGGTGCTGAGGACATAGAAACTGCTTTTTACACCTCTGCTGTGAATCCTTTGAAGTCAAGGTGATCTCTGTCTAGCTATCTGTGCCAACACAAAGTGATCTGTGAAACTTCTATAATACAAGAGCTGTCTTTGAAGTGCTATTGATTTTCTTTTGTTCACTGCAATTTCAAATTTTCTTAGAGAAGTGTCCCTGATTCCTAGTCCAGCTGCTTACCCAGATTTTCTGTAGAATTACTGTCCTTTAGTTTTCTTTTTTATAACAAAATTTTCTCCTTCAATATCTCATTATCGGCTACTATTTTGAGTCAATATTCCCTTCAGGGTACAGTAAATCAGCCAGGAAAAATTCTGGGGCTCAACTGCCCCTTCCTGTAAGAAAAGTCATAGGAGGGCACTAAATGGCAAGAAATCCCTAAAACTTCTGTCAGGGAGAAAACACAGAACTATCCCCCCAGACACAGAACAGGCCACAGGTCCCTCTCACAAATTACACAAGATGCTAACTTGTTCTGAGATGACAGGGATGCTAGGTCAGCCTAGGGGGTTACATTGCTTCTAGGCCTTGGAGAAAGCGGACTCAGAGGAGCAATACCAAATGGCATATCCACAAGGAGCATGAAGCTACAGAAAGATGACACCATTCTTACTAGCTTGTCCTTCTGAGCAAGTCCAGGCACAAGTTCTCGGTGTCCTGTCATCGCTAACTTGCCTTCTTGCCCACTTTGCTTCACAGAAGTCTCATTGCTGGGAGCTCAGGGATCATGGCCCAAAATCATGCTCTAATTCCCATGATGTCAGCTGGTTTCATCGGGTATTGGGTTGGCTTCTTGCCTTGTATCCCTTCTTTTGGTAGCCATGACAGAGTGGACTGCCTGTCAAAAGAATAAATTTGTGATCACGTATAGAATGAGAAAATAAATTCAGAAATCCAGAGAAGCATAGAATACCATCCCACACAAACCCCATGCTTCTGGGCTTTGCTGGTTGCCCCTCTACTCCCCCACCCCCCAATTCCCTTTCTGCTATGTTAGGGTATTTTAAAGCCTCCCTCAGAAGCATTGTGTGTTGGCTATAGCTAAGGCTGGGGACTTTGACCAAAGCCAGAGGGTTCCTGGCTAGAGGGTCTTGCCCATCTGCTCAGGGTCAGACTAATTGCCACATTTAGGCTCAGAAATTAATTTTATTCCAGGATCTAACTGGCATGGACTGTGGGGGGGTTTTGCCTTCTTTTGCAGTGGGAGGAATGGCCCTCTAACTGGGATCTTTTGAGCATCTATTAACAACATTTCATGGAAGAAGGATGTTCCCCTGCCTTACTTGTGCCAGCTTAGGGTGTTAGGCATGTGTTTTGTCATGGTTGATGGTAGTCTTATGTAGAGTTTAGATCATGGCTTGTGTGGGATGGTTTGGATGGAGATGATCCTGCCTCAGGCAGGGTGTTGGACTAGATGACCTCTGGAGGTCCCTTCCTGCCCTACTTTTTTATGATTCTATCACCTCCCATGTCTTGCATCTAATGCTTCTATTGAGGCACCCAAAAACTGCATTCATCATCACACTGCAGACTCGTATTGAGATTGTGATCTATCAAGATGCCCAAGTCCTTTTCTATAGTTCTGCCATCCAACCAGGTGTCACCTATTTTATATTTGTGTTTCTGATTATTCCTCCCAAGGTGTAGCACCTGGCATTTATCTGCATTTAACTTCATCCTGTTAGTTCTAGCCCAACTTTCCAATCTGTTGAGATCCTCCTGACTTGTGTTCTCATCCTCCAACATGTACACTGTCCTTCCCAGTCTCATATCATCTGCTCAAGAAGCCTTTTATGCCAGCATCCAAATCATTAATAAATGATTCCTTGATGTGGTAGTCCCACCTGTGCTGCTTGTATTCATTTAGACAAATTGAAGTAGGTTGCAAATTAATGTAGTTTGTCATAAAGGCTATTCAAGTCCACTGAGAAATTATATGCTATTGTTTTAAGGAACAAATAGCATCAATCCAGTTTATCTGCATTCTTTATATAACCACAGGGAACAATATAAATCTGCTGTTCTTAAAAGTGGTTTAAGAGCTAGTTTCATTCTCATTTTGTGCAATTTGGGACGAGTTTATTGTTATCAGAATCATTATGACTATTTATATTTTCTTCACATGCCACAGGCTAAACTACTAAATTACCCTCAATTAGATTTGGAAGCTATTAAGATGGAGAAGAGCTTATTCAGACCCCTAGCTCCATAATTCTTTATCAGGCTTAAAGACCTCATTCTGAAAAACATTCTAGGCTAGACCCTGACCACCCAGAAAGTACTACTATGGCCCTGACATGAGGGAAAGCTGCCCTGAGCCAGTCATTCTCTCTTTCTGGCACTGGAGTATGTGGTAAATGAACATGGCCCGGTTCTTTCTGCTCCCCAGCTGCATAATGACCTGCGGGCTCACTTTACCTAGTGCCATAGGTTAGGGCATCCAGGAAAATGCTGTAACTTGCACCAGAGGAAGAACTGTCCTTTGGTTGCCGTACTACTGGGGGAATTCAAGGTTCATCAACTTTCTTTTACTTTCCCACCCTTCCTGGGTTACAGGCCAAGCACAGCTCACTCAGCACTAAGGACCCAGTCTTTCATTTTTCAGACAATTCTAGTACAGAACTCTCCTGCAAATGGTCCTTTCTCCTGCCCACAAACTTCCTCCTATTTTGACATTCATAGTGGATCTTTCTTCTGACCCTTTCTGTGTGCTGGCTCCACCACACTGGCCCCATTTGTTCATCATAATCACCAAGTAGATGGCGTTGGTCAAATCAGATAATAGTGTGTCCCACACAGCAGGATAGTGCTGTGCTTAAATTTGATGTGCCCACTAGGTCCTAGCCCAGAACCTGTGTAGCCACATTACTATTGCATTAAGAATAGGCTACATGGCTTCAGAAGCTCGTAGGGTAGCACACGTGGGGCATATCTTCATTGCTGCTGAGCCAGGCCCAGGCACGCTGCCTTAAAGCACCCTGCCCCACACTCTATGTGTGCCAAATCTAAGTGAGGCAATGTAGCTATAATAAAGTAATGCTAAACATACTCCTTGTGCTGTTCTGAGCTCAGCACCATTGCAGCACAGCTACATAGCTTTAGTTCTTGGATTTAGAAATTGCACAGCAGCAGCAGGTGTACAGGATGTGCTTCAGGGAGGCACACAGGTGGTTTAGGCATGTTCCTGGTGTATAGCTTTGCCCACAGTTCAGGGGTCTCAGAGCTCAGACCTAGATTAGAATCAGGGAATGGATTGCTGTTGTGTAGCTTCCTCCATTTAAACTAATGCTAATCAAAGAGGAAAAAGAGGCTGATATATTTAAATGGGCCCTGCCTGCAGGATAAATTACACTGATGGCTAGAAAATGATATTTAGAAGTTGGCTTGTAGATAAAGTAGGTATTGTATTAAAATAAAGGTTTAGTGGGATGGCAAGGGTTAATTGATTTCTAAAAGACTTTTTGTCACAGTTTCACAGCCTCAAAAGCACATAGGGTGCCTGAGGTCAATGGACATGCAGAATAACAAGTTGGCATCAGTCCCCAATCTCCAAGGTTGCTGACATCAGACATCCAAGCAAAGAACCTCAAGGTGGTGCTTATGTACCAGCCGGACGCACCGCTCATGTTGTGTATATTCTGGGCGCTGGGGAATTTGGGTAATGTATTTTGTAATCGTCTTGCTTGCTTTGCCTCTGTTGCTCTTATTTCCTATCACTGTGTATCAATAAAATTTGCTTATTATCAACCAGAGGAGTTTTGGCTAGTCTGAAGATTGTGCTCACCCAAAGCAGGGTATCAGGGCTGAGTTGCAAATCTAGTGCCAACATATACATCTGACTGACTAGTTGTGTTCTCCTTTATCAGTTAGCATGCAGGGTAAGCCTGGATGCAAGTCCTTTGTCTGTTAACTACCAGCTTCTCCTGTTATACCCCAAAGAGTACATCGCTAAATAGGAGAATGCTGAGATGGCTCCAGTCCTTTCTCCTAAATCAGATTTCCTAGGCATCTTTTCCTTTATGACTCAGGCTCTTACTTGGGATCCATTTTCTTCCCCATCCTATTTAACTTTTGTAGCAAACTGTGGGAAGAAATTCTTCCTAGATGCATGTTTTCCAAGGCCAGAAAGGACCCCAGATTCTGGATTCTGACATCCTGTATGACCAACGCCACAGAACCACGTTCAAGCCCCCAGCAGTGTTTGAATCACACAGAGCTCTGTGATTGGGGCAATAAATAAAGGAGAGAGATATAACTGTATATATTAATTGCATGACTCGGCTTTATGGTCCACATAATGCAAGTTGTCTAGGAGAACATACTTTGTATATGTTCTCCCTCCTAGTACCCAAAGCAGACATTCATAGATGGCATATCGTTGGCATATAGTTGTAGCTAGATGCCTTCTGATTAGCTATGAAAAAGGGGACTTTCCAGACATTTATTTTTTTAGTTCCTCCAGCAGAGCCACATCCAGTGTGTCATCACTGAGTGTTCCCTTGGATTTCAGACCGTATAGATAGAGGTTGTAATCCCCTCTGAACAACTTGCCATTTTCATATTTTTCTTGTTTCTTGTTTTCCAACATGTGCTGATCAGCATTTTTGTATAGTTCTGGTCAACTAGCCCTCCATTTAAGTACAAGTAGGTGGATCAAAAGCACTTCTGAATCTAATTTTCTACAAATCTATCATACATACAGGACAGGTTTATTGCTGCATAAAAGGCCTTCACAGAAATGTAAGATTTCTGGTACATCCCTCAGCTAGTGTAAACTGATGTAGCATGTCAGTGGAATGATGCCAACCTGCTTTCCATGTTTAGAGTAAAATAGATTTCTAAATGGTATGCATACATTAGCTGCTAATGGTGTTTTTGAATTGATGTACTCTAAATCTAATCAATTTTCTATTAACCTGACACCATTACTAGCACTGAAGGCTTGGAACAATAAATCACTTAATTATTAAACCAAGCTCTATCAGAAACAACAGAGATAGTACCTTTAGCTTTAAGAGTAGCAAGGTCTAAGGCAAGCAGAAACAGCAGCACTGTAAAATTAATCACAGCTGTATGATTAATCCTATTCCAAGCACCAGTCTTGTGCTGTGAAGGAGTATTTATGTTTGTTTATTTCCTTGTTTGTTAAATGTTTGTCTCATCACAATATTACACAAATTATTCTTTATTTTTAAGTGGTTTAAAAACTCATTTACCTAATGCCACACCTAATGCTACCTCTATCTGTCATCACAAGATTCCCACTTCCATGAAGTCAGTGGGCTCCCAGCACACTGTGACTGTAACACATGTGATCAATTTGGGACAGTTTTAAAAGGATTTCTATCCCTGATGCTCCACCAGCTGCTTCATAATGGTCCCCTTCTGACCTAAAAATCCTATGAAATAATGAAAACTGCATTGCACATTTTCCCATTTCCTACTACAGAGAATTTCAAAATCTAATAAAAGTATTAGCATTTCAAATATTTCAAGCAATAGCATTTACCATTTTTTAAAATCTAACATAGAGTAAGGTCAAGTAGACCCAGAGCTCCAGGGTGGGCCAGACCTACCACAAAAATGGGGAGAAATAAAGCATTAATATCCACCTAAGAGCATTTTCTCCAGAGTGAAACCCTGGCAGCTGCACTTGGACTGGAGGTCAGTTACAGATCTGATAGTATTTAATGACTGATTCATGGCAGCCAGATCTGAATGCCGTCTCCAAGGTCTGTCAAGTTAAATCTCCATTTAACAAATATGTCTAAATACAGGAATTCAGGCACCTAAAAAAAATACAAAATCATGAATTATGAATGAAAGTGAGAGGACTGGCAACAAATAAAACAGCTCTACAGCAGTGGTTTGAACCACACAAATAATCCAAATAGCCGGCTAAGAGTACTTGATATGAGGTATCAATTAACAGACAAAAGGAGAGACAAAGTAACACTTTACAGAAATTTCCTGCTAAATGTCTGAATCTATAACAACAATATTGTAAAATTAGATGCACTTTATAACCACCTGGAAAACACACCAAGATCTATTTTATAAAAATATAATAAAGAGTATGGCACTGACATCAAATGGGCAGGACTTGACTTCATTAATTAAACCAGCTTGGTATTCATCTAATGTACATCAGCTGCATTGGGTATTAGCCAGGAGGCTATGGGAGGAGATTCTTCCTGGATATTAACCAGGAGGTGATTATTAATAAGCATAGTCTTTATATTCTGGGAACACGTTTATATATTTCAATGTTAAAAAACTGATAGTAAAACACAGTGGTATAACTTTTTAAACACTGTGGCAGAGGTTCCTGGAAAAATGTTATGACCATGGAGGTCAATTCATTGTCTGCTTTGGAAGGAAAATTAAGGTTTTTACAAGACTTTGCTTTCATGTAATGCACACTGCAGCCCTGAAGGACCTTTATGCCAGCTGTTCTGTGGAGCCGAGATTTCTGACCTTATCTGCAAAATGAGATAGAAACCTACCAGCATTTTCTTTCTGTTTGTTCTTTTTACAGTCGCATCTGTACTATAACACATTACAGAACCTCTGTGTCCTCTGCAATTGCAGCCAGATGCAACCTAGCATGACCAAGCTAGGTCACCACACTTTCAGATGGAATGGCAAGCTCCATAGAAACTCTCTGGGAAGAACTGGGCTCACATGAGATGTGGGGCATTACACTGGCTAGAAGTAGGGTGGCAAACCAGGAAGTGGGCTTGCATATCCATCATAACTGGAAACTTCTGGCTAGAGCAACTGTCATCTTATCATAAAATCTAAAATTTGGTATCTCGCTACCATCTTCCTGATAGTGATTTGTCCAATTGCCAGCACAATGGCTGCTTGATCTTCAATTGCAATTTTCAGGCATTGCTGAGCACAGCTACATGTTCATTAGTGTGCCCTAATTACTGCACATTGAGTTTAGTACTTCCTTAATGAAGTAACTGAATGCACAGTAACTAGAACTACTTCACAGTACCACCGGTGCATAGTTATTTAGTAACACTTACTGCGCATTAGCCTAATCACATTGTGCAGTAGGCTATTAGCACAGTTTTTACCGTGACACTACTGCAGTGTTAATAGGCTAATGTACAGTAGGCATCTTGTGTAGATGTGCTTGCTGTAATGCAAATCTTAGAGGAAAAAACCTAATTCTCACTAGCTGCAGATAATGGAGTCGCAAGTTCAGGTGTGGCTATCTTGATCATGTGGGAAATGGGAGATTTATGAGCCAAAGCAGTGGATGATGTCATACTTTATGTTTTGGGTTTTTTTTTCATGTTTACTATCATTTTACATTGCATTGGTTGTGAATTGTATAGATGTACAGAAGTGGGAGTGTACCAAAAGTAGCCTAGAGTCATAGTCCGTCAGACAGATCATTTGCCAAACTGAGAATCTGCTGTGTCTTTTGTTGCATTAGAAGTATTTTAATTTCAACTTTTATTTTAGTGACTCATATTTAATAATTATTATAATGTAATAATATATAATAAAACAATAAAGGAAATAATAAAACATATTCTATAGGATGCCATTGGGGAAACAGACCTATTTTTCCACAACTACAGGACTCTGCTGCAAGTGCTTAACATAGAGTATAAGCTGGACCGTACAGTTTTCACCTTTGATGCATTATAACCTTTTTGTTTTGGAAGCCAATCTTTTTAGCAAGCATGTCACAAATTAAGGCCCATACCTTCCCCAAATGTCACTCTGCCTTCTGCGTCTTGCCCAATCTGCCCCTGGGCCGCCTGCCACATCCTTGACCTGACACATGACACACACAGAGGCTGCCTAGCAGCTAGCAGCACTTGTGCCTCTGGCTGGCCACCCCTGTCCTAAAGGCATAGAAAAACATGGATACGATTTAAAAAGTCAGTATTCAGGATCAGGTCTCACCTGGTACAAAGCCATTCTCTCTCATTAGGCTATGTTAATGTTTGCTGGCTGTAATTCTGGCTCTCGGGAATCTTTAAATGGCTATGGGAACTGTGGAAGCTTTGGGCTACAGTTAGTATTTCAACCTTTCCTAAAGAATCCAATAAAGAGTAGGCTGCTAATTGCTTATTTGTTCCCCCCAAATACTTACAAATTTACACTGTAAGGATTAAACCCTCCTGAACTATGCATGCCTCTGAAGCACTCTTCTTTCATGTATCTCAGGAGTGCTAACAGGCTATTCGGACGACTTTGGGAACAATTTATGGCCTTCTTCCATGTTAATGTGGATAACAAATAATATTAGTGTTCTGCACAGCACAGTTGGCTAACACTTTAGTAGCATAATCAGTTCTTTGGTACTTTCAGAGGACTGTTAAAAAACTGCTAAATATCAATCCTGTTATATTGCCTCAGGTTTTGCTCATTCCATAAAACTTGAATTATATCCTGAGAAATACTTTGGGTTTTATTACTTAAAATTTTATATCAAGCATACCTATATTACTGCCAAGATTAGCAATATGCCACTTGCACTACTTTTGGGAGCAAAAAGAGAGCCCCGGGAAACGTCGGGCCCCTGAGGGACTCGTCGGGCAACCTGGTGCTCACGGCTGATGGGAAGGCAGAGATCTTCAATGGG
>JAGPOW010000261.1:184052600-184113966 GCA_030014935.1 Caiman crocodilus
CTAGATACTATGAAACTATGATACTATGATTTTGGAAGCCTTAACAGTGCCTCTATCATCATAATAAAATGGATTCTAAAAATCTATACACTTTGGCATAGATACTATGATACTATGATACTACCAGTTTCCCAGGGATTTTTTGTCAGTTTTTGTTTTTTGGGTTTTCTCTAGAGGGAGCAGGGAGGGGTTGAAAAATAATTGGAACAGAAATATCTTTCAAGCCAATCAGTGGTAATATTAATCGCTAGTAATGGATGTTTGTAATTACTTGTAATTAATTAACATGGATGTTTGTAATGAATTGCCTGTAGGATTACACAAGCATCTAGAGGATATCTATTTCCAATTAAATGAATAGGAATTGAGAAAGAGATTTTTAAAAGGATTTAGGCACCTGAACAGAAGGTGGACATGCACCACAGTGTACTAATTCACATTTTCAGACTTGCTACTCAGACTCTTTTCTTTTCCCTTCTGCAATATTACAAGAGTGTGCTGGGCATGCCTGACACCTAAGATCAGTTTGTATATCAGGAGAATTAGATGCAGCCCATTAACAAGCAGCAAAGCATCCACACAAAGTGAGGCAAAGGCACATATGGAACAAGAATACGGAAGGTATTAACCATGAGTTTGCCAGACTATAGGTTGGCTGACCTGTCTGAAGCCTCTAACCCTGGAAGAAGATTTGCCCCTGAGCACCCTGAGCAGAAAAGGAAGTCTATTTCTGGTCCATCAACTGGGTACACCAACATTAGCGCTTCAAGGCCAGGTAAAGATATTACACTTTTACTGGTATAAGTGATCGGAAACCAGTCAATACCTGTAACAGAACAGAAGTTTGGTACACATGGATTGGTTTAAAAATGATAGAATCCAGTCTAAGATTTAAACTATGCCACTTACAGAAAACTAGGTAACTTAGATTGATTCCACCTTGGGCTTTTTGCATGTCTGTACCTAGTCTTAGAGTCCTAGCATTTCCCAGCTAGCTCCAGAGATTTCCTGTTCAGATGGCTGGTGTTTGAATATCCTTTTTCTTAATTGCTCTCCTCCTTAGGATCCTGCTGACATAGAGCCACCTAATTCAGGGCATTTAGGAATGAAAACTCTGCTAGCCACATTGGCAATGGGGTCCCAGTGGATGAGGCCAGGAGCCTGTCCATGTGAGGGCTGTAGTCTGGCTCCCTCACTGTACCACACCTACTGAACTATCAGATACAGTACAAGGACAGTTCAACAACTGGCTGAAAGTCTGTATCAGAGAGTAGGATATGAAGTCTCAAATTTAAGAAAAAAAAGAACATCTGGCTTGGGCCATGAGATAATGAGAAGTCAGAAAGGTCTTGGTGCTGCAAATAGTGATACACCTGCTTACCTGCACTTGCACATGTCACCCTATTAGACTCAGCAGTGTTGGCAATAGCAGTTGGGGAAAGGACTAGAGTACTGCCATCCATCCCGCTGTGTGAAAGGTGACTAGAAAGTCCAGAGGACGCTATCCCCTTTCCTCCACCATGCAAGTACCCATGATGCAGAAAAATAAAGCAGTCCATGATACCCACTACTAATCTGTGCAAACACACTGGATGTCAAAACTTAGTCCTAATCACTGGCCTTTCTAGTTTTGTAAAGGAAGGTGTCTGTAGCACTACACACCAACCTGTTCTGTGATGGACATACCAAAGCAGCTATATACTGTTCAATCTTTGTTGTGAACAACAGTTTGAAATCAAGCCTCAGACCATACCAGCACCAAATGTTTATTTCCCACATTATGTTCATGCACAGCATCCTGGCTTTTTAGCTGGATTCCATCCTTTTTAACACTTTTTATTCTTCTAGTTGGTAATTGTAAAGTCTCATAGAAAGAGATGTTGCAGAAACATCTCTGATGATATTATTCCAAATGCATCAAACCTCACAAGCTTTCCATGGAAGCCTATAGTGAGCCAAAGCCTACTTACAGATGCAAACAAATCACTCCTATTGAAATCCATTTAACATAAAGCAGTGATTACAGCAGCGAATAACATGCAGTGATTGCATTAAACAAATCTGAAAGGAGCCTTTTGCCTTACATTTTACCAGCTGAGACACGAGTATGTTGCTAGTTTCCTAACAATTTTCTTTTACTTGCCAAGACAAGAAAAAACCTTACTGCTTTAAATCACAGGCTGCTAAGCACTGCCTTACTTGTGAGGCACGTTGCTCCAAATTCTTATCCTGTAAAAATAGACACGGCCCCCATGACTTCCAGGGTGTTCCATCCATTTACGCCAGTTGAGAATTTGGCCCTCTTTGAACAATACCTGTAAGTTCTTAATGAATGCATTTACCATGCACTTTACTACCAAGTAGACTAATTAGCTCTGTAGTAAAGCATCACCATCTACATGTGCTCTGGTATTAGGGTACAGTAAATTAATTAACTCCACCATAAGACAGTACTGTTAGGGATAGTACTATATTATGGTGCAGTTACTTACTTCCCTGAAATGCAGGTGGAGATGGTGACAAGGGCTAGTTGGGGCACAAGGGTGCTAAAGAGCAGGGGCTGCCTGATGCCTAGCCCTACACTGTAGCACCCTCATGCCCCAGCCAGCCCCCCTGTTACCACTCAGAGCCTGGGGATGACTCCCAGGTGTCCCTTGCCAAACCAGAGCTGCTCCACCCCAGCTCAAAGTGCTGTTGTCCCAGGGGCACGTGTAGACACTGGACCCAGGAGCATTGTAGTGCCAGAGTTTATTTCTTTACATAAAGTGCACATGTGGATGCACCCAATGTGACTGTCCATCATTACTGAAAGCAAGAATGCAAATCTTCTCCCTCCTTGAATGGGGACCTGTTGCAGTGACAAGTATACAAATGAAGATTACAACTTGTACCCATTCAGACAGGGAGGACTCAGTTCTTTTCCCCGTCTAGGCTGGTAGAGGGCTTCACAGTGGTGGAAAATCTGGAAGTGACTGTGGTAGAATCAGCTGAAAACATTTGTTTGACTGAAGGGGGATGTAAGACGATTGACACAGCCTCAAAAGTGGGTATGGCTGCTTTAAACAAGTGCAAAACTAGAACCAGAATGTGACTGGGACATTTGGAGGATGAAGAGATTCAGTACATGCCAGCTTTACTCTTTGCTGCTCACACATCCCTGGAGCCACTGACAGAAGCTAATATTCCCCTTCCTAGACGTAACCCCTGAGGGCACATGTAAAGATCGCTTACCCTTCCCTAAGCCTACATGGGCTTCCCCTCTGCCCTTTTCTGCTGAGGGAAGGAGAGGAACCTTCACTGCCAGTAAGAGGAGCAGTTGGGAAGACTAGGAGAGTAAGGAAAAGGAGCTATTTTAACACGTTAGGGTTTACACACTGTGCCTTACATTTGATTGCCTCATGTCATTCAGCATTTTACAGCACTTTGCACTCACTCTGCTCCAGTGGGTATGATTGTACAAAATGTCAGATCATGGAGAACCAGGACCATTGGATCAGTAGGACACAGCAAATTAATCATTCTTTTAAAAAAAGTTTCCCTTTTATGTATTACTTGAGCATTAATTATTCAATTACTACAATGACTAAAAACAAGCACTTGAGCTACTTGTAAAAGCAGATTCTGAAATAAAGGTCTATTTTCTGCTTAAGCACCATATCACCTTAATGACAATATCATTGTTAGATAAACTCAGTACAGAAAGCACCTAGGTTTAGAACTAGTTTTATTAACAGAAGATGTAATCTAATGTCTCTTTGGCTGACTGGACCATTGCAGAACTATTTTCAGATGTTCTAATAAAGAATAATAAACAAATCACATCTTTTCCTTGGCACCATTTTAATTTTTGAGGGAATTGTCATGATATTCCATATTTAGATTTTTGAGTTCTTATTAATTTAGTTTCCAGAGTTAACCAAATTATATACTTTCTTCTATTAACCGGCAGAATGAATAAATAATGTGTACTTCCACCTATAGCAGAGATACATACTTTATATATGTGTATCTTTGCTTTTACCTCTACCTCTATTTTTTTTTTGTGTCCCAGCCATGAGTTGGTAGAGCAAAACCAAGATCATTTATGTCTGGGTGCTTCACAACCCCCTTAATTTATAGTGAGTTGCCAAATAATGCACAAGATGCATCATTTTACTGTAACTTTCACTTCAAAGAACACTTTCTCCAATCACCTAGAGCACAGCTAATTTAAAAAGCAGCACCCGCTGAAATAAAAGCCACAGAAGTCAACTAGGTGCTCAACTAGAGCACTTTAGTACAGTCCTGCACAGCTGTTTGTTTGGGATGTCTATAAGTTCAGCTGATTTGCAAACTCACATGTTCACAAAGGCTATAATACCTAACCCTATAATCCATCCAGGTTCTACTATACATATTTCTTTGCACAGACTACCTATATTGCAGCTGTTACCTGGATTACAGGTACATTTGTAGGTTGGCTACTGGTAAAAGAGGCAGAAGACAAGTCTAAAGCCTGGCTTTTTATTGTTTACACCCAAAGCACAAGATACACACTTATCCCACGGCCTATCTGGATGGCTATTACAGCAAAGCACCAGTCACTATGACTGAGAGGGTTAACACAGGACTCTGCCTGTTATACCTGCTGGGCCAGAGACAAGCACAGACATCCTGGCAGCCTTTAGAAGATAATGTCTGCATGCTTCCATTCCAGTAAATTAAAATGATCTTCTCTACTGAAGCCATGCACCCCAGTTTTGGGAGACTGATCTTGGAGTAGTGCATGTAGGTGCATGTAGTATGCAAGTAAATATGGTAATAAAATATCAGGGTAAGGCCTTTTAGCAAGCTGCTTTCTTTTATTCCTTTCCTGCTTAACCTACACTACAGATCTTATCATTTGCTGAGTGGGCATGTTAATTACTCCAAATATTGCTAAATATGCTGTTTGTGACAATTGCAAGGCTCACATTGCAATCGTTTAGGATGGGTTTGGGGCCTTTTGCTTTAGCCCCTATCCTACAGTCCTGTTTTCCTGCCCACAAAATAGCTCATGCTGGCAACATCAGAAGAAGGTAGGGGAAGGGCATCAGGCTGCTAAACTCTCTACTATGTAGATGCGTAGGCAGTGAGCACAACTTTGGTCTTGGAGTCTCTTTTCCAATATACTGGACAGCCAAGTCAGCACAGAGAGGAAAAGTGCATAGTAGGGGAAGGAAGAAGTCACAATTTGGTCCCTTTACTCAGGGCAGCATGTCCCAATCCAAGAAGTTAATCCAATCCCATACTGAAGTACATCTGTATGGCCCCGATGGCCTAAAAAGAGTTGATGAAATTACCTCAAACATTTGATTTTTTTTTCCATTGACCCTTTGCAGTCTTCTACTAGCCTGTGGCTAGCCAGAGATACTCAAATGTCACAGTTGTGAAGGCCATTATCCATATCCTGTTTCTGCCAGTAGATAGAACTATAATGCACACAACTCATTTCTTAATGGGAGAATATGCCATTCATGACAATAATAAAATGACAGACAGAATTACTACCGGTAATAGGTTTTCCCTTCTGCTATTCTGTGAGCCACTTTAATTGTTTGTTAGGTCAATCTGTCCTACCACAGAATCAGTGGATCATGACATCCCAAAATAGAGATTAGATATACCAACTTGTCATTATAAGAAGTGCCTGTAACAACCACATAACAAGCATAGCAGCAAACTAATACAAGTTTGTTATGTCAAGGTTCAGTCTTTCTTCCCCACTATCAACTGAAGTATAGAAAAGGCAAGAAGGAGAAACCTGGCTTTTGTTAAGCTCTAGAGTTTTTGTATGTCCATAGCCAATGTAATCCAGAAAGAGCAGATGCACCTGACTTCTGTAGGCCCCTAGCTTCTGTTAAAGCCAGTGGAAAAGCTCTCATTTCCCAGTCTTAGGGGTTTGATCAAGCCTGTAAGGAGCATGGACATGGTCCCCAAACCCCCTGAAGTCATATGGGCTTTGAAACAGGCCAGAAAGGTACAACCACATCCTGTGGGCCTTACTTTCAGGTTGCTGATTGAAGGAAAAGAAAAGGGAAATCTGATTAAGTATCATCTAGACAGTTCCTTTAGATATGGCAGACTGTAACATCAACTACAAATCCAAAACCTGTAGGTAAAGTCGCATTTCTCACAACCTTCTGATTGGAAACACCATTCATGGATATATAAATCTTCCTTGACCCAAGATAAGATTCAATTGCATTTCAACAGCCTGGGTCTGAAATCTAGAGGCCCATAACGTTCATGCATGGAAATAGTTAAACAATTAAATTAAATGTCTATAAATGTGTGTTGAAATTTCTGAAGGCATTGATTTCACTCATAGATGGCCATGTCTGCTTTCACTTCCTGCAGTCATTCATGCAGTAGCGTTTCACAGTTCCGAATGCCTGCAAAAAGCTATTTTTAGGGGTCTTGGACTCAAATACTTCCACAGACAGAATCTGAAATTACTCATAATTAAATCACTTCATTTTAATGCAAATTGGACAGCCAATTTAACAATGAGATGAAACAATATCATGTATTTTCTTTCTCCTGGCTCATATTTTACATAGTGCAGAGCAAGCCATGAAGTTGTGGGGGGGGTTTTAAAAAAAAAAAGATCTTCCAAAGAAAAAATACTTGACCAATTCAGAATAATGAATTAATATAAGTAAGCTGTCTATCCACATACAGGAAAGACACAGAATTTTCTAAGCTGCTTGTTCAGCTCTAGCCATGGCTTTTACAGTACCAACAACTAAAAGAAATGGCATGGACTGAATAGACATTTCGAGGCAACATCTTGTTCTAGCAGACGCTTGTCTGGATTGGGAGCCAGATGCGTTCAGAAATAAATAGGCTGAAGGAAACGTATGGCCGCATGGTTAGAATGTTTCAGGGCACAAAGCGTTTTTTCAAATGTTCAGAAAAGCGACACTCTTACTCTGCCTGAATAATTTACTGGAAAATGTTACTTTTGCTAATTAAATGGGAGGCCAACTACACCTCTTATTGCTTGTATGACAGTAGAGTTTCTAGGTCAACTGACATTGGGGCCTCATTTTGCTGGATACCAAATACATGCAGACAAGACAATACCTTCCTGAAAGAGCTTACAATGTAAGAGCCAATCCTGCAAAGTCAGTCACTTGTAGGATAGTGTTTCTCCCTTGATCCATCTGTGAAATAGCTATTGATACTGGAATTGCCCATACTGGCACAGAACAGTATGGACTTCTGTTTTAAAGAACAGCTCATTTAATAATACTGTTCTTTTTTTTACTCCTACTTTACTTTATTTCCCTTCTGGCCTCTTTTCTCTATTTATCACATGTGATAAAGTTGTATGACATTTTACCTTAGAAGAGTTGCTGAGGAAGTTTAGCAACTTCCAGTTCTAAAGCCATCACTTCCTTCCTCCGCTTTCTAGTTTTTCAGTGGCAGGGGCAGCAAAATATTGCAAGAGAATCTGCTGCATCTTCTCATCTTTTTCTGTCTTTCCTTACCAGCTGCTGTTCAAGTAGGTTATGGCTGTAACATCAAGGCAGGCATTGAGTCACTGGCCCTAATTGCCACTGGTTAAGAAAAACCTTTTAAATTAGATTTGTTGAGGAGAATCCCATCTGAATGCCAAATGTTTCTTTTAAGTTTTTCGTGTCATTTTCTCTCCCTCCATTCTTTGTCCCAGGAGAAATGAAAATGGTCTCTGAGGTACTGAGCCACTCAGGGCATTATCAATCAAACAAAATAACCCCCTGCACTGTATTATGAAAAGGCCAATTAGATGATTCAAAATAAAAGGAATAGCCACACAGTTTGATGGCATCATCCAGTGCAATGGGGTTTAAGATAAAAGGAATTACTGTGCTTATAATGCATCTGGAGTGAACAAAGAGGAGAAACAAACACCTTTCCCAAACTAAAATCTGCAATATCAGAAAAACAGATTTATTTTGTTCTGTGTCAAGAAAATCCCTTTTATATATAAAAGCATATACATATATACATACACACACATATCTATACACATATATACACACACATATATATACACACACATATATACACACACACACACATATATACATACATACATGCATACATATATAAAAGTTGGAGCCATGTTTAAATAGAAAAAATATGGATAGGAAGAAGGGCTTTAAAAATCAAAAAAGGATAAAGGAAAAGGTTAGGGTCAAATTAAAGGGGGGAGTACCAAGAGTTTTTGTGGCTGAGCCAAGATGGGGAGGCATTCTGGCGCCTGTGGAGTGAGGCGGAGCAGCCATGGCCCCTTCTGCAGGGCCCACCTAGTAGGGCTGTGTGAAGCTTCAGGTGCTGATTTGATTCGGAGGAGCTTTGGTCTTATTCAGCAGCTGAATCTCAGAATCTAAATCGAATTGGGAGACCAATAAAAAGGTCTGAATTGATTTGAAACTCTCCAAATCAATTGGGAAAGATTCAGAGACCTTCAGAGACTCAAGCAATCTGCCATAGGAAGCTGGATGCAGACCCCATTCCGGTAAGTGGAGGCGGGGCCTGGAAAAGGAGAGTTGGGACCATGGGGGGACCCCAGCCAGGCCCCATCCCCTGCCTGCTCCCCAAGCCCCCTTGAGCACTCCCTGACCCCAGATAGCTCTCCCAGCACCCCCGCCCCGGCTATGGCTGCCCCACCTGGCTACAGTTCCCAGTTCTTTAAAAAAAAAAAAAAAGAAGCCTTGCATTCACTGGCTGCTGCCAGGCAGGGGGGAGAGCCCCACTGCCCCACGCTCTCCCAGCTCTGCCCATAGCTTCTCTGCCCAGCCCCAGCACCTGGTTCTTTTTTAAAAAAAAAAGCCCTGCACTCACCAGCTGCTGCAGCGATCACCAGGGCCTCTGGGAACTTGTGACAAAGGGCCCCCATTGACTGTGGGGCAGTGGGGTGCAGTGGGGATTGCCCCCCCCACCTGGCAGCAGCCAGTGAGTGCAGGGATTCTTTTTTTAAGGACCCGCAACATTGGAGCCAGGTGGGGCAACCATTGACAGGGCTGGGAGAGTGGGCAAGGGATGAGGCCTGTTTGATTTGAAGATCTGGCCAATTTGGCAGCAGTCAAGTCTCCAAATCAGATTTGGCCAAATCAGTTTGGGACAGTGATTCAAATCACCAAATTGAATCACTGTCTTCCAAATCAGCCGAATCCAAAGCAAATACTAGCTGCTTCGCACAGGCCTACTATCTAGCGCTGGAATGCTGTGCTGCTTCTGGCTTTACATCTGGCTGCTTGCCACCCCCTCTGCCACCACCAGCTTCTTCACATCCGAGCCCCACACAAGATGATTTGCCCCAGGCCCCACACCCTGCTAGGGTCATCTCTGCACAGACCAGTCTGGAAGCTACACTAAAGACCACCAATAGGTTATTGTTTCAGAAGGAATAGGCTTCAAATACAGACTACATCAGTATATCAAGCTCTTCCCAATTCCCCTAATTGTAAGAGGGGCTGCAGGCCAGGAAGCACATAAGCCTTCTTGGCAATCCTTGAGGGATACCTTTACTTGTAAGAGATACCTTCAACAAAGTATGTGGGAAATGTTTGCTCCTTTAACTTCATGTTGAAAAGCCAACTACCTAGCCCTCTGCCTTCTTAAGACAGATGCACATGGAATAATATGTGGCATTCCTTACAGTTTATCTTGCACCTGCATTATGTGCAGTCCTAGAACAAGTGCTTACCAAGTAGGAAGACAAAGATGGAGCCATGGGCATGTCCAAACTAGCTGACTACTGCTCAAGGAAGAAAGAAGCCCTGTGTCTATACTGTGCCTGGCTCTTGCATACATGCTCTACCATCCCATCTTTGTCCATGCTGCACAAACACAGAGTAACCTGAAATTTACTTATAATTTTTTCAACGTAAGAGGCTGAGAAGGAATCTTCTCTTTTTACCCACTATTGCATCCTAGCTTTACTCCAGACTTCTGAAAAGTAGCCTCTAGCTGTATATAGGTACTTAATCATTCAGACTAGAGTCAAAGACAGGCAAACATGCTGGTAGCCATATCACTCCCTTGAATGCCACTGGCTACAGAAACTTCCAAACCTTAATCATGCTAGCCTGCTGAGCTGTTAGGCTTGAGCAGACTTTTGACTTTGATCCAAACAAAATGCAAACTGGAATGACTGACAAAAATAGCAGTGCTATAAAATGATCAAAGAAAGAAAATACACTGTTTCTATGCCAACATTCGGTGGCAGGGTAGGAAAAGGGGAAAACATAAAGAGACTGATTTATATTATTGCCAGCTCTCACAATTTTATCACCAATTCATTCATAGACTATCCATCTAAAAGCATCAGAGCCATACATATAGGAACTTCCCTGACATGGAGCGAAGAGGGCAATTCTATATTGTTTCTTTTCTCTAATGCTTTTTACATTACAGCAAACTTGCTGTTCTTTTCATTCTTCTATCTCACGCTGTTCAGGGGATGATGTGGCCTACAGAGTCTTTAAACTTTTGTAATAAAGACATTCTCATTGCTGCAGACTTCCTCTATACTGCTTCATTCATCTTGTGTCTCTTTATTCTATTGGAATAATCAGAATCTGAACAATGGTCCACATGCAGCTTCATCAAACTATAATGCAGCTAATACATAAAGCAAAACGTGAAGCTTTTGTCGGGCATGCATCTCACATTCCCCATTGCACAGTAGCCTACCATAATTGGCATACAGTTTGATCTTCAGGATTCTGGATGCTTGGACTAAAAATGTACTGGTATTCTTAAGTCGTCCAACTCCTAATTTAGGATAAATATTTTTCTAATATATTCATTGCCTGTATTTGATTATCTTAGAGTTTGATTTGTGTTTCTTGTCTTCTTGTGGCTTTTGTGCCAAAAGTTCTGATGCCATCATTTTACACGATGTTACTCTCAAACCTCCAGTCAGCCATTTTGTAGCTTGTCACTACTGAAGTGACTCTTCTTGGACTGCAACCTTGTTGTGATGGAGAGGCTTGTGTATTCCTATAATCCTCAGAGCTATTTCATCTGGAGTCTTGTATTCCTGGTAGAGTCTCCCGCTGTGGACAGGTTTGAAGTGAGGTCCCAGACTAAGGATGGTCCAAACTCCTAAAGACCCTAGTGATGAAACAGTTATACTTGAGGACCTGCTGGTTCTCTGCAGCTATGAAGGCAGATGAGGGCTGAAGCAGGATAGAGGTCTGCAGTTGGACATCCTTGCTACTGGGTTCAGGACTCCTTCCTGTCCAGTTTGTGTGGCTGTTGCTTGCACACCAGCTTTCCCATGTTAAAAGGTGTCATGTGCAGGCCGCTGCCAGGGATGTTGACATCTCCCACAAACCAAGTCCTGTGGCAATGGGTGAGTGGTGGTGAGGACAGGAAAAGTGATCTCTGGGAGTCCCAGCCACAAATCTGCACATAGGCAGTGGTCTTGTGATGGTTATTTTGCTCTTACCAAGACAGAAGTACAATTTGCCAGCTGAGGCTGTGACTGAGCAGTCCTCTTTAGGATCCCCTGTGCTCACCCAAAATGGGGAAGAGGCTAGAAAAGGTGCCCTAAAAATAGGCTGTCTCAACCCTCCCTGGCTGAATCGCTGCATCCAGTAGGATCACTACCTGCAGCCAAAACCAACAAAATAAAGTAATGAAATTTGCCATGTGAAAAGTCCAGACTCTCATGGACTCCCCAAACAGTGAGTGTTCAGAAACAAGAACCACTATAGTAGCTAGAGAACTTGCAAGATATGACATTGATATTGCTGCCCTAAGTGAGACCCACTGGGCTGACAAAAGGCCAGCTGAAAGAAGGAGGTGGCTACACCTTTTTTTGGAAAGGAAAGTCACCTGAAGAGAGGCACAGTCACAGGGTTGGCTTTGCCATCAAGAGTAAGACTGTCAGACAGCTTGCAGAACACTCTGTGGGTATTAACAAATGCCTTATGACTCTCCACCTTAAGCTCAGTAACAACAGCTCAGTATGCTAGTCATCAGTGCATACGCCCCCATACTTGACAATGAAGAAGTCAACAAGGAACAGTTCTACTAGGCTCTTGACACAATCCTGGATGCCACTGCCAAGAAAGACAAGCCCATCCTCATGAATGACTTCAACGGAAGAGTTGGGCAACACTCTGAACTATGGAGTGGCACCACTGGGAAAGAAGGGGTGGGGAACGTCAATATCAATGGTGTCCTCCTCCTCCTCAGAAAATGTAGAGCATAACTTGCTCATTACGAATACTATCTTCAGACAGAGCGACAAATATAAGACCATTTGGAAATATCCATGCTCCAATCACTGGCACCTTCTTGGCTACACTATTATCAGAGCCTGTGATTGTACCGATGTCTATATCATCTGAGTCCTAAGAGGTGCAGATGACTGTTGGATGGACCACTATTTAGTCAAATCAATCATGGACATGCAGCTTGCACCACAACACTGTAAACAACTGAAAGGAATGTGGAAGAGATTTAACATCAATGCACTCCAGGACCAAGCTAGATATGAGGCTCTTCAGCAATACTTTACTGAGAGGCTCTCTGACCTACCTGATGAAATCAAGGACATCCAGGCACATTGGGAGGAACTTAAGATCACTATTCACAAGGCATGCACTGAATCAATTGGATACTCCACTTACCATCACTGATATTGGTTTGATGAGAATAATGAGGAAATCCTAGCAGTCATCCATCAGAAAAGAACTGTGTTCTACAGGTGGCAAAATTAACTCTCCAACCAGCAAAAAATGAGAAGCTTACCACCAGCTTAGAGCTGTAATTCAGAGGAGGCTACAGGACATCAGGAACCAGTGGTGGCAAGCGAAGGTCATGGAGATCCAGAGTTTTGTGAGACAGCATGACAGAAAAGCTTCTTTCAAGCAATAAAATCCATCCATTGGCCATGTTCCAATGGCCCAACCTCCTTGCAATCTCAGGATGGCTCCATCCTTCTCACAGATAATGTATACATCAAACAACGCTGGAAGGAACAATTCAAGGCTCTGCTCAACTGTGAATCTGAGGTCTCAGCTGCCACCATTGAGTCCATCTCTCAATATCTGGTAATAGAAACTCTTGCTGCTCCCTTATCCTTTAAGGAAGTCTAGCATGCCATCACTCAGACCAAGAACAATGGGCACCAGGACCAGATGCATTCCCACAAAGGTCTTCAAAGCTGGTGGTACAGCACTACAACAAAAACTTCACCAACTTCTCATCAAAATATGGGTTAATGAGGAAGCTCTACCTGACTTAAAGAATGCCAACATTGTGACCATCTTCAAGAAAGGGGACAAGTCAGTGTATGGGAACTACTGAGGCATTGCCCTCCTCTCAGTTGCCAGGAAGATTGCTACTCACATCCTTCTGAATTGCTTCCTCTCCCTTCCTGAAGATGTACTTCCAGAATCCCAGTATGGCTGTAGACCATCATGGGGTACCACCAACATGATTTTTGTTCCATGACAGGTCCAGGAGAAGTGTAGAGAGCAATACCAGGAACTGTCTATAGCATTCATTCACCTAACCAAGACCTTTGACTCCATCAATTGTGAAGCCTTATAGAAGATGTTGACTAGGTTTGGTTGTCCATTGAAGCTTATTAGTGTCCTCGGGCTACTCCATAATGGAACAACCACCACAGCCCTTTGCAATGGATCAGAGACAGATCCATTTACCATGTATACTGGTGTCAAGCAGGGCTGCATCATCATCCCAACCCTTTTCTCCATCTATCTTGCTGTGATATTGATTCTTATCCATGACCACCTTCCTCCTGGAATTGGGATTAAGTACCAAATGAACGCTCAACTTTCAAAATGAAAGTTACCAAGACTAGCATCACTGACCTTCAGTACACTGACAACTGTATTCTCCTCGTACACACTGAGACTAATCTGCAGTCCACTCTTGACCTTTTTTCAGGTACCTATCATAGCCTGGGATTCTTCCTTAATATTGGGAAGACCAAGGTGCTCCATCAGCCTGCCCCAGCACAAGCTGCGCCCTCCCCACCACCAGGGGGCAGAACCCCTGGAAAACACTGAGCATTTCCCATATCTTGGTAGCCATCTCTCCCAATCAGTCAGTCTTGATGTAGAAATTGACTAAAACATTCATTGTGCCAGCATATCCTTTGGAAAGCTGATTCACTATGTTTTTGCCAACTGAGATCTGCAGATGGAAACTAAGATCCTGGTCTGCAATGCAGTGGTTATCCCCATGCTCCTCTATGGGTGTGAGATGTGGATGACATATTAAAACCATCTTAAGCACCTGGAATGGTTCCATTAGCATTGCCTCAGGAAGATTCTTTGCATTAGATGGGAAGACCACTGCACCAGTGCCAGCATCTTCTCTGCAGCTAATGTAACCAGCTTTGAGGCAAAGATGAAATATCAACTCTGCTGGGCTGGCCACTGTGTGAAGATGATTGACACTTGCTGCCCAAAGCAAGTCCTCTTCTCTCAACTCAATCCTGGTAAGAGGACCAGTGGAGGACAGGGAAAGTGCTACAAAGACACCCTGAAAGCATACCTTAAGAAAGGTGGCATCAACCTTACAAATTGGGATGTGCTGGCTGGTAACAGGTTCCAATGGTACTGCACCATACATCAAGCTAACATCCACTTCAAAGAAAACCATCTTGCTCAGGAAGCCAAGAAATGGCAGAGCATACAACATCCTAACCAATAGCTGTGCCTCCTCCCCTCCTGCCCCCAAGGTACCAACTGTTTTTTCTGTGAAAAAACTTGCAGAGCACGGATTGAACTCTTCCGTCATCTTAAAACTCACCAATAATTCCCTTCCCTACCCCCCCGACAGACATCATCCTCATAACAAGGGATAGCCAAAGACTACCAAAGTTAGGATACTTTGTCCCAAGTCTTACTCACCTGCAATTCAATATGTGAGAACAGGGAAGTTTTTTGTTTGCTAATGCTCTGTTTCAGTTCTAGTTCTTTTGAACTTCATCAGTTTCCAGATGTCTTTCTCCTCTCCTCAAACTCTAACATGGTGGTGAAGTGTGAGACACCCCACTAATCACTTCCAGCTCAAACTAATTTCATTCACAAAACCCCTCTGCTTTGGACTTGATTGGCATAGAAGTTGGTTCATACCTACTATATGTGAGGACCCTGTTAGCAGGAAATCTATGTAAAAGAGGTTGCAGAGGTATAAGACATCATCAGTTCCCTGTACCTTATGGACTAAAGCAGTCCTTGAAAACAGCCAGAAAGCGTGCGCGATCAGGGCTTCCAGTCACGTGTTGATTCAGAACCTCTACTGAGTGTCCTCCTTTCTTGGGACTCGCATGAATTCCTAGCCCCTGTTTAACGTTGCCATGCCCTATGAGAAACCTGGAGAGGTTGACCGCTACCTAGGGCATAACTTCTCTCGCTAGCCTAAGAATGGGTTGAGAATCAAGACAATTGGGCTTTCATTCATTCATTCATTTCCAAAATTAAATAAACCATCCTTTTTTACTCAGCCTTATGTGTGACCCTGGTATTTTCCCAAATGTTATTCAGTTTCCTGGATCATTTCTAGGTCCTTTCTTAAAAAAAAGGGCTTATATACATTTCAGTCCAGTCCTTGAATACAGTCCATTTTCTTCTACCAACAAGCCTTTAAATATAGCTGTTGAAGACATCCTAGCCTCTTTTTTTTCTTCACAATTTCTGACAGGATTTCTACCTGGTCTACTTCAGGAGTTCAGTCTTCAGATGTTCATATCTCTTGATCATCTGTTCTGCTACAATCCTGGTTTCTTTTGACATGTTGTCATCTTCTTCCTCCTTTTCCTCCTTTGGGAAGGTTATCTCTATTAATAGCATCTGTCCCTTACTCATTATTGTGAATACTGAGATAAAAAATTAACTTATATTTTAAAAGCAATTTCTATCGCTTTTCTCAAACTATTCCTATGGCAAACAGTCATGTTTTACTGACTCGTTCTTCTTTGTATCTTGCTCTTATCTAAGATTTTCCAGCTGGTCTGGCTGCATGTCAGGGATTTGGGGCAGGGAAAGGGGTTCAGGAAGAAGGGGGCCAAGAGCCACAGGTTATCTGGGCCCAGCCAGGCCAGCACCATGCTGCATTCTCCCCTTCTCCTACACCCCCTTCCTAACCTTGAGTCCCCAGTACACAGCTGGGCTCAGCTGGGCTGGTGCTACACTGTGTTCCCCACTTCTCCCTGTAGCCAAGCCAGGCAACTGCTGTGCTATGTTCCAGTGCACCACTTTGGGTCATGCAGGCACAACTGGATCAGCTGATACGGCTCCTGCCTGACCTGGCCATGTGCTGGGACCTTAGGGTCAGGCAGGAGCCATGTCAGAGCTGGGTAGGAATAGCACCAGCCATTCCAGCTGCGCCCAAGTGGCATGGCCCGAAGTGACACATTATCTAGGTTATCCTGGCAGGGCCTAGGTAACCTATGGCTCCTGGCCATCTTCCCTCTGCACCCTCTCCCCCACTAGTGGGGAGAACCTTACTTTTGACTCTTACTGGGGGCTGGGCATGCAGACAGCATTGCCTGGCAGAAGCCTGGCCAGAAGATCAGCACACACTGCCTTGGAGCATACACTGGGGGCTGGAGAGTGAGCCCAGGCAAGCCAGACCAGGGTGGGGAGTGACTGCCAGGCCACTGGAGCTGATGTTCCTGCTGCAGCTGGCTATGGCAGGGGGAAGTGATAAGGGCAAGAGGGACCTAAAGCCAGGGCGGTTGCAGGCTGGATGCAATTCTCCTTCACAGGAACAGCCATAGGCCATATAGGATGATTCGGCAGGCCTACGGGCTGTATTTTGCCCAACTCTGCTCTTTATTCTCCTTCAGTTACTAAGGCCGAGTTAATCTTAACTGTAAGGGAAAGTCTGAAATGTAATTAATTGTTCATAAATAGACTTGAAAAACGAAAGCCAGCCAGTGCTGTCATTTGTGCAGCAGACAATTCTGGAAAGATCACTTCTGTTCTTTCCTGTGGTCAGCAGGATGCACAGATTGCTTTGTAAGGTGGGTGGAGGATGCCAGTTGGATGATGGAGTGCTTCAGCTGACACTAAACTTCCCATCAATGAGATTTATACAATATTTATTATTTTAAAAAAAAATCTTTCAGTTTGTTCACTTCATACCTCACGCTGGTGCTCTCACAGGCCCCTAAAGCTGACAAGAGCTTTCAAGAGGTGATTCATCCTGTCAGGCAGAGAAATGAATGAAAGCACCTTGTGTTACAACACTGATCTAAGTGTTGACATTTCAAAAAATATATCTGCAGCAATTATGGGCAAAAACCAGGACTGGACTCGCAAGTCTGCCTTTAGGGGTGGTGAGGAAAGGAGTTAAATGTATGTAGCCTGACTACAGATAGAAATTTTACAGAGAAAATTATCCATCTTTTATGGAGAACAAAATAAAGGAAAATCCAGGACGGAATTGTAAGTCTCCTTGGTCAGCTCTGCCAAAGAAATTATAGTGTAATTTACTAACCCCCAGATCCACAAAGGGTGACACTCATGAATTGTCACATCTAACTTTACCGCTTGGGAGTGGAATTCACAAAGTCAGGTTAGGTGCCTAAACTCCCTGTGCAACGTGTGGAGAGAACTGGATGCAAGTTAACAGAATTCACAATGGCCAGTAGGCTGAGCAGGGAGAAGCCTAATTTAACTAATAAGCAGCACTTAGGAGTGGGGTATATCTGAAATTCCATCCCTTTCACAGGCTAAGTCCTGAGCTAGATTCCTGTGACACCGGGATTCACGGCACACAACTTACCCCTGCACTGAGACGTCTATGTTGCATTTTTAGGTATGGGTAGCTGACTCACTCCCCTCTTTTAAAAGGCAGTAGGAGCAGTCGCAACAGCAGCTTCTGCCCAGCTTTACTTTATAGACTAATGATTACAATACCTAAGTTTACTGCCCGCGCCAAAAAAGTAGGTTCAAATTCATATCTCTCGTATCCCAAGATAGTATCCTAGCCACCAGGACAGAGGCCAGGCTGGAACAACTGTACTTTCCACCTCTTCTACTAAGCTCTATTGCTGGGCATCTATAAATGCACAATTCATGCCACCAGAGACAGCAAGCAAGAGGAAACATAATCCCGAGACCCAGAAGCAATGATGCTCCAGTTGTGAGATTCTGGTCTCTGTTCCAAATGCTTACATGTTTTGGATTGAAGCATATGAGTTGTTCCATTTTACCTAGTCCTTAACTGGGCAAACTACAGGCAAAGAACTGGGAATGGTATACAAAAAAGCTAATAATTCATCGTTAGTATATAGTTGCTAGTGGAATATGACAGGTGTGAAAAATGAAGTCGATTTTCAAATGCCAAGAAAAAATTTCAGCCAATAAACTTGATTATGTAGACCTTTCTAAGGCAAGTTTTTCACTGAAGCCAATGGGAAGAGAGCTATTTTGTCCCATTCATTCAGCAAACACCAGCCTGAACCCTGCACTAGGTCAAAATAATCAAGTTCTCATGTAGGAATTTGCATATCAAAAACTCCTTTGCAATGCCTGAAATTACCAAAAAACTCATGTATCACTTCTATTTAAATTCTCCAAACAAGATACAAGTGTCATATAGGTCCAGCACTAGCCTTTGCCTATGAGAAAATTTAATCCAATATGCCTGTAGAGAGGGGTTTATGAGAAAAGAATCAGATGACAGAATTAAGATCCAATCTACTCATTCAGACTTTGCAAGGAAGGAAGAAGGTGCTTCCACCTTGGTCACTACAAGTAACCTCAAATTTTATATAACCTGATGATAACTTCTGTGCAGATTACATTTAAGAACATTACAGCTGACATTTCTCTGTCCATGGAGAATGTTCTTGAGCTAAAATAATTTGTAGAATCACTGCTAAAGCTTGGTTCCTCAATTTCTCCTCCCAGAGTCCATCACCATTTCTATAGCATGAATCCAATATATATTTTCAATCCATGTGTCTGGAAGATTTAATGATAATTGATATTTAATGTAAGTTTTATTCTTCAAAAATGCTGAGCACATCTACATGTGAAAATATGCCTGAATAAACTCCAGTACAGTCATGCCAGAGTTTATCACTTCTAGGCACCATGTTTACATGTGCACCCAGGACTGCAGCACGTTAAGCTGGGACAGAGTAGCCCTGGCTAGCAGGAAGCCCCAGGGTCAGACTGTAGCCTGGGCCTGCTCCAACCCAACTCAACATACTGCGGAGGGGCTAGCTGGGGCATGAGGGTGCTTCAGTGAGCTATTCATCAGGCAGCCCCCTGCACTGAAACACCCTCATGCCCCAGGCAACCCCATCGACATCTACACATGCATTGTAGCAGAGTAAATAACTCACCATAGGTTAGTACTTGTATCTAGGAATACTAACCTATGGCAGCATTTATTAGTTTACTCCATCCTAATAGGGCTTCACATTTAGATGCTGATGTTTTACTGTGGAGCTAATTAGGTAACTCTGTTGTCAATGTCTTGTGTAGATGTGCCCATTCTTTGCATATCCTGTAAACTTTAGCCAAGATCTGCCCACCTCATTTGGAAGACAAATATAAAAGAAAACCAATGAAGTTCTTAAAAAGATATTTGTTCTTCTCTCTTTCATCAGGGCAATTGAGGCATTTCTTGTGTATATTTGCTTTCTCTCTCATTTTTATTAAAAAAACAAAAACTTCTTATAAAATAAAAATAATCTCATCAATCCTTCCATACCCTTCTGTTCACCAGGGAGGGCACCTGGATGTAGAGAAAGCTCTCTATTCAACAAATGGATTTACCATGGCTTTGCTAGCTGTAAGAGTGCTAATCTTTTTTAGGAGGGTTATTCTAATCCATTTTTTATAGTATTGATTTTATTGCCAAGCTTCTCCTAAAACACTTTTTTAAAACATCTCAAATGTTATAGTTTTCTTCCACTTCTCATATAAACATTTAAATAGTGATACACAACACATTATGGTTTTAAGTCTCCGGCTCATCATAGAATTTCAGAGTGTGCTTTCATGTAACTGCATACTAAAAGTTGAGAAACTCAGGTGTTTTGCTGAATTAGGACTGGATTACTGTCAGGATTTATGCATGTGTGTAACATGTAATCCATAGTTAAGCATTTTGTTGAATTAGGTCTTGCTTTCTTAAGAACTGCTGTTAAAAAATGATATTTATATTGGAATGAGAATTTCAACACATGAGAATGATTTGAAGGAAAAAAACCCACACAGGTAAGAAATTAGATAACCAAAAAGTGAAATTATAAAAACAAAAATCCAGGATTAGTGGACCCTGAAATGTAGGTGTATATAAGCAAGTATTATATGGAAGAAATGGACACTACTCATAACATTATAGAAAACACTAAGGCGGGGTGCTTAACCTCTGGCCCATGGAGCCACATCATACAGCCTTCAGAGGTCTCCAAGGGTCCAACAATTTGATGGCAGGGGAGAAGCGGTAATGCTAATCACCACTCCCCTGCTGCCAAATTTCTGGACCTGTGGGGAGCCCCACAGGCCAAATAATGTGGTTCTGCATGCCAGATTGCACTGGTATATGGCCAGATCTGGGAATGTGGCCAGATCAGGAGGTGGTGGGATTGGCTGGATGTGACCAGGCCAGCATGTAACCAGATCCAAGTGCACAGAATTAGGCCCAAGGACTGTCCCCACACCACTCACCTGATTCAGGGCCAGAAAATTGGATGCCACTGTACTAAGGAATAGATCTTCAGGTGGTATAAACTGGCACAGCTTAATTAGAGTTACTAGCCTGGATTCTGCAGAAGTACTGGCCCTTGCAGAAATATTGGCTCTTTTTTGTTTCCTGAAGCTCTGGTATCTCTGTCTTGTGTTCTCAGCATTTTTGCTGATTGAACCACCTTGACAGATGTCCCAACTCTCATTTTTCACCTGGCCTGAAAACAGCCAGGCTGACAAAACAGGTTCAAACAAGGACCCAGCCCTTGGGCTAAGGGACAAGATTCTCCTTTCAGTGGCACCATGCCCACTCCACTGAAGTAAATGGGAGTGCACCTCTGTGTGAACACAGGTTGGGGTTTTTTTGACATCAGTAATGACAGGACAGAGTGGGCAGATTTGCTGACTTTCAAAACCTTCCCCTTAAAAAAAGGAGTCTTCTTTGTGAAAACTAATATTGCACAAAAGTCAATTCTATTCAGATAGCTAACAGACTGTACCAGCATCTATTAATATACCGCAAAAGCCGTTCCAGTCTGACCCCACTGCCTTTTTATTTATACTTCCTTGAGCTCTGTTTGCCACAACCTGGCATACAGTGTTTTCAAGTGCTTCCATCTGCTTCTGTGAGAGCAGCAAACTTCAAACTGGATTCCCTCTACTGTTTTGTTGGCATTCATGATTTGCTCCATAAATTGCAGAGTGCTGTTGGTTAGATTCTAATTAGAGATATTAATTGCATTTATCCTGGGCTCAAAATTAGCTAAAGAAACCTAAAGAAACTTCTCATTAACCAAACTGATTTTCTGCAAAATTTAAGCTTTCATTATATAGCAAAATCAAAAGTTTAGTCCTAAACTAGTACAGTACTGACTCCCTAGGTCTGTAGGCAGAGACTCCAGAACAAGCTCTGTAAAGGATCTGAAGGAGATCCATTTGATAGGCCAGTTAACTTTAAAGCTTAATGATGATGGCTACAATATTCTACAGGAAGTAATGACTCTTTCCCCTCTTGAATGGTCTTGTTCTTCCTTATAATTATCTTTTCTATGGCACTTCTCTTGTTTTTAAGCCACTCTTGATAATGTCTCTTCGCTCATATTTTACAGCCCTCCTTCCTTGTTTCAAGTGACTGTTTTCAATTACATAGGACAATGGCTTGTGTATAACTCCCTATCTCTTAACTTGCTTAATTAAAGCAAGTTTTTGTCCCAGAAAGCTCGCCTGAAGTTTTCCCAAACATTTTCACTGAAAAATCCTTGCCTCTCTTATATTTCCTGGATCAACACAGCTATAACAACACTCCAACCCTACAGCAGCTACAATGACAGTGTTCCTGCTCCCAGCACATGGAATTATCAGCCTGCTTGGACATCACAAGTTTGAGAGAGAGAATCTATAGGGGTCACTTAGGCCATCTTTCTGACAATGCAGCATCATTCTCTAAAGTGTTGATCTGAAAACTGATTTCCATTTCTTTGGACAGTCCAACTTTAAATGACTCAAATGATGCAATTTCTACCTTTTTCTCTAGCAAATCATCTCATAATTAATGGATACCACGATCAATAGTTTTCCCTTTTTTATTTCAGTGCTCCCACAGGGCAAAGATAGACTCATTTGAGCTGAAGAAAGACTGAAAGGGCAGCAAGCACAAAGGAAAAGAGGAAACACCTGCAAAAACAGCCCAAAGGAAAAGTGCAGTAAACACCAGAGCAATCATTCTCAACCAGGGTACCACACTGGCATTCCGACCTGCCGCAGTCTGTCTACACAATATGCTTTTTTATTTCTATGTAGTCAAAAAACAAGTGAAAATTAAGAGCTGGAATTTTCCAAGGGGTGCCTTGAGTCTATAAAGGTTGTGAACCACTGAACTAGAGCAGGTTTCTTGTGATCTACAGGCACTCGGAGTAGTAAGCAGCAACATTAAAACAATGCCATGAGGCCCCTGATTGGGACCAAGACCTTATCCTAGATATTGTACAAACTCCCAAAACGATAGACTTCCACGTGTCCTTCTCCCCACCCCCACAATTCTAGCATTGTATAGCTGTATTGCCCTGTGCTCTTTCCCATATATAATGCTATTGCATGTGTCTTTGTCTTCGCAGCCTACCAGAGGTGCAAAGCTTATTATATATGAATTTTGCCCTGAAGGATTATCTTTAAAAATCCAATATGATTCTAATACTGGTAAAATGCTAGATAACAGGTATGTGGCTAGCATGGATAATAATCAGAACGTACTACAGCAAAATATTCCTTAACCTTTCAGCTTTGAGGTCCACCATGGCTTTTGTTCTTTGGCTCTCCAGCTCAGACATTAATCACTTTCAGGGGTGCTCCGTAGCAAAAAGCAAGCAACCTGCTAACACTAATGTATCTCTTTCTCTTTCTTTTTTCTCTTAAAAAACCTTCAGGACACCTGGATCTTCAGTATGAACATAGACAATGAATCTCTGATTCTGAGGAAATTTAATTAAGAAAAATCACTTTGACATCTGCTTTTGGTCTTGGATAAGTGCACAAGCCTCAAAACAGAGCTCTCCCTTCTAAACCAACTTACTGCACTCCATTCTGAAAATGCTGATTTGTTTCCAAGCTCACTGTCCCTTAAGTCTCTTTTTTCATCATGAATTCATGCCCAGAATCCCCCCCACACCAATTCCAGAAATATGCAAATTGCCTTTACTCCAGCCAGTATACTAAATAGTAAATAGTACAGATTATGTGTTGAACTACTACTACTTGAACTAGCTGTCTTTCCCAGATCCCATCTTCTCTAGCCTCCAGTTCAGGTCTCACCCCTCTGGCCTTTTATTGGCCTATGACACCAGAGTTAAATGAGTAGTGAAGCCCAAAACCTAGATGCCATGATTCCTAGAACCCTTGATATGGGAAACACATTGAAATAAGGCAGAGTCCTTGGCCTGAATTTATTGCAGGTTCAGAAGTAAGGTAATTAAAGATTCAGTGATGAAACCATGGCCCCACTAAACTCAATGTCCAAACTTCCACTGACTTTGCTGGGTCTAAGATCATGCCAGCAACCAAGTACTAGTGTGATTTCACTGTATGCACTGGATTTCCAGCTAGCATTGTCCACCAAATTTAATCTTAAACTTGTGGTAGTTTGAAGTCCTTTGCTTTAACAAGAGTGTACAACTATGGTAAATACCAAGGAGGGAGGGAAGGAGGGAGCTGTTATTTAAACTGCTTCTCAGGGCAGGGACACTTTTATTCTATATTTATACAACGCTTAGCTCACTGGGGTCTCAATCATGTCTGTGGCCTATGGGGACTACTAGAATATAAATACTAAACAAAGTAAAAACTACTGGGACTGAAAGCTAGGGCATGACTCAGTCTGTTTGGGGAGTTAGGAGAGTCAGTGGAGACTGAGTCTTGTGGACAAACAGACTAGGAGCTAAGTCTTATCAGACAAACAGACTAGGAGCTGTCTAGAGAAGGGACTGGTGGGGAGGCCAAACTGATAAGAAAACAACAGACGTTAAAAAGACTGACATAAGGCTTTTTGGAAGGAAAACCAAGGAATTCATTCTTTATGGGATCCTTTATGGGGAGAAGGATGGCTGGAGGCCAAGAGAGGAAGAAAAAGGTAGGATGTAGACCTCAGATAAGGTTCAGACTAGAACTGGATGGATAATTATCATAATGCACTAGAAGCAGTTTCAAAACATTGCTACCCTGGGGGTAAAAACTGGAACTTGGCAGGCAAAAAGAACAAGACTGAGACAAGATTCAGGGATGAGGCAGAGACAGGTTGAAGAATGGAAGGCAGTGGAAGCCTGGCAAGGGTAAGAAGGCAGAGGGGTTTGTCCCAATGAAAGGGGACCTAGACAAGATTCCTGTCAGCATGCATCTGCCAGGGTAGTATAGCCTCCCTCTATGAGAGGATCCTCTAGTGAGGATGCTGGCTGTCACAGAGGATGGCAAACCTTTATCAAATGCTATCAAGAGATGGGATCCATCTGACAAGGACAGAGAAGAACATCTTTGGATATTGTGCATCCACCCTAGTAAAAAGGGCTTTAAACTAGGTTTCACATCAGATGGTGATCAAAACCCTCCAGTAACAGAGCACACAGTCTAGAGGGGAAAGGACTCAAAGAAGCAACTTACTGCTGAGAAAGGGCCAGAGAAGTACAGGACTGCAAAAAGTGATGCAAAAGGGAAGCGAGTCAGTCAAAATACAAAATATGTCTGATGCATGTATAGAAATGTGAGAAATATGGGGAATACACAAGACAAGCTGGAAGCTGCAGCCTGTGAAAAGAACAATGATTTAATTGGCATCACGGAAACCTGGTGAGACAGCTGTTATGATTAGTATGTCAACATCAAGGGTTATCATCTGTTTTGGAAAGACAAGAGTTGGGATAAAAGGTGGTGGTGTTGCCTTTAGATAAGAAACTCATGCATCTGTTCTCTGGTTCAGGAGGAAGAAGACAGCAAGGCAAAATGTATTTGAGTAAAGATGAAAGCTGAAAGATGTAGCACCAATATAATGGTGGGGATTTATTATAGGCCACCAAATCAGGAACAGGATGTGGATGGGGCAGTCTTCAAGCAGGTGACAAATCTATCGAAAAGCTATGGAATGGGAGTGATAGATTTCAATTTTCCAGACATCTGCTAGAAGAACAGTACAAACAAGCATAAAATGTCAAGCTGTTTCCTAACTTATGGAAGACAACTTTCTGTTCCAGAACAAGAAGGATACAAATAGAGGATCTCCATCTTGGATCGTATCCTGACCAACAGGGAAGAACTGGTGAAGGATGTGAAGGGGATGGGTAACTTGGGAGGAAGTGATCACAATTTGACAAAATTCCAGATTCTGAGACAGGGAAAGCATGAGGTCAGCAAAATTAGGATGCTAGATTTCAAAAAGGCAGATTTCATCCAACTCAAGTAGTTAGTAAGTACAGTGCCGTAGGAAAATAGAGGTGCCCACAAGGGAGCTTCTAAAAGGCATGGTATTGGAAGCCCAACAAGAAGCTGTCCTGACACAATGAAAGCACAAGAAGAATGGCAAGAGACCAATGTGGCTACACAAGGAGCTTCTAAAATGCCTCAAATGCAAATGGAAAGCATATAGGCAATGGAAGAATGGGCAGGTCAGCAAGGAAGCCTATCTGAAAATAGCAAGAACCTGCAGGAGCAAAATCAGGAAGGCAAAGATCAAGAATGGTTACGGATAAGAAGAAAAAGGCCTATCAGTATGGTGGCTAGACAAAAAGGACCAAGAAACCTGTTGGTCCTCTGTTAATTAGCCAGGGGGAACTCCTAACAGAAGATGCAAAGGCAGAGCTACTCCACAGCTACTTTGCCTTTGCCTCATATATCTCCCTAAACATATTAAGCTGCAGCCACCCACCTAATAGGGATTATCTGGATAAGGAAGGCAGCAAGTTGAGGTAGAAGATAACAAAAGAGACAGTCAGAGAGCCTTTGTTAGATCTGAATAAATTCAAATCAGCAGGGCCAAATGAAGTTCATCCCAGGGTACTGAAGGAACTGGCAGAGCAGATCTCAGAGCCCTTTGCAGTAATCTTCATGAAGTAGTGGGAGATGGGCCAGGTACCAGAGGACTAGAAAAAAGCCAACATAATGCCCCTCTTTAAAAAATGGCAAAAAGGAAGACCTGGAGAGCTACAGACTGGTAAGCCTCACCTCAATACCTGGGAAGTTACTGGAGCATATCCTAAGAAAGGCCATTTGCAAGCATCTAAAATCATAGAAAATTAGGGTTGAAAGGGACCTCAGGGATCTAGTCCAACCCCCTGCTCAAAGCAAGACCATCCCCAACCATCCCTAAACCTTCATCTAGCCGGCTTTTGAAAACCCTCAAGGATGGAGCTTCCACTACCTCTCTGAGTAAACAGTTCCAGATTTTCCTAATATCTAACCTAACTTCCCTTGCTGCAACTTAAGATGGGAGCTCCTTGTTCTGTCATCTGCCACCGCTGAGAACAGTTAACTCCATCCTCTTTGGAATCCCCCTTCCGGTAGTTGAAGGCTGCTATGAAACCCCTCTCAGTCTTCCCCTCTCTAGACTAAATAAGCCCAGTTCCTCATAAATCTTTCCCCATAAGCCAGTCCCCCAGTCCCCTCACCATTTTTGTTGCCCTATGCTGGACTTTCTCCAATTTGTCCACATCCTTTCTGTAGTGGGGTGGCCAAAACTGAGCACAGTACTCCAGATGTGGCCTCACTAGTGTGAAATAGAGGGGAATAATCACTTCCTTTCACTTACTGGCAACACACCTACCAGTGCAGCCCACTATGCCATTAGCCTTCATGGCAACAAGGGCATTCTGCTGGCTCATGTTCAGCTTATTGTCCTGTGTAACCCCCGCACCTGGTCCTTTTTTGCTGAGCGACTGCCCAGCCAATCAGCCCCAGCCTGTACTGGTGCATGTGATTGCTCTGTCCTAAGTGCAGGACTTCACGCTTGTCCTTGTTGAATCTCTTGAGATTTGTTTTGGCCCAATACTCCAATTTGTCTAAGTCACTCTGAATCCTAGCCCAACCCTCCAGCATATCTACCAGTCCCCCAGCTTGGTGTCATCTGGAAACTTGCTGAGGTTACACTCTAAGCCATCTTCCAGGTCATTGATGGAGACATTGAACAAAACTGGCCCCAAGACCAACCCCTGGGGTATTCCACTTGGTACTGGCTGCCAACTAGACGTTGAGTCATTGATTACTACTGTCTGAGCCTCCAGCCAGTTTTCTATCCACTGTACAGTCCATTCATCTAGCCCATACTTCCTTAGCTTGCCTGCAAAAATACTGTGGGAGACAGCATCAAAAGCCTTGCTAAAATCAAGGTACACCACATCCACCAGTCTTCCTGCATCCACAGAGCCAGTCATCTTGTCATAGAAGGCAATCAGGTTGGTCAGGTATGACTTGCCCTTGGCGAATCCATGCTGACTGTTCCTAATCACCTTTTTCTCCTCCAAGTGCTTATAAATGGATTCTTTGAGGACCTGCTCCATGATTTTTCCAGGGACTGAGGTAAAGCTGACTGGTCTCTAGTACCTGGATCCTCCTTCTTACCTTTCTTAAATATAGGCACTATGTTTGCCCTTTTCCAGTCATCCACGATCTCTCCTAAATGTTACAAGTTTTCAAAAATAGTGGCCAATGGCTCTGCAATCACATCAGCCAACTCCCTCAGCACCCTTAGGAGCATCCCATCTGGCCCCATGGACTTGTACACATACAACTTTTCTAAGTAGTTCCTAAACTGTTCTTTTACCATTAGAGGAGAAAAGGCTGATCACAAGCAGCCCGCATGGATTTATGAAAATCAAGTAGTGTCAAACAAACTTCTTTGACAAAGTAACTACTTGGGAGAATGAAGGGAATGCTGTGGATATAGTGTATCTGGACTGCAGCAAGGCTTTTGACAAGGTCCCACATGACTTTCTCATATACAGATTGCAGAAATGTGGGCTAGATAAAACTACTACAAGGTGGATAGATAACTGGCTCAATAGCCACAAGCAAAGGGTAGTTAGTAACTGAGCAGGTGGCTTCAAGTGGAATCCCACAAGGGGTCTGTCCTGTATCTGGTGCTGTTCAACATGTTAACTGTTGATTTGGATGCTGGTATAGAAAGTTCCTTGAACAAGTTTGCAAATGACATGAAACTGAGAAGGACTGTGAACATGAAGGATACAAGTGCAATTCAGAAGGATCTCAACAAACTGGAAAGTTAGGCTAGAGCTAATGGGATGAAGTTCAATGTAGATAAATACAAGGTGTTTCACTGTGGGAGGAATAATCAAAAACACTAATATAAAATGGCTGACCCTTGGCTGGGTGACAGCACTATGCAGTGCAATGCCACTGCACAAAAGGCAAATGCAGTTTTGGGATACATCAATAGAAGCATTAGGTGCAAGACACGGGAGGTGATAGTGCCTCTCTACTCAGTACAGATTAGGCCTCATCTGGAGTACTGTGTGCAGCTCTGGGCTCCACATTTTAAAAAGGATGTGGAGAAGTTAGTGAGGGTCCAAAGGTAGGCAACAAAGATGATCAAGGGCTTGGAAGGCAAGTTATATGAGAAGAGGCTGAAGGAGCTAGGCATCATCAGCTTGCAAAAAAAGGAGCTTAAGAGGAGATATGACAGCAGTCTTCAAATACTTGAAGGGCTGCCATAAAGAGGAGGGAAAGCTCCTTTTCTCTTGCTAGAGAGAGAAGGATGTGGACCAATGGCTTGCAGTTGCAGCAAAGTAAGTTTATATTGGATATCTGGAAATACTGTGTCACTGTTAGAACAGTAAGTCAGTGGAACAGACTGCCAATGGAAGTTGTGGATGCTCCATCACTGAAGGTGTTCAAGAAGAGGCTGGACAGCCACTGATCAGGGATGATTTAGATGCAGTATGTTCTATTATGGGCATTTCCTATGTTTCTGGGCTTTGCTAGTTGCCCACCCTGTCCCCTTTCTGCTACATGCGTCAGGGTGTTTTTAAGCCTTTCTTAGAATCATTGGGTGTTAGGTACAGTCAAGGCTGAGGACTTTAAATTGGTCATGCCAATGCTCCTGCTGGGACCAAAGCCAGAGGTTCTTGGCTAGATGGTCTTTGCCCTCTACTCAGAGTCAGACTAATCACTATATTTGGAGTCAGGAAGGATTTTATTCCATGATCAGACTGACACAGACTGTGGGGTTTTTTGCCTTCCTCTGCAGAGGGGGCATGGCCCTCTACTCAGGATCTCTTGAGCATATATTGACAACATTTTACAGAAGCAAGATGCTGGCTGCTGTGGTCCCGGATTTACCTGTGACAGGTTAGGGTGTTAGGTCTGTGTTGTGTTAGGATTGATAGGAGTCTTAGGTAGAGTTTAGATTATGGATTGCATAGGATGGTTTAGAAAGAGATGATCTTGCCTCAGGCAAGAAGTTGGACTAGATGACCCTCAAAGGTCTTTTCCAGCCCTATTGCTCTGTGATTCTAACATTACTATCAACTAAGATGGCCATTGCTGTGTGGTAATCCTGAAGTTTCCAACTCTGCTAATAACTCATGTGTGTATCGATATGCTATTTTACAAATTGTACCAATTTCCCTTTCCAACTTTCTTTGTTTTTAAACCTAGGAAATTGCATACACAAAATCATGTTAAGATAACATCTGGGGCAAAGTCAAGCACTTAAAAGTTAGGAAATGACAAGATTAAGGTTACCTGTGGCAGCTTAATATAGCCTCTTTATGCATATGTTTTATGATACCACCTTTAATGGCATGATCGCATGCTACTTTTTCCACTGGAACCCAGGAAGAAAAAGCAGGGCTTCATCATTAATGTATGAAATGCTGCTCTGGAAAACTGGATTCTCTCCCTGTCTCTGCAGGTGTGCTGTACAAAGATTAGCAAGTATCTGAAGACTGTTCTTTCCTGCTAGTTAAACTGCAGTGGAAATGAGTTAGAGATGGCAAGTCTTATTCTACTTCAGCTTGATACCCAGTTCAGTCTCTTTGGCTTTAACTCACCATTAGTTCTTTGATCAATAATTTAAATACAAGTCCCTAGATAATCATATTATAGTTACATTTGCTCAAGCTGTTTATTGGCAAATCATGCTGTGTAAGCTTTACAAATCAGTAGGAGGGATTTTATGTAAAATGCTTACTGAAAGTAGTTGTAATTTTCTATTAGTGGGCATGGGTACAAACAGATGCTCTGCTGAGCAAACAGTGAGCCCACTTATTTGTTTTCTTTATATTTGCTGTTGCCATACAAGCAATACAAACAGTGATGTTTGTACGAACAGGGATATTCATTCAGAATCCAGTCTGAGCCTTTCTATCAGCTAGCTCTGGAAAGACATAACATGGCAGGATGCAGCGGGTATACATAGGGTGACCATACGTCCCCGCTTGGCTGGGAAAGTCCTGGATTTCATTGGCTGTCCCAGCCAGTTGACTAAAATTAAAGAAAAAGTCCTGGATTTGTGGTGCCACCCCACCTGCATGTGCCTAGCCCAACTCCTGAGCAGGGCCAGGGCCAGGGCCAGGGCCAGGGCCAAGGTACCTGCATGGGGTCAGTCAGGAGCTAGGGACAGCTATTATACATAAACTGGTTTTTAAGTGGTCAGAAACTGGTTTAAACCTGTAACAGAACAGATGTTCAATGCATAAAAAACAGTTTGAAAATGGCCGATACTGGTTTGAGCTAAACCTGGCTGAATGTAGTATCAGACTTAACTGATTTGGCTCAAAGTAGTTTATGCAATGTCTGTCCCAGACCTCTTGCTAGTTTAAGATAAATCAGACTCCCCCAGCATCCTGGCATGCTCTCTGGGCTGGGCTCTCTGTCCCACAGCAGGGCTGGCCCCTCCCCTCTGCTCCCTGGCTGGAGTTTGGCACAGATTTGCAGGCACAACAGGGTCTGCTGACTTCCCTGTGTCCCATCTTCCTCTCTCTCACCACTTGCTGCTTAAGCAGAGATCCCTTCCTCTCTACCGCAGCACAGACTGTAGCCAGGATTGGTATGCTAGCTAATGCCGAGAGGTGTCTGTGCGTGTGTCTCTCTCCAACTTCACTGGGCAGGCAGGCAAAACAGTGAATACTTAGGACTTTTGGAGCTAATCAACAGGTCAGCCAGTAAACTATTTAAGAAGTCTGAAGTAATGTGGAGAGAAGCTATTGTTTTTCTAATCAGGTGATAAAGCCTGTTATCAGCCCCCCTGGCTGTCTTCCTCACCTTATAGTTTGCTGCAGACAGTATGAGGAAGCAGGGAGGGAGATTGAAAAGCTCCATATCATATCAACAGATATGGAGATTGAAAAGCTCCATATCAACAGATGCGTGCACTGCATACACCCCCTTGTCTCAGAGTGCTAGCCAGGGACAGGGGGGAGGCAGTACTCCTGCCCCTTGAGCAGCCAGTAGGGAAAAGCCTGAAACCATGCAAGCAGACATCCCTAATAAGAGAGTCCTGCCTGGCCATGCCCCACTCAGCTCAGCTCCTTGCAGAACGGCAGGGAGAGGAGGGCTGCTCTAGCACCTCTCAGCTTCTAGCCTGAGCCACTGCAGGCATGTGCTTGAATTTCCTCAGTCCAGAGAGAATGTCTGTCCAGTTTCAAACCAGTTCAGCCTAGTCAGGTTAAACTAACCTGCAAAGATTGAATCAATTCAGGCTCAGGCTTTTTGAATGTCTGTGCCTAGCCTAGATGACTGCCCACAGCTGGCAGCCTCATGCCCGCCCTGCTGCTGTGGCTGCAGGCTGTATATGGTGGCCTGCCCCATCCCGGATTTGCTTCAAAATAATGAGCTAGACACAGACACCTAGACACTACTGTAAATGATGGGCAAAGTAGATCCTCTGTGAGCTGTGAAAGGTTAAATCCCCCTTCAGGTCCAACTGAGGATATTTTGCACAAGGTAAGAAAATTTGGCCATCAGCACATTTTTTTTGAAAATAGCTCCCTACAGCAGAACACATCTGCATGCACTTTCCTAAATTCCCTCAGCACAGTATCTTTCCACCTCTCCCTTCTTTGCCTGCTATCACAACTTGGCCTGCAGTCTTGTAGATAACTTTTCTATCTTTCCTTTTTTTGTCATTTTCTTTGAACAATGACAGGACTGGGGATCTGGCAACACTACAGATAACAGCACTACACTGTAACTGAAAGAAAGTTTGAAAAACAAATTCAGTGCTTTTTTTCTCCTGTCTCCACTGAGCATACCATAGGCAAGATCCTTGCTTTCTGCTCTGAGTTATAAGTGGGTCCATTTCTAACAATGCCCTGTTTAAGCTGAATTCAAACCCCATCATTTTCACAGAGGCATCCAATAGACTGGCTTGTCACAGGAGCTCTTACATCAAATCACTTCAAATCAGTGACATCTGAAATAAGTCTTTATTTTAAAGTTGCAAAGATAAATCTCTATATATTGATGTGGCAATTATCTATGACGTACCAGCTCCATACAGCTCATTTAGCACCTTTTAGTACATACCATTGATTGGCTGTTGAAAATATTTGCTCCATTTTCTTCTCTGCTCATCATCAGTTCCTTGTACCAAATGGCCTTTAATCTTTTAGTAGTACAAGTAAAATCAACTGGATTGGTACCAGACAAAATCAGCTCAAAGTCATATTTCTTTCATGCCTTCTAGTAGGACTTCTCATTTCTGTGTTAAAAAGAAACTTAATATGCCACTATCTCAGACTTCTAAATGTTTCTTGTTTGATCAGGAGAAGTCATATGGTCCTGTAATTTCCAGCACTAGACAGGGCTTCAGAAGATCTGGGCTCCATTTCTGACCTTCAGTTCCCTGATGTAGGAGAGTGTAATTTCATCTCCTCTCTCAGTTTTGTCTATTTAGGGTGCAAGGACTTTTGTACACTGCTTCTATTCATATGTACAGCGCCTGACACAAAGGGACCCAGATCAGCAAATGAGCCCTGAGGCGGAGGTGTGGGAGAAGACTCTGATTTTCTTCATGCTGAAATAAATCCAAAATAGCTGCATAGCCATCCAATATAAATAAGATTGGAAACCAACCCTCTATTTATTTTATAATTGTGCAAAATATTTTAATGCACAATTAAAACTTGATTAAAGTAAGCATATCAACCAGTCTGCCCTGTGAAAACATAGGAATGTCAGGCAAAAACCTAAGTGCCTAATTTCTTTTCAGGATTGTTAGTTCAGTGCCTGACAGAGTAGAGATTTGTTATCTGCTAGAAGCACCATGTCAGCATGGCACCTCATGTGGCATATGCTACCTGACCTACACACTCAAGCAATTCTGGGATTTGGTCCAGGTGACCTGTGCACAGGTAGGTCACTTCCCTATCTCACAATATGCTTAACTATTCTTAAAAGTCGAAGCAGCCTCAGAATTATACTATTGTTTTAACAGCTATACACAGAAAATAATGCGGCCAGAACTGCAGATAGGTTTGTAAAGGGGGTGAATAACTGCCATTATCAACAATCAATATACTTATACATGATAAGTCAAGCAGCAGTAAGATCATCTTTTACAGTGCAAAATCTGTTCATCAAAGGGGTCAGAAGGGAATTTCCATCCGCTGTTTACACTGCGCAGATGACTACGGTATAGGTTCAAGGGGGACAGGTTATTTTCCTGCCAACTAGGAGCTGATTGCTACTGAATTTGGACAAATGGTTTGATACAATAAGACAAGTGTTCTACTGTATAAAATCAACTGCACTGTTTGTTTGTTTTTTACCATTATTTTTATTGTTATTCCCTATACTTTAGGAATGAATTAAAGCCGCCATGCAATAGCACAGGACATGTGCTTCTGTGCTGTGATACCACAGCAATTGGACAGTCAAAAACTCTACTCTTCCAAAGAAATGGCCATGAGAGCCAGAAAGTACCTTAACTAGAATTAGAAGGCCTCCTGTGCACATCAAGATGGGAAATGGAGTTAATACCCCTTCAGAAAAGATTGAGGTCCCAATATTTGGATACATACAAGTCCAAGGCATCAGGAGGATACCTAATTTAGAGGGCTGGGGGTTGGTTTATACTGGAGAAGTGCTTAATTTAGAAAGTTATTTCATGATTTGCAGCACTTAAAATGTCATCTTGTAGGCACTGATGCATTCTAAGGGACCCCAGCTTTTTTTATTATTGCCTTTTGACCAAGGCAGTAAGGTGCGTGTTGTTGAGAGTGGTAAGATTGAGAACAATTGTTTGGTCCTGGCTTGTGCTGGGGCATGCTGCCAAGAAAATATGCCCCCTCATCACTCCTGGCTTCTCTTTTCTGCTCTGCTCTGAATGTGATGAGTGTTAACAACCTGTAAAGTACCCACTCTTTGGCACATGCTCACAGTGTTTGGCACCACTATCATGCTCTCAGCCAGCACTACTCTGAGAGTGGCTATATTGCAGTTGTCGGTACTCAGAACATACAGTGGACATGAGTGGGTGGCACGTCTTAGTATGTTCTGACATGGCATAGATGTGCCCTAGGAGTTTGCCAAATGAGCTACCCAAACTGCACCTGATATACTTGTGTGTGGGTATGCAAGACCAGCATATGCATATGGGTGTGCACAACATGACTGAGAAAAGCACTGCTTTCTCTTGTTATCTTCCAAGAGAGTAGTGTTTAACCCCTTTATGTGTTCTGCAACTGCTGTTGAGCAGCTGAAAGGAAAACTGAATATTCATTTGCCAAGTTCCTAAAGAATTATTGGCAGATATCCACAGCAGAATTTGGGGCTGGGCTGGTGACGGAGAAACAACATTATAGACTTGGGCAGAGCTTGTCAAACTTCTAAGTGATGATGCCCTCATGCCTGCGGCCAGCATCAGGGCAAGTCACAGGCTACACATTGCATGGATGCACCCCTTGCACCATAGGAGAGGCTTCCCCTTACCATTGCAGTATGCACCCCCCTACTGTGCACCCACGCAAGCCATCCCCCCAGATGCTGCACTGCTCCCCCTCTCTGTCCTTCTGGCCAGGCTGCGCTGCACTGCCCTACCTTCTGGGGTGGGCGCAGGCAGTGAAAGCCAGAGGAGGCAGGAAGAGTCCAGAAACTTGCAGCAGCCAGAGCAATGGGAAAACAATGTTCAGGCAGGAGACCAAGAGCTGCAATTTAACCACTTGTGGATTGCGTGCAGCCTATGGGCCACCAGTTGGACAGCCCTAAACTTGATCACCTCAACAAAAGCGAAATGCTTCTTGCACCTGAAGTCTATTAAATGAAACTATAAATGAAACTGCTGTCTAGGCAGGCTCTGGCTCCAAAGCTCAACCTAAAATGCATGGAAAGGGATATGAAAGCTTACCTATAGACCCACCCATAGAAAATTCCTCTCCAGCTGAGCCCAGCTGTGCTCCCTTGTGGTTGAGCTTCTTTGCAATCCTTACCTTAAAGATCCCATGTTGGATATTTTGTTCCAGCAGAAATCATTAATTTTTTTATGTGCCATTCACTGAATGGACAATTCCAACACAGGATTACAGAAAATGAAAATCCAGTGTGAGAAAGAAAATACCTCCAGAAAATAAAATTGAAGCTTCACATATGTTTAAGTCTTATTGTCTTCCAACCAAATTATTCTACATCTTATGCCAGTCATATTTTTAAATTGCACCTACATCATCCTTTGTTGGTAATGGAAGTTGCCTGAAATTGCTGATTTATATAACACTTTGCATAATTATTAACATAATTTTAATATGAAAGTTTCTAGCGTTATTGTCCCAAACTTATCTATTGAGACAGAGCCAAAAAGGCAGTTAAAAACTATTTTTTTTGCATTTTAATTACATTTCACTAATTTACATTCACAATCCCAGAGTTAGTAAATCAATGGTATTGTTTTAATACAATATAAGTAATTTCAGGAGCAAGAATACTGCTTTTAGACTGAAAGACTGCTAGGGATGTAAAAAAAATACAGATTTTCAGTCATTTGACTTAATATTGGACTGATACTGCAATCATTTCACCTGTCAAGTTGCACTTGGTCTCAGAAGTAACACAACTGAAGTCAAATGGGTGATAATTTACAAGCTTCCAGGTGATCTGGTTGGGGGGATTGGAACCATGGGTGATGGTGTTGGTTAGATATTATTTTAGCTTGAATCAGCATATCCAGCTTTATTAATAATAATCCCATTTATTTGAAGTGTCTTGTACTCTTTTCTAACATCTCATCACTAGTATCTCTTTCAGAAAGAAAGAGAAGTTTGAGGGTGGGCTTCAGTGGAGGAGATTTTACTGCTTTACAGAGAAAATTTTTAGAGGGGAAATAACTCTTTTTTGCTTCTATATTCTTCTGTCAATACTGTGTTAGATTTTTCAGGAGCGAGCCATAAAAGTATTGTTTTCCTTAATGAAAGAGTTACACCTGGCAGCTAAGAAGTGGGAAGAGCAGGCCCAGAATCATCTTATTCATAGAGCTGTGCCATATTATACTTTACATAGTACACCGATGAAATGACTTTGATGAACAGTTGCTGCCTGTGGCAGCCAAAAACAGTTTTTAAAAGTACATTTGGGTAAATTCTGCGGGCTGATTTTCATGTAACAATTAAACTACACTATTGTTTTTCTTCCTTGTGTTAAAAACAAATGAAACAATTACCTTCCTAGTTTCCTTTTAATAAGTTTATACTGCATTTTTCACATACCAAATTATATATATAAATAAGAGCTATTACTCTTTGACTGCCTAGCACATCTGCCATGTCCTTTGTCCTACCATCCATAGACACTCCACTCACAAATATGCTCCAAATAAAGAAAAAGATCATGGCACACTAAAATACATGCATCTGTACTTTTATATCCAGCACATAAGATCAGCAAGAAAGTTAGTCTTGCATGTAAATGCAAAGCTAGAGCTAGCAATCATACTGTATTATCTACAGATGATGTGGAAGACATTCTGCACCTATCACAATTAGTCCCTAGATGCAGATTAATTCTTAAAGGTATAGTTATTTAAACTAGATGTGCTGGATTATCCTCTTCTGTGTGTTAAGCTCCTTATATTAGTGTAGGAAAGAATATCTGATTCTACTCAAATCAGTTTGCAGTTGGTTTTGGTGGAGTCAAGATTTTGCCTCAGTAATGGTGAAAGAATGAGAAGAAAACAGGATCTGCTCCAGACTAGGATCTCTCAGGAAGCAGATTTTTCAGGCAATTTTTTAACCTTCACATTCAGATGTTTTCCTGTAGCCTTGACTGGCTAAATGTGGTTAGAATATTTTAAGATAAAATACATATTATATATATATATACACACACACACATATATATAGATCTATATATAGAGATATATACTTATATAGATATATATGTATATAGATATGTATCTATATGTATATAGATATATATAGATATATACATATATACATACATGTATATATATGTATACATATATACATATATGTGTGTGTGTCTTATCTTAATGTGGGGGAGTGGGGTATAATATATGTATCTTATTTTAAAATACTCAAACCATGTTTAGCCAGTTAAAACATATGAATGAGAAAGCTAAAACAAAATGCCTAAAAATTCTGCATCCCTATGTGGTGCTTCATCTCTATCTGATGTTGGGAGTGTGTGAGTGATACATGGGTCAAAACATATATATATAGAGAGAGAGAGAGAGATCCTCCATAAAATATGCAATGGATGAAAGTTTTGACCGACATATCACTCTCATACTCCCAACATCAGGTAAAGTTGAAGGAGGGAATGTGTGCACTGAAAAGTCCCATGAAAGAAGGGTTATAATGCAATCCTTTCTGTAGTGCTCAGTGCTGCATTTGTTAGCAAGAAACCTCCAACATAGATAATACTGGATATATTGATAAGCAAGTAGCACAACAGAAAGTTGCCCAGGTCCCACTCTTAATTAGATAAAATATGGAAGCATGTACATTTCTGTTAAAGTTGTGGTTCATCCTCTATAATGTTTTCTTGGGACTTCTTCAGAAGGAAGTTCATTTCAAACCCTGTTGATGGATATAGCTCTAGAAAACAAATAATAATTTTCCTTTCTAGGAAGCACAAGATACAGAGCAAAGATACTAAATACCAAGTGTCTTGTTTAGCTTTTAGGATTACTTCTAGTCTTTTCCATTTTATAGTGATATCCTACTAAGGGTTACACTGGGTTTCATAATTCTCTATGATTTGAAATTCCCATCTAGCCCTTCTCTGCTATATGGATTTGCGTGCTTTGTGCAACACCAAATATAATTAGTCAAGTTGTTTTAAAATGAAATACTCAAGTTATTATGAATGATAAGTTTCAAACACATGAAACACAATGGGCCAAACCCATCCTTACTATCTTGCCACTAATTTCAGGATGTTTGCATCAGCAATTACCTCATTTTAATCTTTTCAGAATTTGTACTGAAAAGGTTTTTCTGCCTTCCCTTCTCTGCCTGCAAGCCCTGAGACAGGACATTTGATGAAGAATGCGACTGTCTGGCTGGTTTAAGCTTTTATATTGAATTCAGTCTGCTCCTATAGAAGCAACAAGATGTAAAGGCAATATGCTATTTGTAACATCTTTTAATTCCAAAGGTGAAGTACAATGTTGTTCGTGTGCAAGGACCTGATCTTGAAACTTATTGAGCAACGATAATTTCAATAGGATACTGAAGGATACTAAACACCATTTCAGATCAGATATTTAGACACTTTAAAGTATAAAAACAGTACTTTTGTAAGCGCCTCAACAACAAAAATACATTCTTAGCCTCTGATCCAGTGGCCCAAACAAACCATACTAAAATAGATCCCTTCTCCCCCAACCCAAGACAAGTTCATATCTTATTATGAACAAAGTTTTATTGCTATTTTTTATTTCCTGCCTTTTTCCTCACTTTTTCCATCCTGTGCGCAATCGCTCCTACGACCAGCTGTTCAGCTGCCTGTGACAGCAGATTTCTTGTTTATTCATAGCTCCAAGATCAAGCATCCTCCCATTTCAAACGCTAACTTGAAATCCTTCAGCCTTGTCACAGGACTGGACTTCACATTTGAATTCAGCCCAGCTCTGTACTTACAATTTATCCCTTACTGTAAGAGCACCAATGAGAACTGAAGACAAATTAACTTTCCTTTGACCATCAAATGCATCACTAGCAGGAAACAGTAGTGCACAGTGATATTCTAGCGATCCTTCTTGTCACTTTTTCCTCTCTTTGTTGTCGAACTCCTCTTAAATGGCAAATATTAATATGCCAAAATAAACAAGCAAGGAAGATCAATTGGATGATGACTAGCACATGCACTGGACAAGGCCAAGATAAGTTCTCCCTCAGAGCACATTTACCAGTCAGCTTGCCCATCTAAGTTGCTTAAAACTTGTGCACATAGCAATGAACCAGTGTGTGAGCTGCCATTGCTGGGGTGGCAGGAAGAGCTGAATTTTGATCTTGGTATGCTTTGTGCCCTTTAAAATTTTTCAAAGTTCATTGTGATACTTCTTATTCCCATGGATCAGTATTAATGCAGCTCTTCCTGTGACGCAGGGAATCAAATGCACACCACAGCTCTATTTGGGGCTTCATTACAGGTTTTTAAATGTTAAAATGTGGGGGCAGGATTAAGATCTGAGGTACGTTCATTGAACCAAAGCATTTTAGAAACCTACTGCAAGGAAAGAAATGTATAATTGTCATCTCTTTAGCATCTTATCTGGCCATATAGCACTGCTGTAGCTTTCCTATTACAGGAACACTGAAGATCAACCTTTAATCTTATAGAGAGCCTATACATGTGCAGTGAGGCTGCTCCAACATGCTGTAATGACAGCATGTTGGGGCAGACTCGATTAATTACCATGCTCCAGCAGAGTCACATGTCTTGTGTATCAGCATCCCCATGGTGGCAGGTTTAAACTAAAACTTGCCTGATGAACTTTAGTTAAAGCATCCTTGTTCTCATTTTTCAGCATAGGGACACTGATACATGTGACACTCCAGGTGCTTTAATTAGAATGGCTCTCGGAGCTGCAATAATTAAAGCACTCCTCCCACACACACACTCCTGGAGCACATGTATAAATGCCTACTGTGCTGTACAGATGTGGAATAGATAGCTACATTAGCTGTTTTGCCTTGAGGATCCTAGTGAAGCATAAAATGGGATTCAGACCTCCTTGTTACTGCTAACAAAGGCTAGCAGACACATGAACTATACTGAGAACAGGACATGTTTATTTTGCCACAAGGTAAATTATGATATTTACTCAACAATGAGTTCCCACTCCCACCAAAGTCAGCACAGAGGGGGGGAAAGCCCTCCATCTTACACCTGCATACAAGGAAACATAAATACCTTGTCTATCTTTAAACAGCTGCTAAAAGCAGCATGTGCTCAGTAATGGAAACCAACTATGACCCTGATTAAATGCAGCCAATACTGAGTATTTCTATAAAGTACATGGCCTACTTCCTCTTCATTCCCACAATTGAGCTGTGCCTTTCTTTTTCAGTTTCAATTATGCCTGCTTCTTTACCAGCCTTAAATGTCTGGCAAACACCACCAAATGGGGCCCCAAACAGTTAACCCAGAATCCCTCTCTCAACCTCTCTTTCAGCCTGTCACATATGATTAGTGTGGCCCCACCTTCACAAGGTGACGCCAAGCCACGTTGCCCTATGTCTCATCTGCATATACATTTTTGGAGGATCCCAGGATTCACAAAAAGAACACCTCGTTACCACATGTTTCCTTTGGGGGCGGGAGGGTAGTATCTGAAGTACACACACACACTGAGCAGTGCTGAGCTGTGGGATCACCATGGAGCCCAGCATAGTGAACTATATGGTAAATCATGAACCTTTGGATTTTGGACTAATATCATGAATAGTGTGTACTATATATAAGTGCCAAAGTGCTACTTCAAAGTGTGTTTACGGAGAACCTGTGCTAAATCTTGCAGCAGTTTCAAAAAAGGTAAAATGTATCAGTTCTGAAAAAACTAAGTTTATGGGTACTATATGCATTTCACTACAGCTGTTTATTTCAAGGTCATTTTTTCAAATTTGCTCATCACATGTGCTAAGGAACAGCAGGGTCTGACAGTAAGTAGGGGGTTGGGGGGGAGGATTGATACGTCATAGTGCAAAGGGACTACCTGATTCCCCCCATATTTATATTCCACAATGTAGCAGAGCAAGGGGGACAAATTCAAGGCAAACCTCCTATAATTATATTCTATGCCTGGAAAATTATATCACATTTATAATTTTCCACATATAGAATATAATTATTAGGGGGGTTATCTTATAATCAGGGTCATCTTATATTTGAGTAAATAGGTAGGTTAAGTCATGCCCAAGTGAGATATCATGTTGATCCTGTGTCAGCTGCCTTGTAGTAAAACTGAAGTGCCTTGACCTCAGTGTGCTTTTACTTCAACAGAGCTCAAGTTCATGATTTACCTCATGTAAATAGTATGCAGTTGAAACAAGGCCTCAAAATGTATGCTTGGCACATTCAAATCAAAGCAATAAACATTTAAGTTCAGGTCACCTTCTCTGACAAAAAGAGTTTAGGTTTAAAACTCATCTTCAGCACCTCTCAGGCCAGATCAGGGTTTCGTTACTAACAACACCGAGAGGAAGCAGCTCCTGTCAATATCACACTATTCTGTCTTAGCTCCAACACTGTCACCATATTGAAAATAAAATATTGCCCTGTATCAACTCACCTTATTGTATTTATTTCTACTAACAACCACGGGGGACCTGCAAGGTAGGCTTGCTATCTCTGGGCACTTGAAATCACATATTTGTGTTTCAGTTGGCTTGCTGGGAGAGAATAAGACTGGCGCGCACCTCCCCCTCAGGTAGTTTTATCCAGTATGAGTAGATGGAATATTCCATCAAGAAAGTTTGCCATAATCATCGATGTATTCTGTGGGATTTAAAACCTCTTCCTAGGGATGTAAGCATAGGCGACTGGTAGGGGGACATGGGCGGGGCACATGCCCCCCCTGAAACTGGCTGCCACCGGCTTCTGCGGACGCTTGCCACTCACCACCCCGCTGCCCAAACTGAGTTCCCCCCTCCCCCCACTCACTTCTCATGAGGCACCAGTCACCCATGGATGTAAGCAATGGTCCTTGACTGAGAAAGTCAAAAGGAAACTTCACTTGATAAAACTCACTGTGAATTCTGGCCTCACTGAAGTCTGTAGTAACATTTCCAAATTACTCCTTCAGAAAGGGAAGTTGGATCCACAGCATTTATCATCACATTGCACTCTGCCTTTGCAGATAACATTGGATAAGTCTAATGGTTGGTATGAACATTCTGTACCACTGTAAATGATGACATTTTAACTGTTTAAACAGAGGAGATAATTGATCTAATTCTGGACTCCCCACTCTGAATTCATGTCAATCTTGCAAAGTCATTTTTGGGATAGCTTAACACAAGTGTCTGTTTAAAGTAAATTCATATTCTCGTGTCACATCGCCTTCCCCTTAGCTGTCTCTCTCATACCACACCAGAAGAACTGATGGTTTCATCCTTCAGCATATGGAGACCCTCAGGCAAGCACGGTATAGCACTTTCTGTTTCCACATTAATCATTCAGGAGCCCCCAATCTACACAGACGGGAGAGAAAATTTTAGATTCCAAGCATTGTTTTCAGTGAGCTCATTTAAAAAAAATCAGTAAAGCTTCTTCTCACTAAAACTGATCTATTGTATAGAAATGTATCCATTTCCATAAATTTTGTTGGCATGGCTTCCAGGCCCAGGAAAGGATTTCTGGTTAGAGAGAAATAGTTCCTAAAAAAAAACCAAATGGCCTGGTGAGTAGGGATTTGCTCAAGATATAGTGAATATAGGTTCAGCTTCCTGTACAATTTAAGGGAGAATATAGCCATTCTGTATCTCATCAAGAGCACTATACCACAGACTACTAACTCTTCTGGAGTCCTCAACCCTATTCATTTTGTCTTAAAAACTTTTGAAAATTCCTGTTTTCATTCAACATCAAAATAAAAAATGTTGAGACCTCAACATTTTCCTGAAACAGATTATTTCTCCAACCAAGTCCTGGTTTCCAGAAATATTACTATTTGAATTAAGCCACTGTGGAAGATATTTGCCATGTTATAAACAAGGAGATAACAAGCCAATATAGGAATTTTCACACTGCACTTGATCTGAGCCTTCAAGAGGCCGAGAAGCGATCCTGCCAAAGAAGAAAGAGAGCTGCATACAAAAGTACTAAGCTGGAAAGGGGGGGAAAGGGAATATTAAAAAAATACATAAAAAATCAGGAAACAACAAAGTTTAATTTGTCTGAACCACTTTTACTTTGTTTTTATTTCTATACATTTATTTAAAGATGTTCTTTATATTGTTGAATGCTACTTTCTCTCATAATGCCAGTATTCAGGTTGAATGGTACAGTGAGGCTTGTGCCACAAATGTTTGACCTATGGAAAAGGGGATCTGTAAACGTAAGCACAGAGTTGTTCTGTATCATTTTAGGTTTGTGCAGTGCATTGGTCCTTTTGTAAAATCCAAACTATTTTTTTTTAAATGAGGAGGAGGAGGAGGAAAAAGAGAAGAACTAGACTTAACTCCAGATTCAAGGTCTGGTTGACAATTCTGGGAGATAGAAAAATATGTATATTTGCAAAATGAGCAAATTTTATCTGGACTCATTGAGAAATGACAAACAACATCACAAAGTCAGCTTCCAGACTTGATTCAAACAAGTTGTGCAATTGTTATCTTGTATCTAGGCTGAAATGTCAACCTAAAGGATGAATCCGAGGACTATGCGAAGCTTTAGTCCCTGATTCGATTCAGTGGATATTCAGCCCAATTCAGTGGCCAAATCTCCAAATCTGAATCAAATCAGAGAACTCTTTAATCTCTCCAAATCAAATCATAATCCTCTGAATCATTTTGGAGAGATTCGGAAAGATTTTGAGATTCAGACATAGACACAGCTTTAAATGTTTTTTCTACGTACCTCGAGGTAGCAGAGGCTCGTGAGTGCTGCGATGCTGGGACACATGGAGTGTCCCACAGAAGCACAGCTCAGTGACTGGTGCCTCCTGGGTCTGGGAGGGGGCACCCAGGGTCCCCCTGCAGCCGATCGCCAAATCAACAAATCAAATCACTGCCCCTGATTTGGGCTGAATCCGAATTGAATAGGGCCTGCTTTGCACACCCCTGATGAATCCCATTTCAAAAGATATTTTCAATGCTCTACTATCTTTATAAAAGGGATAGATGCATGCAAAACATATGTTTGTCCAGTAAGCTATCAGAATCTAATTTTTATCTCATAGTTTTTATTATTTTATACATGTGTATGTATACATTTGCATTTACATATATTTGCACACGCACACACACACACACACTCTGCTTATGCTTGCTCAGGTAAAGAGTACTTGTGTTTAGAAATACTTATGAAGTCTGTATCTTTGTTTGCGTCCAACTATCCCATGACTCCAAAGAGTAAACTGTGGACCTAACAGTCTCACAATATTGTAGTTCTAAAAAATGGTGATTTAAAACTGCTGGGGTCTCCCAGGCATCGCAGCTGATTGTGGGGGCCTATGACAGCTCCACGTAATCTCATTAATTTGAAGGGGTACCTAACAGAAAACCTGTGCCCAGAGGAGTTGAAGGAAGAGAGAAGACTACAAGTTAGCCAGACCAAGGTTAGCATAAGACCACAAGCCTAGGATACTGGCAGCCAAACACACCACCCTGGTGAAGCATCTAGTCAAGGAACGTTCTACAGGGACGTGACCAACATCTTTCCTAACCCATCACCATGGAAGATTTTCAATACTTAACAGCCAGCATTGATTAACTCCATTAGTGTATCTGTTATATATCTTAGTTCTAAGATTTAAGCCAACTATTAAAAAGGGGCACAGATTCTTGGTCTTTACTGCCTTGATAAAATGGTAAAATTGGAAAAATGACTGTTACAATCACCGTTCCAGATGCATGTCTTTCTAAGTAGTGACAGTATGGCTAAGAATGATAGCTTTGCTTCTTGCGGTTCGTGCTCCATCATTTACTGACATATTTGTTTGTTTACTTTAACATACTGGGGAGTTATGCACCTCTTTGTCTTGTCATTCACCCTACAGATGATAAATGACTCTTCTATAGACCCTTCTGGTTGATTATACATTCTCCCAGAGAGCAAAAAGATTGATAATGACATGGTCTGATTATGTAGTTCTTAATGCTAAATTACTCTGAAATGTTTCAATGCTCAACATCAAACTATTGTGTCAGTTTCACTCGAAAATGTACCTTCATAGTCTGAACAAGTACTGTTATATTATGCTTCAATCAGCTTAGTGTGCATATTTAGATTGCTTAATGGTGAATAGGCTTGCTTTTAAATTTTGAGCACAAGTGTAGTCTATGAGTAAAACTGGGTAGGGGGCAGGAGTCAGGTATCAGATTTTTTTCTTCTCCTGGTTTTCCCACTGACTTACTGCAGGACCTGGGGCAATTAGGTCAAGAATATTAAAAATAAAAGAGCTATTGTGAGAAGTTCATATGTATGTATATAAATAAATGGGCTGTTTATAAATAAAGTGGTGAGAACCAGCCATTCCCATTTTCATCTCATATTTTTGAAAATTCTTGGCTTTGCTTTCTCAAGAGCTCTAAACAAAAGTCACCTGTGTGAAACATTTCCCATACAACCCTTTATGAAAAACCTTTTATGCAAAAATCTAAAAAGTGACAATGCTCTGAGACATATCCAGAAATAGGGAACAAAAGATCTCATATTCCAGGGAAACTTTCTTCTTTTATTTACTTCATAAGATTTAAAACATATAATATCTGATGAAAGAAACAAGTCCTTGACACCCTGAAAAATAAAAAATAAAGTTAACTGTAACCTGCTGTTCCATGGCATCAGGTACCCAAACTGCACCTTATACCAATGGCGCAGCAAGCAAAGTTGGTGCCCAAGGCAAACCCTGAGGGACACACTTGGTTAATGGGAGAGGGGAACATGCACAGGTTCTGAGACTGGGGATGGGAGGGGGATCAGCATTTGTATCCATGCTGGCAACTTCTACACAGTCCCAGTTGAGCTACTGCTGCCATCATGTGTGCTCTGCCCATCCCAGCTGTTGCTCTTAAAGTAGCAGCAGCTCAGGGACTGTTCTGGAGTTCCTGGCATGAGTTGGCTGCTGGGGCCATGGACTCTATGGGATTGGGGGCAATTCCAAGGCCCCTCCTAACTTGTGGCCCAGAACAGTGTCCCTCTCATGGCACGCACCCCTAACTATGCTACTGCCTTACACATACACAGTTAGAGATTCCCTGAACCGGAAAGCAACAACTTCTTAACAAAATTTGATCTAGAGCATCTTTCCACAATGACCTCCACAATCAACAGGAAAAAGGTATGTTCCTAGTCCCATCATTGTACAGCCAGTTAAGAGGTTTATTTTGTGCAAAGCTCACATATTTTGAGCAAGTACTCCTGCAGTAACAAAAGCTGAAGGGCAAGATATAATAATGAAAAAGGTAAAAGAGAATTGAAAAAGAGGGGAAAGGACAGAGAAAATTAATCATTGGCTCAAGGACTGGTGGACAATATGGTCCTTTTGTGGACAAATTTATTCTTAATTCCTTATTCATCTTCTGTGCTCTGAGTTTGCTCCAAATATACCAATGAAATCTTGGCTTTTGGGGGTGCAGGTTTGAGCCCCTAGTTATAACCATACAAGGTGTATTTGAAATGCAATAGATAGAGGTACACTTTTATTTATTTTGTCGTTGACTTTTTTTAAATTGTTCTTTTCAGTCACTGGAGTGTCTAGGAGCAGCTGCTAACAGGACACTACCATTAAACTGGGATAGGAACAGGTTCTGTCAGACAGTCTCTCCTTTCAATTAAAGTCTGATCAGCAGAAGAAGATGATGCTATTGTATTATGTAATTTAAACTTCAGAAGGCATTTACCCATAGAACAGCTTCTTATTATATTTTTATACACATACACACAGACACACACGTGTGTGTGCGCACGCACTCGCATGTTTTGTATTATATAACTTCTAACTCTAGTCATCCACAAAACAATTGCTTACTATAGTTTGTTTAGACATGCACACATATATGCATACAATATACAACAACAGCCATTTTGTACACAAGGTATTCTCTATGTAACTGAGACCTGCTTATCACAGCAGAATAAAAATACCATACACCATATGCCATCATGAATAAGCAGATAAAGTTCTTTGGGTAAATCTGTTATCTTTTATTAGACCAACTCAAATAGTTGGAAAAAATTCACTTTGTAGCTCTTATCATAAGGAACCCCTCTGTTTATTATTTAAATATAAGACTTTTTTTCTGCTAAGAAATCTTCTACAAACACTTCTACTTGATAAAACCCATGGGCATTTTAATGCCATGGAATATGGAAATCTAAATAAAATAAAATAGCACATTGCTCTATGCAATGTTTCATTACTGTAGTCAGCTCTACCAGGAGTTTACACACTTCTTCAAAAGCAAGCGCTAAACCTAGGGGCATGATTTTGTATTGGGGGAGATCCTCTCACATCCGCTAGAACCACTTCTTCCCCTTTATCCTGAGCTCACCGCTGCAGGAACTGATGACACAGAATAATGGTATTTGGGAAGTGTCTAATAAAGCAAAGGTAATATTTCACATGGTTAGGCATCTGGACCTTAGGAGGAAAAACAGCTTTACAGCTGGGATTCAGAGGCAGAGGGGTTAAGTAACCACCTTTCATTGAAATTTAAATTTAATTTGAAATTCCCTGAGATATTCTGACCTATATCCAACATGCGCACGCACACACACACATGCACTTAGAAAGAAAGCATCCGCAACTGTATTTCCTCATGGGCCCAATTTTGTGAATGTGTGTGAGCTGTGCGCAGAACACATCCAACAGCTTGGATCCATTTAGGGAGTTAGGTGGCATTCTGCCTAGTATCTAGACCATAATCAGGTTTAGGCAGGAATTAGATATCTAGGTGTTACAACTGGGACAGCTCGGGGAATGTGCAGAAGCAGAATCTGAGGCACCTGGGTACTTTCAGGTCAAACAGGGATATGCCTAATCCAGGCGTAGGCAAAATGTGGCCCAGGGGCTGGATGCAGCCCACCAGGCCATTCTATCTGGCCCGCAGGAACCCTAAAAAATTTAGAAAATTATTATTTATCTGCCCCTGGCTGCCTGCCATGTGACCTACGATGGCTTGCCAAAACTCAGTAAGTGGCCCTCCACCTGAAACAATTGCCCATCCCTGGCCTAGTCAGTTCAGGCTCCTCCAGATTAAGCTAGCCAAAGAGAGGGGTTTTATTTGGATAGAAGTTTTGGACTCAGTTGCTTGAAGCCTTTATATATCTTGTTTTGTGTTCTTACCTCCTTTCTGTGTATGTACACCTTAATGTATGTCTAATCCTTTATGTAGTTTGCATTAGGATAGTACCCCACCCCAAAAGAGAAAGATGCATCTACTTCCACATACCTACATTCATACAGAAGTTGTGAGGAAGCAGAAGGAAGTTATCAAGACTGTCCAGCCAATCAGTTGTTAGTCATGTGCCGAGGTTTCCAGTTCCAAGTTCAGAGTAAGGGATGTAGGCACAGGCAGGATATTGAAAATATTGTGTGTCAGTGAAGGCAATGAAGTTTAATGACGGCTCTTTTTGTCAAGTCTGAAAAAGAAAACCTGAACCCCTGGTATTCCCTACCACAGCAGACACTCTCAACACTTTAATGCAAGTAAACAAGTGTAGGATCATTGAAGAGACTGGTAAGCAAATAATTAGAAAATCCAAATATAATACCCATAAGAATTGCTTCAGTACATAGCAATTACAAAACAGTCAGACATGCTTTTCTCATCAACATATCAGTGAATTTACACTTCAAAAGCCACTATAAGAAATTAAATGGGGAATAAGATTGGAAGTTAAATAAATATAACCAAATAAAATCTATAAATGAATACAGTAGTACATATATCAACTCAAAGATTTAATTTATTACTTTTAAAATTACATTGAAAATTGAATAAGATGACTAAGTTAAAGCTAGAAACTATTGCAAAGTTTAGGCATCAAGATACTATCTCAAGATTTGGTTGTTAAATAAGCTCTTAAATTTAGTCAGGCACAGTTTGTTAATATGATTTTTTGCCAGATTCAAGTACCACTTAGATGCCATTTTGGAAGCTTGGTTTGTTGTCAGACTATAACAACACATGGATGATAAACTGCAAATCCTTGTCTGCTGCACTTTTGGGTGGTAAGTAGGGTCTTGGCCTTGGATTTTCAGTATAATAAGCCTTCTGAATCCCAACAAGATTTCTAACAATAGACATGTTAGAAACCCAGGTGTGAGTTTCAAATACTTTTCAGAACTAGCTATTTGCTTTTCCCCCTTCAGTATCACTGTCAGTATTAACAAAGGTGCTTATCTTGAGTCTTTAGTCTGAACAATTTGGGAGTATTTAAAACTTAGTTTGGAAATCAGCCTCACTAAAGGCTGAATATTAGAACAGCTAATCAGTATTGGCCAAAACTTTTACATTAAATGCAAAGTATTACTTGGGGATGTTATGGAAAGCAATAAAGTATTACTTGCTCAGAAATGCACAAAATTCTGTATACTATGTATGCTCCTTCATCCAGCACTTGAAAATTTATTTCAAGTGAAGGTGAGGTCAGTATCATTCACTGAAAAAAGAGTCAACATCTCAACAGGTGGCACAGGTTTCTGGTCTGATCTTTATTACTAGGGCTGTACAAAGCTTTGCTAGCTGATTTGATTTGGAGGAGTTTCGGCCTGATTCGGGGACTGAATCTCCAAATCTGAATTGAATTGGGAGACCAAGTAAAAGCTGCAAATTGATTCAAAACATCAGAAAAGCTTCGGAAAAGCTTCAGAGATTTGGCCATAGACTAAACAGGCAGCTGACACAGAGGCCTCCAGCTGATAAGTCTGTGGGGGTTGGGGGAGGGGGACAGGAAAGGGCATGGGGGAGGGAGGGACTGAGGCTGGGGCTGGGACAAGCTGCCCAGCTGGGGTAGAAACACATTACTCAAGGAGAGGGGCAAGGGGGTGCAGGGCACAAGGGCTACAGTGCTGGAAGCAGAGGCTCTGCCATGCTGCCGCTTTCCCAACCAGGAAGGTGGGTGCGGGGGTAGGACGCGGGCACAGCATGATCAGAAATGAGGGGGGAAGGGGTTACTTAACAGGTAAGTAATGGATTCTGTAGCCTGTTTGAACACCAGAGCTTCTTTCTCTCAATTGCAGAGTGGACATTTCCTCTGAAAAATAATTATGTCCTAATCTGCTTTCCCCATCATTTCCCTTCTTCTGGCTTTTTTCCTCCTAGCATTGGATTCAGAAAGCTTGAGGCCAAAAAGAAGGCACTGAGAGAACAGGAAAGACAAACTCGCTGCTCTCAGCTCCATTGTTAAACCCGAAGCTTTCAAGACCTGCAGTTACAGGTAAAATCTTGCTTATGCCTACTCAGTGGAAACAAAATCTTCAGCGAATTTAGTTATATTCTAACAAGTTTTTATTCAATATAGAGAAACCCCTTCCAAAAGCCTTAACTTGGCCAAATTCAGTCAGATTTTCAGTGGGACAGAAAAAGACTGACATTTAAAGCATCTGCTTCAAAGCATCAGAGCCCTGGAGCTGGTCAAAGAAAAGGTCGTTAGAACAATAGATTTTTCACTAGCCTCATTCTCAGAAACAGCTGGACCAGTCTTGTTGAGAGGGTTTCTGTCCTTTGGTTGGGTTGGGGTTTTTTTCTAGTTTGTTTGCTTGTTTTTGTTTTTAAAAATGGGGGTAAATACCCAACATTTGAAATGGCAGCCCAAACAGTTACACTTCAGGAAAAGTACAAGCAACTGAAAAACAGTAATATAATGGAAAATATCTGAAAGCCATAACAATGCCTGGTGCTACTAATCCCACATATAATATTAGTTATGCATGTGACTAATAGTGTTCTTGTCAACTGGCTTGAAAGGAAAAATATAACTAGAAAGTTCTGTAAGCACCTGGGGGACTTTGGTGCATACATCTATTGATAAAGTGACTTCAGGACTGCAGGATACTTTTTTTCTTTGTAGTGTTTCATTGTTGGCACAAGGTCGCCTATTTTAATTTGTTATTGGTCTCACTTTTCAGTTTGCTGGACCAAAACAAGCCCCAAGTCTCAAAAAATATAATTTCATAAATGGAAAGAAAAGTTTGGAAAGGCAAGCTCCACAGGAAGCTCTTCAATAACAATATATATGCTTGAGCTGAAATAGTTTGTGACATCATGTCAGATGTCCAATTAGTATGGACTGTAGGAGTTTTTACCTTCCTCTCTAATGGGGAAGCGTGGCTTTCTACCCAGAACCTCTTGAGCGTATAATGACATTTTATAGAAGCAGGACATTGGCTGCTGTGATTCCCCTGATTCACCAGTGGCAGATTAGGGTGTTAGGTCTATGTTGTCAGGGTTGCTGGTAGTTGTAAATAGTTTGAATTATGGTTTGTATGAGATAGTTTTGACAGGGATGATCCTCAGGCAAGAGGTTGGACTAGATGACCTCTGGGGCTAGGAACAGATATTCAAAAAGCCCGAGCCTAAACTGATTCACTCTTTGCAGGTTAATCTAAGCTGCACATCTTAAACTGATTAATAACTAGACAGACATTCTCTGCTAAACTAGGAAATGCAAGCACATGCCTGCAGTGGCTCAAGCCAGAAGCTGGGGGGTGCCAGAGCATGCCTGCCAGACACTGCCAAGGGAAGAGAAGAGACGGCCTCCAAGGCTCTCACCCCTCCCTGCTGGAGTGGAGGGGACGTGGCCGGGCACAACACATGGGACACCAGCCACAGATGGGGTGGAGTCAGCTGCTGCCAGACTCAGTAGTAGGGATGGGGAAAAAGTCCTTTCTCTGAAGCAAGCATGTATTAAACACAGCAGTTTGCAAAGCATATAACTACCAAAAAAGCATGGAACTACCAAAATTATCCACCTACGCTAAGATACAGCCCAGTAAAACACAGCATATGCAAAATGTAAACCAGAGAGACAAGAATTAGTCTTGCTAATCCTGAGTGCATAGTGTCTCCTTACAGCCAGGCATTCAGAAAGGCTTTGTTCAGGTATGTAACTGTCTGCATTTTTTGGTAAAGCAGTCTGCAACTTCCCTTAACTCCATCTCCAGCATGTGTGATGATTCTCAGGTCTTTGCTAACACTTCTCACCTCTCATTCTGGTCCTGCAGGTCTTAACTCTGGGCTTACAGGTGCAGGGCTTGAATCTGCACACAGAGGACTAGAGCTTACCTCTCTCCCCACACTCCAGGACATGCTGTGTAATCCACTCCCAAGCCGCAGAGACTGCAGCCAAACCTGGGGACAGAGGGAGGAATTAACTCCATCCCCTGCTGTAGACTGGCTGCAGACAAGCCTTGGAAGTGCAGCTGGAGCTGGCAAACAGCAGCTGTGATCCCTCTCAGGGTTTGCCAGTGGAGACAGTGGGGAGAGGGAATGGAGAGAGGAATTTGCCTCCGGAGCCATGGCAGACCAGATTTAATTTAAACCAGCAAGGGGTCTGGGACAGACATTGCATAAACCGGTTTGAGCCAAATCGGTTAAGTCTGATACTACACTCAACCAGGTTTATCTCAAACTGATTTTGGCCATTTTCAAACTGGTTTATGTGCATCAAATGTCTGTTCTGTTACAAGTTTAAATCAGTTTCTGCTCACTTAAACCAGTTTATGTGTAATGTCTGTCCCTTGCCTGGAGCTCCCTTCCAGCCCTACTTCTCTATGACTCTGTGTGCATGCACAGTGCTTGTAATTATTTCAAGGGTGAAAGTGGAAGATTCCCAAGCCAGAATGATATAGGAGAGAGTAATTTTCAATGAATATCAACTCATGTCTAGATCTTTCACACAGGTTTACTGACCAGATACAACATACAGTGGAAGTAAAGTTTGTTGATGACAGAGGGAAAGTTTTCTGCCTGCTTCACTTCAGCAGGGCCCCTGAACAAGTGACATGTAGCCAGAGAAACCTACCTGGATTAAACCATGTAAAGTGGATGCGTTTGAAACAGAACTATGACTGCAAACAGTGTTATTAAACCAGCTCTGAATAAATGTCAGACAGGATAAGGTCTTGTGGGGGAGGGGCTGGTTCACTGCTGTAGCACTTCTACATTCACAACAGATTAGGGATGTCAATTAATTGAAGTTAACATGCAATGAATGCATTAATTTGTTCTTGAGTTAATTTTTTAATGTGTTAATTGAGCGTATGGTTTTGGAGCCTGCTGTCACTGCTGTCACCACCACCCTGCTGTTGCTCCTCACTCCTGACCCACAATACTTCACATCCTGCCAAGACATGCAGAGACCCCCCTCCCTGGGCTCCAAACCCCACACCCACAGCCCTGCACACCTTCACAAATTCCCCCCACATACACACACGCATACCCCACATGCTCATTGCCCAAGCATACACAGTACCTGCATGATTTTGAGTTTTTAGCTATGTAATTAAAATTGCAATTAATTTTGACTAATTCTTTTAATCACGCAATTAATCATGATCAAATGTTTTAATCATTTGACAGCCCTACAACAGATACAGCTACACTTCTGTCATAACACTCACTGCAGCTTCTGTAGACAATACCCTCAAGCTAACTTTAAGCTAACTTGAGTATTGCTAGCAGAGTACCAAAAGCAGCACTATGCCTAACATAGGCTAGCTGCTCAATAGCTTGTCAGGTTGATTTTTATTATGTAGACCTTATGCAAATGTGCAATATGTTCCAAAGAACAGTATAAATGGTGATTTCACTTCAACCCTGATTCTCAAGCAGATTTTGCAGCTTGTGCTAAATTCCACACTGCTACAGATTTACTGCTATCAGCACTGGAACTAGGTGGCTGAAACTGATTTGGTAAGTCCACATAAACTGCAGTGACTGAATTGTAGACATAACCTAAAACTACAAGAGGTATGCAATTGGACTCCTGTCTAAAGCACAGTGAATTTCTAGCAGGAGAATAAAATCCCTCTGACATGAGCAGCATTGCTGCTCAGCTAAAGTTCATTGCCATCTAAGAGCTGTTTGGAGAGTATATTGAAATTAGTTGGTAGTCCCAGTCATGAAAATATCAAAACTAATAAGTTTTATTAGCAGAGAATTACTCTCTCCCAACTACTTTAGCATTTCTAGAAGTGGTCCTTTCCAAGAGGCACGCTGGCAAGGCAGTAGAAGGGTGCTTTCATTGCCATTATCTCCGTATGCCATTGTGCTAATACTGTTCCATGGACTTGCTTTCCTACATTGTCAGTATGGCTCCCTTCTCTGAAATACCAATGAAAAAAAGATGACTGTCAGCCTTCATTTGAGATGCAAATCTCTACTTAAAAAACAGTCCAAGCCAATCATCAGAGCTATGTAGTACTGGAAGATACAGTATTTGATTTTTCCCTTGCATCAACCAATGTAAATTGGGGGAACACCTCTGAAATCAACAGCATTGCACTTATAAAACAGGTTCATGCTGTTAACAGTGTATAATCAAGCTTACAGTTAAATTAAGATGTTATGATATTTTTTTAACATATTCAACCCACTCATGGTATACAGAATTTATAAAGAAGAAATAATTGTGAATACAATTCTGCTACATGACAATGAAATACTGCATACCATTTATTGGGACACCAAATAGCGATTAGAAAGAGCTAGCTATTCGGCTAGGAAGGGAACAGGAAGGGAAATTCACAAGGCTAAATAAATCACGTAGTAGGTAATTACAATCTTATCCTGTGCCTTCTAAAGAGAGCACAGAGGGCAATAGGAGAGAAACCTCCCAGAACAGCATTTTACATCTTCCAACAGACAAGCCACAGAAAAAAAGGCTCCAAAAGACAGAGCAGAGCTGTACTTTATAGAGAACTGTGAAAAACAACTAGGGTTAAATCCTTACCCACGGAAGTCAATGACAAACATCCATTTGATGCAATGAGTCCAAACTTTCTCCATAGTATCTATTCCACGTATACTTACCTGCAAAGAGTTATAACATTGTTCTTGCATTATAATGCAAATACAATCCGATGTATTCTTCTTATGGAGCAGAACACCCAAAAAAGCAGTGAGAAAGGGCAAGGCAACTGGCCAGTCTTGTCATGGGGTGAACCTGTGTTCCTTTCTATAGCTTGGGGGACCAACCCCACATGAGTATTTTATCAGAAGCCTCTCCAGTTCATTCCTTTCACTGCCACAAAAGGTCCAGTTATTCTATACGGCAGTAGCATAACTAGAGGTGGTGAGTGGGGCACCAGTCCTGGGTGCCAACAGAGGGAGCACCAGAATGACATCCCCCCCACAAGAGTCTTTGCTGCAGCAGGTGCCCAGACATAGGTACAATTTGTGGAGCAAAAGCAGCAACAGCCAAGGCTTGAGTTCCTGGGGCAGGTAAGACTGACCACCCTACTTCCATCCAACACACACTTTCTGGTGCTCAATACTCTCCAAGAGAGTGCAGGAGAGTTTTCCCTAGGGAATAAAATGTGTTAATTATGCCTCTGCTATACAGTCATATCTCCAGTCAGTCTACAAATGCCATTTTAAGGCCCAATTTAAGCCCACATTTAAATGAAGGGAAGTCTTTCCTTTTAGCTCACATGTGTTTCTGTGGGAGTGCTACAGCTTATGGGAACCAAACCCAGTGGTAAACTCCTCCGCTTGTCTTTGACCCCTTTGCCTTTATCATACATATTACAGAAGAGACAACATGCCCCTTAATTCATTAACTGTCTACCAGCTAGAAGGCATTTGCTATTTCCTTTGTAGTAAATTCTTTACAAAACTATCCTCATTGGCACTATTTAAAGTAAATGTTAAGTATTATAATTGTACATCCTGCTTCAAATGAATAGAAGGTAACCAAGTGTCCCATGGCTTTGGGGCACGGAGGTATAATATATGCTGCTGAGGCACTCCTAACTAATGAACATTGTGAAGTGACCTAGTAATTTCCAAGATGAATCATTCTCCCTTGTATCATTAGGTAGTTTATGAATGAGAGGTAAGTTCATTAATTATTTTTCCTACTGTTAAATATCAGAAGTCTGTCTTAGAAATCTGAATCCTACCATCTCTCCTAGTTGTTATTTTGATGAATGTGCCCTGCAGGTAATACTATACTGAGAAACAGACATGTGAGCTTTTTCCCTTACTGCATCTGCTTTCTTTATGGTTAGGTACAGAAGTTATACTTACTGTGTGTTAAGCCTGCAGAAAGTACTTTACATCTGTAACAAAACAGACATTCACAGCACATACAGCACTTTAAAAATAATGGTTCCCTCGCTACCTTAGCCCTGGAAAAGCAGGGCTGGGACACCCCATGCTGCAGCTCCTGGCTACAGCTGTCAAGAGGCTGGTGCGGGGAGGGAGCCCCCATGTCATGCACCCCCCCTCAATTGTTAAGTTGTACCTTTGGGGAGAAGGGAGGGGGGGAGGCCAGCTCCATGCAACAAGGGGACTCTCTCCTCTCTTGCCCCAGCTTCCTGACAGCTGCAGCCAGGAGCTACAGCACAGGGCTACCTGACCTGGCTTTTCACCACACTAGGAGCTGCAGGTGGAGGAAGGAAGCCACCCTGCCATGCAGACCCAGGCCACCCCCCCACTCCCACCTGACCAAGCAATCTGACAGGGGCCTGTGTGACCCCAAGCTGCTGGCCTCAACCAGTGAAGGCAGGTTCTAACACCATCCCTCCCCTCAACTGAACAGCAAACATCTGTTCAGTTCACTCCCACTAACTTATATCACTTTAAGTAAAATGCAGTATAATTAGGGTGCTTCCACCAGAGGCTTTTTGAACCTCTCTTAGCCTATGATGATCCTTCATGGTATCTTGCAGTAGTGACATGCACGTAGAGAAAGAAATGTCTCGTGGAGGAGGAACAGTATTCTGGTTTAGAGAACCATAACTGGTAAAAAACTATTTGGCAGGGTAGCGTTTTTGTCTGAATAGCCCCATAACAAATCCACTGATTTTTTCACAAGATGGATGATATAACTGTATCATCATACAAATCAAATCACTTTCTGTAAAATTATGGGAGGACCCAGCATTATAAGTAAGAAAAGATTCAGAGTGTGTGTTTGCTGTATCCTGTGTTTCTTGCACCAAATCAATGCTATTCATTGATTCATGCTATTCATTCAGTATTCAGTGTTTCTTGCACCAAATCCATGCAAATCAAAGGGCTGTGTAAAGATTTCAGAGAGGACTAAAAAAGAGACTTGAGTCATATAAAAGAGTATTTATTTTATTAATATAATCCTTTTTTATAAATAAGCTTCATTTCTGAAATGTCCTTACCTCCAACATGCTGGATACTGAGATGCCCTGTAAAATGTACCAATTCAGATAGGTCTGGTGTGAGGTTATTAAATAAACCCACATGGGGACAAAAAGTGATCTGAACTGAACGTGAAGTAAGCCACCATTTGTGATGATTTTATTGTACTTAGGAACTCACTCAGCACACCCAAAAAATAATGTAACATTTGTTCATTTGCCTTCCTCCACAAGGGTAAATGCAACACACCAGCTAAGAGTCTCTGGCTGAATATCAATACTTCCTACAGCTAGTGTCTTCTCTTGATATGTTACAGAGATACAAGCTGCTGCCTTGCCCACAGAGAAATAGCTCATGAAGTGGTATTAATAATGTATATATAGTAGATAACAAGGTTTCCTAGAGTTTTGTCTTCACTTTTAATGGGAGAGATTTTAGTCTTTTTTATGTTCAAATGGAAGAAGTGGGAACATTGAACAAATTTGTTGCTATTAGAAAAGGGTTGAATTTGATAAGTAGTGTAAATATTTTAAAGAAAGTCTAAAAATTATTTCACAGTGAGAAGGTAAGTGTTTTTACTGTGAAAGAACTGTTCAGTATACACTTCCTTTTCCCCAAGTAATACCAATGTCAAAATATTTGATATACCTTGAGATGTATGAAACAAAGGCCGTCTTGATAGCCTGCCGGAAGAACAAAGGTTACACCTCATTCTTACAGAATGGACCACTCAAAGACAGACCATGGCTGTAAAATGAAAGTCCTGAGTGGTATATGTCTGGGGGACCATATTCTGGCCAGCTCTTAAGTACAGGAATAGTTTGGTCCACAATAGATCAGATGTTTAGATGGATAGCATAAACTTCCCTGGATGCATATGATCCAGAAATGTAAAAATTATCACTTGGGCTCTTGCTTCTCCTTGTCTTTTTTATTTATTTATTTATTTATTTTTTGCCAAGAAGTCCTGATTTGACTGCATCCTCTAGCACGCATATATGTCTACTGTGCAGCATAGGTCTTAAGAATAAGTATCAGAGTTAATTATCATTCCTTTTTAACCAGTTCAAAGAGAGAATGAACCAGCAGGAATAGCTTTCCTAGAATATGGGATAAGCATTAACAGCACAGTGAATATTAAAGAACTGGGGGAATAAACAAGTTGGGACCCACCAGAAGCAATAGGGTCCCATTAGATGGTCCCATACTGAGTAATTATCAACCACACTTTTTATTTAGAAATCTATGATAGTCTGAAGGATAGTCATGCTTTATCCTTAACTGCAAACCAGTTCCTGAAGACACCGATTACTATAGTCCATTAGCCAAGATGCAAGGTGCCAGTTTCTAACTTTGTCTAATTCAGACAAACTCCCAATATATAAACGAAACAGAAAACAACCACGTGAGATGTGAAAACTGCAGGTGATGAGTTCTTTCAGGATTTGGCTTGCATTTGTACCATTGCTGATAAGATGCCAAAAAGAAACTGAAATAATCTAGGCATGGAACTTATGGTGAGGCCATCGGGGCTTGAATGTTGTCAGCTATAATTTTTGTGTTAATGGCAGCAATTATATTTGTCAAAGACATTCTCTACTGGGATTACACTGGGATTGTTGGCATCATTTACTGTTGGTGCTGTTGCACATATGTTTCCCTTTCTATAAACATGATGAAGTTAGTGTCTGCCTGGGAATCAAGATGTTTTTGTTCTGGGACAAAAAGGCTACCTATAAATGAGCCTGAAAAGTCTTCTGTTGCTCCACAAGGTGATAAATGGAAAGCTGTTCCATTCCTCACCACCCCACCCCACCCCACCCCCTGCTCCAGTTTCAATGAAGGAAAACATTTAGCCTACAAATAATCTTTGTGAAAACTCTTTGAGCTGTCTGACATAGAAATTTAACTTAGAATACTTGTGAGTACCATCGTGGGCCAGAATCAAGTGAGATTATATCCAAGACACAATAAGCCTCGATTTTGAAAAGGGCATTAGACAAGGCTCACTACACGTATCGATAGAATGAATAATTCATAGAATGAATGTGCCTTCTCTCTCAGCCAAGTATCATTCCAGTATGCTAATGAGAAACTGATCACACATCAAGGTCCTGTTTATGAATAGCTTGTAATGAGTTAATGAAATATTAATCAATGATTTGTGCATTATGAAACAAAGCTAACATATGCTAAGTGTGCTTCACTTTCTCACCCTCACCCTCCTACACAGAGAAAATTGTGTGTGCAGTGTGGTATTTTGTTTCAGGGTGTATTCATTCACTTCTGCACAAACAAAGCTTAAAGGACATTAAAAGGACAGCATTTTCATTTCCATCACCCCTCACACAATCACTTGGTGAAAGCTTTTTCCCCCCTGTGGGATTCAGCAATAATGTCAAATTCCTGGAGTTGTGACAATATAGGCTGCTGCCATGAAAAATCACGACTCCAACCTGAGCCAAATTCTACAACTGCATATGGAGACAAACAGCTTGCATTGGGAGACATGTATTCACATGGGGCTGCCTTGGGATGGATAACAATTGGCAAATTCTGTGTTTTTAATGATAGCCATGAAACCCTCACTGCCTTCAGCTTTCTCCCCTGTAAAATGTGGATACTATTTATATCTGTCCTAGAGGGATATTGCAATATTATCTAGGTTGAAGGCACAGACTGTACATCAGAATGACCCCCAAAACAAGAGAGTTGGGAATCATTCTGATTTGGGCATTCAGTCCAATTCCCATCTCCAGTTAGCCAAACAAATTTGATTTCATTCTTTGGTGGTATTTCACATTTGGTTGTTGTGTATATGTAACAGACTTAGACTTTTACAAGACATTTGACTAAGTATTGTACACTATTCAAATTATATGGTCTTAAGTTTGTAATGTCAGTAAAAAGCACATTAAATGGAGTAAGCACTGTCTAACCTATTGGTATCAAAATGTCACTATCAATTGACTTTAAAATGAGGTATTTCAGAGTGTTTCCTCGGGTATAAATACCAGGCCCAATATTATATATCATTTTATCAAAGATCTGAAGGGAAATATAAAAATACTTTGATAAAAATACGTTGATAAAATTCCTGTAGGACACAAAGGCTGACAGAGTACAGGATAATGATGAGGAAAATGCAGTTATACAGAGTGATTTGGTGCTCTTGGAAAATGACTCATACAAACGAAGGGTATTCCTGAACCAAATGCAAAATTTTGCAAGTAGGAATAAAGAATGTAGGTCAGATTCATAGATGGGGAAGCAGTTACTCTTGAAAGGAATCCGGCAAGAATCAGAACATGAGCCCTTTGTGCTATGCTGTAGAAAAAAGAGCTAATGCAATCCCTGAGGTATAAACAGAAGAATTGCCAGTTAAGAGCGAGGAAGTATCATATCATAGTATCATATAGCATCATAGTATCTAGGATCAGACGGGTCAGAAGGGGCCTAGAGCAGGCCATCTAGTCTGACCCCCCACCAATGGCAGGAACGAGTGCTTGGGTCACAGGACCCCAGCCAAGTACCTATCCAATCTACTCTTAAAGACACCTAAGGTAGGAGCGAGAACAACTTCCCTAGGAAGACGGTTCCACATCCTAGCCACCCTAACTGTGAAGTAGTGCCTCCTAATGTCCAACCTAAATCTGCTTTCCAGTAACTTGTGACCATTGGTCCTAGTTACCC
>JAGPOW010000261.1:184131159-184141365 GCA_030014935.1 Caiman crocodilus
TTGAACTTGATTCTCTCATAAGATTAATTTTGGCTGTTTTATTAAGGATGCTTTCAGTGTTTGTAAATTTACAGTATCTTCTGATTTGATGCTGTTAATGCTAAACAGTTGCAAAATTTCATGACTATATTCTTGGGATTAGGTTTAGCCTTCCTAGTTAATTAGGTGAAGCAAACAGAGCTCATAGAATTTACATTCCCTGAATGGCTAGAAAGGCATGTCAAACTGTCTTTGACAGGTCATTAAAATCAGGTCACTCAGGAAAGAGTTGAGATTTAAAACTTTCCACCACAGTTTGTGAAGCATATAACAGATTTCCATCTTCTGAGGGCATTGCTTTCATGCAAGAAGTCTCTCTTCAACTATACTGTTTCCTTAGCATCAAAATGCAAGCATATTTCAGAAGCAGTTACCTACTAGCTGTTACAGTGAAGGGAACATTAGGATGTGACAGGTCCTTTATGCAAGTGTTGCAAGCTTAAATTTACTGATGATCATCAAGTGCTTTGATAGCTACCATGCTGATGCCTGATTTCTTCTGACAGTTGTACACGTGAATATACTGACTTTAATTGAGTTATTTCTGATTTACACTGGTAGAGGATCAGACTCAAACACTAAAATAAAACAGCCTTCCCACTGAAACTGGAAATGCTATGAGTAACCTACCTTTATGCATGTCACAGCACTGTACCATTCCTCTTGGGTGAAATGTAGAAATAAAGATGGAGTTAGAGATCACGAGGTGGGAAATAAAAACAAAAATGTCCCAACCCAATATGAGGTTCAGTTTGCATTTGTTATGAATTTTATGGAAAAGTGTGGGAGGGGAAAGAGAGACAGATTCAGATCCATCCCTAATTTCCATCATGACCCTCTTCTATGACATTTTGTGTGCAAATTAATGGAGGATCTAAAAAGGCTGCTTTTCTTCACTAGGACACACACACTTTCTGGAATAGACTGTGCTTTCAAACAAAGCCCTATATAAAGGGCACTACTTTGCCTTTAGAAGTTGTTTCCCTGGGAAGAACTGTGACTTCTATGTTCCCCAAGAAAGTAATTTATCATGGAAGTCTTTGAAAAGACGCACCTTATTTTTCCCTACCCAAACTTATCCCAGCTCAACTCTGCTGATTTGCCCAATGGCAAGTGAAAAAACACTGTACATTTCCTTCCTCCCACTCATGCACTCTAGGTCCAGTGAAAGCCAGGCACATAATTCCTGCTAAGCTGGAAGGACAATCACACTAATACAAAAAGTACAGACAGCTTGACTCTTACTCTCTTTTATTTCTTTATGGAAATAGGACTAACATCCTATTCTCTGAAAGTTTCCTTCCAGCACTCTTCTATTAAAGTTAACCGCACCATTGTAACACAACACAAATCAAAGCAAGCTCATCTGCTTTCTGACTTCATCACATAACTGAAGTTCAAGCCACTTCAACATGGGCCCAGTTTCTATTGAAATTATGGTTACTGATGGCTTTAATGTGGAGAAAGTGTGAATAATGATGGTTTTCCATGCTTTTGAACCAAAGCATCCAGAACTCAGCAACTTAATCAAGTATTAAAATTGATTCTTAAACCTGAACATGAAATACAAACCAGAAGTTCATACAGACCCATGCCAATCAACATCAGAACAAGCCTTCTGCCTATGCTTTGCAAACTTAACTGGCCATATTCCAGGCAACTCTAATGAGGAGTTACCTTGGGATATATTTCACATGAGGCTCATAGCTCAAGTCACATTTCATAAGAAGCCATAATTAGAGCTTTAGCTACTGATCCTGAAAGCATATTAGTCTGATAATAATTCAGCAGTAGAGGTTAAATTAGTCCTCCTCTTTCATCCCATCCTTTCCCCAGAGAAATGCAATTAGTGAGCCATTGCTGAGAGTGTGTGAAGGATCAACTTCCATTTCCTGTAGCTTTTATAAAGTGGCTCATGTAGTTCTGAAAAAAAACGAATAATCTGGTGAAAAAAATTTTAGCTGAGAAAGGAGGGTGGGAATCACAGTGGGAGCAGTTACTTGATACCTCCCATTTCCGATACATTTGCAGCACTGGAGTCAATTTTTTTTTAAGTTGCATTTGGAACGGGCCACAAATGAAAGCTATGTCAGGGTAGGTTACAAACTCCTATAACAAATGCATAAGAATGTCTTTAAATAAGTGCATTGGGATTAACAAAATGAACTCTCAACTGGTCATCTTCAGGCCAGGATTTTTTTTTCTGGTGAATGCATTAATTGGTTTCTAGGTTGGGGGTTTTCCAGGGGTTGTTTTTCCTGTTGTTGTTTTCTAGGTTTTTTCACTATCCTCTGAACTATTAGACATTGGCCATGGCAAGAAATGGGAGTTTGGCTGGGGTGCACTAGCAGTACCCCAAAGCCCCTCAGATGCCCGCCTGGTGGACTCAGAGTAAGAACCAAACACAAAGCGGAGTCAAAATGAAATTCTGCCTCCCTCTCAGGTCAGCTTGGCAAGGTCCACCAGGTTATTTTTCTCTTTCTATGTGTGGGGGGGCCTGGTACTCTTCCTAAAATAGTCAGAGCACATTCTAATCTACCCAGCTCCCTGTCACTGCAGTGGTAAAGGCAGCCCACAACACCAGACAGCTAGATAAGTGCTTTGTGGCTCTTGCTTGCCAGAAGATCTGAACTGGATGGAAATTTTCAGGCAACCATTGCCTGAAAACACAGAATATTGGACTTGATAGCCCAGAACAGCTCCTTGTGTCCTATGATAGTTGCAAATCACAAAGTTAATTGAGTGCATCCACAATAATTTTGGCAGTAATTCACAAATTATTCTATAGGCCCCAAATGCCAGGACTCCTATTTTGACTTGTACCTACAATAACTGGATATATAAACTCCACGGGGAACTATGTCCAGCACTCTCTTTGTAACCACAAGTACAGTAATTAATGGGAACGGGCATCTGGGTTACACAATTTGGTCAATTATGCACACTAATGGATATTATGTATGCTCTTGTTTATGTGCTCATGTAACCTACTAGTTCATTATGTCAAGAGCCTATCCCCCCCCAGAAGCTTCTTCCTACTGATGAAAGAGGAACTTATTACTACTTTCATTTGATCAATGTTACAGCCAAATCTAAAAAGGAAAGTAGGTACCTACATTCCACTGACATCCAAAACTGCAATCATGAAAACTTTCACTGGACTACCAACCAACTCTGAAGTCATAAAAACTGCCTGGTTTTTTTTTATATTGAAGTTCCTCAACCAGTTAAAGTTCTGCTTCCATGCAGATGCAGATGTGTCTCAGCCTTGTCTTCTCAGAAGTGCTTATGCCCAGTTAGCAGCCACTAACTAGATATCCCTCGGCTTTTCTCAAGGGGGAACTCAATCCACTAGGCGAGCTCTGAAACCACCTCTTGTGTACTTACTAAATCTGACCTGCATAAAATATAGTGACAGTATAAACAGTGCTAGGAGTAGAAAATGAACCCCAAGCGAATGCCCTAACTTCTGGGATACAGAGTCATGTTCTGTCATATGCTCACTCTCTGGCCCAAAGAATCTCAAATCATTTTCCATAAATTGGAACAGTTTCAACAAGGAAGATTGAGAGTACCCCTCTACCTTCACCAACCCAGTATAGTCTCTAGGCTGACACTTAAGCCTCTCTCCTGGGTGATAGGATATTTGGTTTCAATACTTGCAGGCAGAGTTGGGAATTGTATCAAGACTCCTACTGATCTGGGCTCTAACCAGTGAGCTATTGTACAGGAAGGTGGCACCAGCAGCATCGTTACTAGGGCTCTGCAAAGCTTTGGGTGCTGATTTGATTTGGAGGAGATTTGCCCCAATTCAACAGCTGAATCTCCAAATTGAATCGGGAAACCAATAAAAAGGTCTGAATTGGTTTGAAGCCTCTGAATTGATTTGGAAAAGATTTGGAGAGCTTCAGAGGTTTGGGCAGTCCCCATTTGCCACTGCAGGGAGATGGACCTGGGCTCTGTGCTGGTAAATAGTGGGGTAGGGATTGGAGGATGAGGGAGGGTGGATCCCCACCAGGCCCCATCCCCTGCCTGCTCCCCTAGCCCCCCAAGTGCCCTTCAACCCCCATCCACTCTCCCAGCCCCATCAATGGCTGCCCTGCCCAGCCCCAGCTCCCAGTTCTTTAAAAAAAAAGCCCCCACTCACCAGCTCCTACCAGGCACGGGGCCAATTCTTGCTGCCCACCACTGCCCTGTGCTTCATGGGGGACTCTGCCACGAGCCCCACTCCCCCCTGCCCCATGGCTGCCCCGCCAGGCCCCAGCTCCCAGCTCTTAAAAAAACTCCAAAACCCTGCTGCACTCACCAGCTGCTGCAGCAGCCATCAGAGCTTCTGGGGGCTCATGGCAGAGCCCCCCATGCAGTGCAGGGCAGTCAGGATCATTGCCTCCCTCACCCGACTTAGCAGCAGCTGGTGACTGTGCGGCGGCTTCTTTTTTTTTTTTTTTTTTTAAGAGCCAGGACACCGGAGCTGAGCGGGGCAGCCACTGATGTGGCTAGGAGAGCAGGCAAGGGATGGGGGGTTGTGACAGAGTCCCCCCACACAGCGCAGGGCAGTGAGGGGTAGCAGGGATTCCCCACCCCTGCCTGGCAGCAGCTGGTGAGTGCCATTTGTTTCTTTTAAATGAGCCAGGAGGCTGGGGCCAGGCAGGGCAGCCATTGACGGGGCTGGGAGAGAGGCAGGGATGGGGCCTGCTTGATTCAGAGATTCAGTAGACTTGGTGGCGGCCAAAGCTCTGAATCAGATTCAGCTGAATCAATTCAAGACAGGATTCGAATCACCGAATCAAATCACTCTCTCCCAATCGGCTGAATCCAAAGCAAATACTAGCCACTTTGCTCCGGCCTAATCCTTACCACCTAACTTCCTCTCATTCACAAGCTCTTCTCACTTGCTCAGGGACTGCACAGGGGGCTCAGACAATCCACTCTGGATTCTTCTGCAGAGGCCAGGGCCTAGGAGTAAGGCGTTGCAGCTTTCAGCCTTGCAGAACCTAAGTCTATTCTTAGATCTAGGCCTTTATCCTTTAACTCAAGTGGAATAAGGACATTCTTTCAGTACGGAAGATCCCGGGTCTGTTTTTGGGATGGGTACTCATCACATCCAATTACCTGATTTGAAAAGGAAGAGGCAGACTTTATAAGTTTACTTAGCTACATACAGCAGCACTAGACATTTTCAACTTCAGATTCGTATTTTGGAGATAGTTTGACTGGAATTCCTCCTTTCCTCACACAGAGGTAAGTGCTAGAATATTTCTTTTGGGAAACATTTGACATGTGTCATGTTAACAGTTAAGACAATAGCGAACAGCTCATCAGTAACAGAGATCTTTATTGGAGTTATCTATCATCTCACCTAGGAAAGATTGCCTTACACGACTCCCTGAGGTGAAAAGAGATGTGCAGTTCTTTAATATTTCAGCAGGTATCTTAACATCACAATAACAGAGCCTTGTTTCTCCACATAACAGAGCCTTGAAGTACATGAGACATAAATTCTTCTACCTTTTAGGCAGGAATTTCTGAGAGCTGTATGTTAATGCTAAGGTGTTTCTCTGCTCACAATTATTGTAGGGAAAGTGGGGGGGCAGGAAGGGAGGTAGTTTTCTGTCTGAAAAAGCAACACGAGCTCCCTAGAAAAAAGGATTACCATAGCGAGAATTTTGTGTGTATTGTTCAAATGTACATGATGGCAAACAGTAGACTCTGATACTTACAGGGTGTGGGTGTGTCTACACGTCACCATACGGTCGCGTTGATACTGCACTTCCTTTTGGAGAAAACTTCCTTTTGGAAGTACTAAAGCATGGCTCAGTAACTGCCCATACCACACCATACAGGAAGCACACACTTAGATTTCCCTCCTATGGCAACGTAGCTAGTGATCATGTGTAGACCCGTGCGATCACTACATTGCCATAGCACACCATATGGTGATGTAACACATTGCTACATCACAATAGGGCAATGAGTAGATGCGTTCACAGTGTTTTAAGTGTTCCCTTAGACTTACAACAGCTTCTCAAAACACCTGCTCAGTGCTCAAGGTGCTAACTTCATTCATGCAAATCTATACAACAAAAGCCCACAATATAAAACACTGCTTATCTTCCTCTGACAGATAATTCTGTTTCCTGATAAATACTTAATGAAAAAGTACCCACTTCTCCCATACCTAATGGACCCGAGAAGCAGCCTGGGGAAAAATTATATGGGTGATAGATGGTACTGAAGGTATGAATGTATACCAGAGATCTATGTCTACCGTGCAAATGCAGGAACAAACACAATCTATTAGTAGTTTTAAATAGGTGATAAAGGACTCATTGCATGACAGGCTGGTAAACACACGGATGAAGGAATGGGCAGCAATGTAAATATCAGGATCAACTTGCAGCATACTGAAATATTCAGGTGACTTGACTGAGCAGATGAAGGGAGATAACTTATTATGCCACAGAACATTCAACTATTTTACATCATAGAGATAGCCATGAAAAAGAAACATGTCGCCACAACAGTTTGATAGTTCAAATCAAATCCTTTAAGTTCAAAGCAGGCTGGAATCGATGGCTGCACAAACCAATGGAAAAGTCTCTGGATGCTCAGTAGAATGCCTCTCTAAAACAGACATGAATTATTCAGTTATTGTTAAAAGTAAAGAAACTAACATCCCCACCACCCCCCATATACACATCCCCCTCCCCCAATGTAGAGCAAGACATCGTCTAGACTAAGGTAAGCAAAAGTACTCTTACAAAAATCAGTCTAATCCCTTACAGGACACTAGAGTGAGAGGCATGTTGTAGCGCTCAAGGTGTCCTGACCTACTGTGTGCTTCTGAACGTGTTACTTTCCATCTCTTTCCCTTCCACTTCCTCTGACTGGCATCTGTTTATTGCAAACACCATGGGTTATGGCTTATTGTGGCTTTCTACAGTATCTAACACAATGAGACCCAGCTTCCAACTGGGGCTTGTAAGCTATACTTTATTAATGAAGTAGAACCTAACAGCAGCTACCATGATTTGTTGTGCTATTTCCAATGTCATCCAAATACCAAAAAAATAACCCCTTCCATTTCCAGTATATATAATGTCTTTCACCTGAGGATTTTATGATGCTTTTCAAACAACACTCCTATAGGGCAGGAACTATGAGAATCAATATCTCTATTTTACAGATGACAAGACTAAGGCAGAAGGTCAGACTCAGAAGTAATGGACAAAGTGTATCAAGTGAGACTCCTGTCTACATGACTGCCCAATACAACCTCCACTGAAAAGACACTAGAAAGATTATGCTGAATCCCATTGACTTCAGGGACAGCCAGATCAATCCTTATAGCTACTTTATACTCATATTCTCTCACATGGACCTACCAGGTTCTCTGCAGGTTGCAGACCTCTCCATATTTAAACACAGATTGAATTAATACCTTGTCAAGTTTAAAGGGGCAGTTTAAAAGCGGTAGTTAGTTGCAACTTTGATTGAAAAAGAATGAGATTTGAATGCCTACCTGTCCTTTGGACATTTGAGCATCCTCGCCTAACTGGAAAAAAAAAATGCAACTTTCAATTTTGCAATTTTTTCCATAATAAAAGCTGTAAATGCATTTTCCCCAAGGAAAACAATGAAAAAGTCCCAAACAATAATGATACAATTCATATTAGCAGTGGACAAAGGAGCAGATATCCAGGTTCTATGAAAGAAGTTTGCTCCTGTTAATTATTAAATGCAGGCTAGCAATGGCATGCTATCTGTCTGACATTTCTTGACAGACTTTATTCCATTTGCATGATATATAAAATTTGCACAATGGTATTTTCAGTTCCACAATGGCATTTCCAATAATTCAATATTTCTACTTGGTTTCGCACTATATTACTTTATTAAAAGCATGGTAGGATGACTAAATGTTATCAAGTTACCCCCTGGAGCATGTAATAAATCATAAGATAACATCCTCAAATCATATGAAACATAATTAATGTGAAAGGTTTTAATTTGGTGCGTCACTGACTCATCCTTTTGTTAGACAAATGGTAACAGAGGAATTTGAATCATCAAGGATACAAGATGAAGTACAAACTTTTGAAACTCTTTCCAGCTAATGCTTTTGTTTGACCCTAACCTGCAACTTTGCAGTCCCACTGGTACTGAGGATAGAAAGCTCTAATAAGGAGCAGGAGAGGCTAACACAAGATTATGATAAAGCCAGCTCTAGAGCTATATATCATTGTCAAATGAGTCTAAACAATTTAAGCATCTGAATTCCATTAAAATTCAAATATGAATGGGGTGCCTAACTCCCTTAGGCTCTTCAGAAAATTCTACTTCAAGGTCTCTAGTGTGCCTTATAGACATGGGGCTCATGGATAACACTTCAGAGTTGCATCGCTCCAGTGGAAAAGCACTATCACTTCTAATTGCAAGATATGGCCCAGTTGTCCTAAATAGCTTCACCTCCCTTACAAGGAAAAAGCACTGGAGAGGGCTGATGAAATATTCAGTCCACAGATATTGGAAAAGACCAGGACCATAGTCTGCCTATCCTTTTGGTGGTGCTATCAGCAGCATTATCATTTAGACAAGCAAAGGCTAGGAATGAAATGTTGACATGGTGTAGGAATACAACAGGAAGAGAAGCTCCTTGAACCTGTTCCCACTGTGCCCCACACAGAAGCAGGGGTGGATCCAAAGGGTTGTGGCAGTGCTATCCCACCCCACTTCTTCCATTGCTGCCACTTTCCCTGGCTGATCTGTGCACAGGAGGAGCCCCACAGCTACTCCTGCCTCACTCCAGCTGCAAGCTGCAGATATGCAGAAAGCTGGGTTTGATGTGAAACATAAGTTTGCATGTTTCTCCTTCCAGGGCCTGCTCCCTGCTTGCTCCTCCCCAACAGGGGTCCCCCATTGGCTGGGAGCAGGGGCTGGAAGAAGAAAACTGTGCACATCCACCACTATCCCTGGCTGAGCTGGGCTCCCCATACTGCTACGCCTGATAGCCCCCAGCTGGAGTGGGACAGGAGTGGCTCTGCCCCTCCTCCCCATCCCCAGGTCAGCTGGGGACAGCAGTAGCAGTGTCAGCAGCACAGTGGGTACCCCCACTTCATGCATGTACTCCCTGCCCAACTTCTCAGTGTTCCCCACCAGCCCAGTAGCTCCAGCCATGCAACTCCCCAATCCTCCATGATCTGAGTGGTGGTTGCTACACCTCCTTAGTAAATCCAGGGTCTGCCTATGCACAAAGATAAAGAACAGCATAGCTGTGTGTGACATTTGGGGTACCTACAGACATTTAGGGCCCTGCTCTAAGTCATGGTGCTTTGCATAAAGCACCATGAGTTACAGCTCACATGCTCCCGACTTGACAGACATTCCCTGTTGGGTCAGGTGGAGATGGAGGTGGAGGTGGAGCTGAAGCCTGCTTGCACCAGCCCTGGCCAGCAAGTGGGGTTGCTTCAGTAACCTCCAAGGAGGCTGCCGAACCACCCCTTTCCCCAACCCTTCCCCTCTCCACGGCTCCAGGACTATCAGCAAGGAAGGCACGTGGAGCGGGGCAGAAAACAGTCAGCATGGAGCTGCCAGCTGCTTTTTTTGGCCCATTGGGGAGATCAGCCAGGCCTTCAAAGTGAGGGGACTCCATTCCACCACCCCTGCATCCTCCTTCCCACATCTGGCCATGCAAAGCAGCTCTATGCTACCAGTGTCAAGAAGCCTGGGTGGGGGGCAGGGGCGGGGGTGGGGAAGGGAGCCCCCCGCTTACCTTGCAGACCTGACCTGACTCCTCTGGCTGGGGTAGCTGAGGGAGGTCTGTGAAGTGTGGGGGGCTGAAAGCCACAGGGGCAGGGCTGGGCTGGTGCTTACTAGTATCAGCCTTGTGTGGGGGCCATTGCCCTGTGGGAGGGCAGCAAAATATGTATTCATGAATTTATGAAACCTATATTTAAAGTTCACTTTATTATTATGATAAGAGACTGTTTTAACACTACCGATATATCAATAAAACATTGTCCAACTGATTGCTGCCTCTGCCTCTGCCTCTCTCTTTAGAGTGGTCTTTTGTGGAGGAACATGGATTTGGGGGTATTTTACAGAGTGACTTTGGGATTTTTTTTATCAGGGATTTTTCAGTTTTCCAATAGGGAACACCAGAATTCC
>JAGPOW010000261.1:184141465-184217859 GCA_030014935.1 Caiman crocodilus
GGAACATGGATTTGGGGGTATTTTACAGAGTGACTTTGGGATTTTTTTTATCAGGGATTTTTCAGTTTTCCAATAGGGAACACCAGAATTCCTGCTAGGAAGGCCAGTGGCAGGACCCTGTTTGCTAAGAGCTGGCACTTTGGACCCAGCAGGCTGTGGCTGACTTCCTGGCCAAATGGGGCCAGGAGGACATGCTTTGACAGCTCAAATCAGGCCACCATACCCAGAACATCTTCTGGGTGATAGCTGCCCAAATGGCCAAGCAAGGGGCACAAATGGCAGTAGTGCCACACAAAGGCCAACCAACCCTGCAACCACAGTCCACTGGCAGCTGGCCCAGAAGGGCAGATGCCTCTACTGGCTGTGCAGTCCCCATCCAAGTCTGCAGGTGCACAGCAGGTCACAGCTGGGCAGCAGCCCCCACTGCCAGACTGCTGCAGTGGGTAGAGGGTGCAGGGAACTCCCAGGGCTGCTTCAGCAGTCCAGCTGGCACAAGGGGTAGTGTCCCTAGGTACCAATTGGCTGGGCCCCAGAAGCTCCTGACAGCTAGTAGCTCTGAGCTACTTGCCAGGGCAGCTTTTTATACCGCTGGGGCCTGGACAGGTGCTGCACCCAAGCTCTGTTTCCCCCTGGCTGCAGACCCAGGAGGAGCCAGGCAGGGTTATTTTGCCCCAAGTGAAACAATTTGCTCCACAGCAAATTGCATGTCCGAGCACATGTGCTGAGGCAAAAAGCCCCAGTTCAAATTCGCACCACTTCTATTTGAGCTGCTGCAAGCGCATGTGCTTGAATGTGTGAATGTGCCCACAGAGTGCATTTCAAGGTCTCTCACAACCTAGTTTAAAATTATGTCCTCAAATACAGTACTGCCTTCAAGAACCTCCTCAGACATATTTGCAGAATGTGTCATGTCTGAAATTACACCAGACCAAGCACATAGCACCTACTTCATTCAGGCTATTCCATTAAACACATATGTCTATTAGACAAGTTAATCCCATCTCAGACAAGGCTTTGCAGAGCTATAGGCTGTCAGGGCTGACAACGATGAAGTGTCATCTACTTTGGGTGTTTTCATATCAGTGTTACAATGACCCTATTAATAAAAATATCATTTGATAGGAAAGAGCTCTATGGCTGTATACTGCTGAACACCATTCCACAGGTAGCTGTATTTCAGTAATGAGTGACATAATGCTTTCATACAAGCATGCAAGCAAATTCATCAGTGAATTACCTTGGGCTCCTTTGTGGTGAACAGAGCTATTACAAAAGAAAGATATGTTTTAATCATACAAAATCATCCTCCTTAATAGTGTTAAAATAAAAGCAGTAAAACTGGAGAGCATACATTGCCCAGGGGCCTGAAGTGCCCGTGAATAATCATCACATAACCATTCATAACAGCTATGCAGAACACAGAGTAACTACATGAAAAATAGCTGCCTTGGGTGAGGTGTCGTACAGCTGGCAGCAGGGAGTATACACTAGCACCACAGAGCATCAGCAGTGCATGGCCTCGTTGTACAATTTTGCACCAGTTTTTTTGTGTTGCCATCTTGGTTCATCAAAAACTTTTAGTTTCGCTTGATGCTCTTCCACTTAACACTTGGTTTTTCAGGAACCAATTAAGAGCCTTTACTTTGCGTCTGAGGACATGCCTATCCTGCTGCAGGAGATGTGACTGCTGTATGTACTCATGCTAACCAGTTAGAAATCACAGTGGGTCCAGAGCAGTCCTGGCTCAATGTGGGTTATGCAAACCTACTGGAGTACTAGGTTCTTGGGCAACTAGCCAGTGCTGAACTTGGCCATCATAGCTTCACTGTGATAGACATCAAATTAGCCAGATTAAAAATAGCTACTAAATATCTTCTGTGTGTGTGTGTGTGTGTGTGTGTCTTGTGTCTATACATGAACATTTATACATGCACACACCTGGCAATCAAAGCACAGATGCAAGTTTCCAATGACTGAGTCATTGTTTTGTTGTCTTGTTAAAATGATAGTCATTTCTTCATTTCTACATTAGGAAAAACTTCACAACTAGGGTGTCCAGACTATGGAACAAGCTCCCCCCAGAGGTGCAATCATCTACCCTAGAAGTCTTCAAGAGAAGACTGGAAAGTCACCTAGCTGGGGGTCACCTGACCCCAGATGTCTTTCCTGCTCATGCAGGGGGTTGGACCCGATGATCCTTCAGAGTCCCTTCCAGCCCTACGATTCATGTGAAGGTGATTACAATACACAGGGCTCAAAATGGGACCATTGAGATGTGCTGTGAGTTCACTTGAATTCAGCAATTCAGAAGAGAGAGGATGACTTTCCCTTAGTGCCGTACAAATCTGAGCCATAGAGTCAGCCTATGCAGTGGCAAATCTAAGGGGGTGCAGTGGTGCAGATACCCCTTGCCCCTCCACTGGACCATGTCAGGAGAGCAGCGGCCAAACATTTTTTAAGTTCTTGAAGCAAGTAAGAATCCCCTCTCCCTTTCCCTCCATGCTCTCCATATTCTCTGGATCATGGGTACACGTAAAAGGTCTAGTCAGGTGCCTGGTGAATCTGCTTCTGGCTGACAAGCCTATTTGAGAGCAACAACTTGTTTCACAGATACACATGTTGTCCGAGTTGGAGTTCAGGTTTACAACAAACTGCTTTGAATAGCTCCCCACAACAATCAATACAGAATCATTGTCACTGCTGAAGCCACTTGCAGTGACATTCATCTACAGCTATATAACATCCTGCCACCTTGAAGTATGATTCGATTAACGGAATATGATTCCATGTAGATGTCTGTACAGAAACTGGTCCCTTTAATTATATATCTCATATTTAAAAGCCTTACAAAGAACAGGGGGGGAAATCACCAGCACTGAGATTTATGACTTTATAAGTTATTTGAATATCTGGCACTCTCTGAAGACATAACTAATATTAACTCTCACCCCCACATAGAGTGATAAGCACACATCGCTAATTATCTGGCCAAAACAGTCAATGATTTTTGTCAGATGGCTGCTTTAGGCATATATCCATCTTCCAACTTTCCCAGGCTGACAGTCAATACCTACTACATAGCCTAGTCTTCCTATAAAACATATCCAGTTCTCATTTTTTCACTTAAAAACCAAATTATCTCCAGCCTCCAGTGTTAAAAAAACCCAGAGGGTTATTATCTACTTTCTACAATATTAGCAAGCAGCAGAGGCAGCTTTAGCAAATGTGTGATCCCATACCACATCAGCATAGTATATGCATGCAGGAAAAATTAAACACAGTATGGTAAGGAGGAAATAAGTAAGCTGTAGTAAAATGTATTGCTAAACACTGTAGAAGAAATGCCTTTGCTGCTTAGAGGTGTGTGTGCTTTATTATTTTAAATATGTAACACAGGTCATATATTCAAATTTGTATCAAGTCTGCAAAATTTAATCAAAGACAAGAAAGGCAAATTATTTCTGTACACCTTTTTGAAATTCCTGGAGAACAGATCTTTAAGATTGCTTCAATTTCCACATGAACTTTGCTCCCAAATATTGTTTTCCTCTCATTTCTTGGCTTCCATTCCCCCACCTTGTCCTTTTTATACAGCTAAAAAGAATTTTACTATTTTACTGAAACGTTTATCCTGCACATTTTCTGTCTGTGTTCTTTGAAACAGTCATCAAGGTTAAATGTAAACTTTTTAAAGTAGGCACTACAGTTCTATCTCTTGAAAACAGTGAGGAGAAATCAGCACCAAAAATAATTTTTGAAAACCATAAAAAAATACTGTCTAATTTCATAATGTAGGGTCAAAATTCTCCTACTCTTAATAACCACCCAAGGAAGCATGCTTGCCTTAGGTCTCAAGCAGTTTCCACACATCCTATGCAAGAGGTAATTATATCCAACATATCATTACACAAAAGGTCAAATAAACTCATTCAAAATCCTATTACATTCATAATATTTAGAATCATGCACAAGCTTCCTTTCAATTGAATTCATCAATCAATTTAAAGTAATCTAGTTTTTCAGCAATGTCATTTTTAGCAAATGATGGCGCTAAAATAGTCAAACCCGCTTGTGTCATGATCGATCAAAGAACACGTCACTTTCTCAAGAAGCCGTGGCTATAAATGGCAACCTGTTTCTACTTCCAGTGGGCCAGTTTGAGAATTTGCTTCAGCATAACAAATAAAAGGAAAACTTGTCAGGTCAGACAAGCTCACCACTTGATAAAATTTGTTTTGCTAACCATTCCACAGTTACCATTCAACTTATGAGTCCATATTCAAAGGCACTGTAAGACAGGCCATTGCATTTTGGCCTTGTTCTAATATTTGAAAAAAATGAATACATTCTTCCATGGGCTAGGAGCTGGCACCCTAGACCCATCTGACTGTGGCTGACTTCCTGGCCAAATGGAGCCAGGAGGACATGCTTTGACAGCTCAAAGCAGGCCACCTTTGAATATCTGGCAGTCTCTGCAGACATGGCTAAGCCGGAGGTGGGCAAAATACAGCCTGTAGGCCAGATCCTGCCTGCGAGGCCATTCTATCCAGCCCGTGGGGCCACTGAAAAATTTAGAAAATTAATATTTATCTGCCCTTGGTTCCTGTCAAAAATGCCTCCTCCAGACAGCCCCATGTGAGCGGCAAGCACCCGCACTCACCACCACCTTGTAACCTGGCTCACTGCCAGCCTGGGCCCCGCGCCAGCTCCAGTCTCACCCACCCGGACTGCACATGGTGACAGCAGCTGCGGTCCCCCACTTGCCACACCAGGCAACGTTTGCCACTGTCGCCTCTGGGCTGCCCAGCGCATGAGCTCCGGATGGCCAGCAGCAGCGAACGCTGCTGTCCAGGGCCAGTGCCAGCAGGGCCCAAAGCAGGGTGGCAGTAGCATGGGGTCCCAGTGGGCAGGGGCTGTATGAAGCTGGGCCAGCTCCCCCCTCTCCCTGCTGGTGCAGTCTAGCCCAGCTCCACAGACCCTGCCAGCCTGTGCCCCACCTTGGGCCCCACCGGTGCTGGCCCTGGGACATTGGTCCCAAGATGGTAACCAGGGAGCAGGGCACCTGTCAAGGGGTGGGGCTACCCATGCAGCTCTCAACAGCCTGCCAAAACTGGGTAAACAGCCCTCTGCCTGAAATAATAGCCCAGGGCAAAGTGCTCCCTAAGGCATGGGGCTCCATACAGGTGCACAGGTGACATACATTGAAAGCCAGCTCTGCAAGCAGCTAGAGCCTCAGGTAAGATCCAATTCCAGTGCTTGCATGTAGGAAACCAGTGCCAGTACCAGGCTACCAAATCAGAAAGCAGGAGTTCTTCAGCAGGAAAAGGCAAAAACAAACAAGAACCCCTACCCACACAGTACTGCAAGCTAGAGGAAATCACTGGGAAGTATCTACAGATGGCAATGGAGTTGTTTCAGTGTCTCTTTGGTGCCAGGAAAAATTATGCCACCATCATGACTTTTGCTTTGAGTTCTCCAGTGCTGACCTTTTCTATATCACCACCCTCCCTCCTCTATGTATCTCTTCTTTTCCTCCCTTTTTCATAGATTCATAGATGTTAAGGTTGGAAGAGACCTCAATAGATCATCAACTCCGACCCACTGTGTAGGCAGGAAAGAGTGCTAGGTTCAGATGACCCCAGCTAGATGCATATCTAACCTCCTCTTGAAGACCTCAGGGTAGAGGAGAGCACCACTTCCCTTGAGAACCCATTCCAGATTTTGGCCACTCTAACTGTGAAGAAGTTCTTCCTAATATCCAGTCTAAATCTGCTCTTTGCTAGCTTGTGGCCATTATTTCTTGTAACCCCCAGGGGCGCCTTGGTGAATAGAGCCTCACCAATTCCCTTCTGTGCCCCCATGATAAATTTATAGGCAGCCACAAGGGCACCTCTCAACCTTCTCTTTCAGAGGCTGAAGAGGTCCAGGTGCCCCGGTCTCTCCTCGTAGGGCTTGGCCTGCAAGCCCTTAACCATACATGTGGCCATTCTTTGGACCCTCTCCAGGTTATTCACATCCCTCTTGAAGTGCAGTGCCCAGAACTGCACGCAGTACTCCAACTGCAGTCTGACCAGCACCCAATAGAGGGGAAGTATCACCTCCTTGGATCTGTTTGTCATGCACCTGCTGATGCACGATAAAGTCCAGTTAGCTTTTCTGATGACTTCATCACACTGCCGACTCATGCTCATCCGCTTCTGTGGTACCAAGCAGGTCATTTCCTAGGCAGCAGGTGTGCTGGACATTTTTCCTCCCTAGGTGCAGCACTTTGTATTTCTCCTTGTTAAACTGCATTCTATTGTTTTCTGCCCATTTATCCAACCTATCCAGGTCTGCCTATAGTTGTTCCCTGCCCTCTGGTGTGCCCACTTCTCCCCACAGTTTTGTATCATCCACAAACATGGACAGAGTACACTTCACTCCCTTGTCCAAGTCACTGATGAAGATAGTGAAGAGTATCACTCCAAGGACCGAACCCTGCGGGACCCCACTGCCCACACCCTTCCCGGTCAATACTGACCCATCAACCACCACTCTCTGGGTTCAACCCCCTAGCCAATTCGCCACCCACCAAACTGTGTAATCATCCAAGTCACAGCCTCTTAACTTGTTCACCAGTACTGGGTAGGATACTGTATCAAAGGCCTTCCTGAAGTCTAAGTAGATGATATCTACCCCTACTCTTGTGTCCAGGTGTTTTGTAACCTGGTCGTAAAAAGAGACTTGTTAGTCAGGCACGATCTGCCTGCTACGAACCCATGCTGGCTTCCCCTCAGCATAATTTTCCCACTGGGCTTTCACATATATGAGCCTCAATAATCTTTCCAAAGATTGTTCCAAGGATGGAGGTGAGACTGACTGGCCTATAGTTGTCTGGATCCTCCTTCCTCCCCTTCTTGAAAATAGGGACCACATTGGCCCTTTTCCAGTCCTCCGGGACCTGGCCTGTGCACCACGAGTGTTCAAATATTCTTGCCAGTGGCTGTGCGATGACATCAGCCAGTGCCTTCATTACCCTCGGATGGAGCTCATCCAGGCCTGCTGACTTAAATGCATCCAGTTCTTCCAAGTGACTCTGCACTATCTCAGGGTCTACACTTGGTAGTCTGGCACCCTGCTGTTGCCTCTCTGTAATCCCATTGTGAGACTTGTCTTGCCCTTCATTTAGGAACCCTGAGGCAAAGAACTCATTGAGGAATTCAGCCTTGTCCCACTTATCTGTCACCAATTGCTTTTGCCCATTCAGTAGCGGTCCTATTCTGCCCTGGGCCTTTCTTTTACTCCCTATATATCTGGAAAACAATTTTTTGTTATCCTTAACTTGGGATGCCATCCTTAGCTCCATGGTAGCTTTGACCTTTGTAACTGCCTCCCTACAACTGCGAGCTGAGGAGGTGTACTCCTCTTTAGTAATCCCTCCCTGTTTCCACTGCTTATATGCCCCACTTTTTGCCCTTAGGCTGCTCTGGATTTCTCTGGTCAGCCAGGGAAGCCTCTTGGCCCCTTTCCCCACTTTCTTCCTCATTGAGATCGTCTCCCTCTATGCCCGAAGGATAGTTTCCTTAAGGCACAGCCACCCTCCCTGGGCTCCTTCCAGTTTTGCTTGTAGTGTTTTTCTTGGTTTTCTTCCTCCCACCTGTCTTATTTTTCTCCTCTTCTTCCTGAATTACTTCCCCAACCACTCCCAGAGAGATTGTTGAGAAGTTGTAGCAATGTCAGACTCCTACATGGGGTCCCTGTTGTGAATGAAATTGATTTGGATTACACCTTCACGGTCACTTTGACTTGCAGCAAATGCCAACAGCAAATTATTTAGGGTAGTGTTACATATCTCCAGCTACCTGCTGGCAAAAGAAGTAGACCCCCTTGCAACATACTTCCAGGAAAATCTTCGGAGGCCCAGCCATGAGCTGTAGCAGCAAGATAGGAATTTCTGAATAAGAGCAGCAAAAATGATATGACGTTGGATACCAGAAGAGAAATAGAAGGGTTTGAGGCAAAATAGCATATGAAATGCTTTTAATTAGCAAGTGCAAAATAGAAAAAAAAAGTAAGAGGAAGAGACTTGTGGCCAGAAAACTATCCTGTGACTCATCTATCTCCTCTGACTGAAACTGAAATACTGGGATTGGGGTTTATTAAAAAATAGAAAGGGATTGACCTCATTTTCCATGGGTCTGCTATAGACCTTTTTGCCACTCAATGGCTCCAGATCATTCAGTTACCACTCTGTGCATGCTAATTTTTGCAGTTTGGGCTCTTTATTCCTTTGAACTTAAATATAGATATATGGCTTCAAATTTTGTCCAGGCTGAAAATTGCACCAAAAAGGAGACTCGTCCTAAACCTCTGCTGGTATATTGATTTTGGAACGAGGAAGAAATCTATTAAATATCTCACTGCCAATGAATAAGTTATTTGAAGGAGTGACACTTTTGCTAAGTAGAAAGCTCCAATGTTAAAAGCCCCATTTTAAAATTCACTGCTTTGGAAGCTTTTTGGTTAATGAAAGTAATACAAAAGTGTTAGGGGGTTTTGAAAGACTTGCTGCATAACTCATCAGAAACTTTAAAAGCACAATCTTAATCCACTGAGATATGCATTTTCTGCCTTTATTCCTCAAATCTTTTATTATATGTTAATCCTTATGGTCTATTGCTACTGCTTATTCCCCCAGTAAAAATCATGATCATCTTTATAAGGAAATCGCTTCTACCCAGAGCCCCAGTAGATGCTAAAGGAAGTCCAGCAAAGAACTGAGGGGATCTCACTGGGTTTCAAAGGTTCACGAGGAGTAACAACTAAGGATGAAAGGGTAGACGATTCCACTCTAAACTCAGTTTATTCACTTGGTTAAAAAGAAAATATTTGGCCCTATGATGTCATAATGTACTGTGATATTATGCTGTCACTAAGCTGGTGTTAAACAAAAATGGATGCTGCAGGAAATTCCATCATTTCAGGGAAAAATCATTCTGAATAAGAATTAAATAGTCAAAAATTCCCAGGGAAATTAAAAATTACAATCAGTTTGTAAATATCAGAACATTTTAATAAAAGGAAAACACTATAATAGTATGTACAAAATAATATTCAAATAATACAAATACCAAAATAAAATTAGAAATAGAATAGTTAGAACTAAAACTTGAAGGATTTGGAAATGTTGACATTTCTAAATTGAATTTAACAGTTTGAAAATTCAATCAGGAATCCTCCCAATCAAAATCAACATGGACCTGTGAAATGTTTTGATGTTAATGAGACTTAATTTGTTTATTTAAAAAACCATGCTGCTGAAAATTGGTGGACTCTCTCTCTCTAGCTGTTCTCAAGCTGTGGACTGCCTCTAGTAAGTGTCATCACATCAAATGGAAAATAAGCAGCAGGAGCAGACCAATTTCTAAGGATCAAACTCTTGTTCTTGTGCAACTTTTTGTAGCACTAGCAAGCATATGGGGAAGGGAAAGGAGGTAAACAAGGAGATGCAGAACTCCAGAAATAGACTAATATATGTGTGACAGTGAAATAAATGTGTGCCCAGATCCTCCAACTAAGATCAGCATTAATATGTGCTAAACACTGCAGACACATAAAAGTCCCTATACTGAACAGCTTGCAAAATAAGATGAACACGGACTGCCTTGGAGGAAGGGAGGTTATTAACAGCATTGTATAAATGGAAAATGGAAGCACAGAGGCATTGAGTGACTCACCCAGATCTCCCGAGTGCGAGTATAGTGATGCCCCCACAAAACCATCCTTTTCCTCAAAACAATCATGTTCTCATGCGCATATCAAACTTGTATTATGGCAATGACAGCATCAAACCCTTACACAGGTAGACAACCAAGGCTCCAAGCAGTCCTATGTAATCCCTCTTTGGTTCACCTATAAGCAACTACAGTATATGCCATGCAAAACACACACCGTTCCCTATGCTATAACAAGTGGGCATCCCGGGGCTGGTCAAATTGTTGGCCTGCTCACTTCTCTCTGGGCAAACTGCCCACCTACTTCACCTGCCACACCTTTGATGATACAACTGAATTATGCTAACAAGGTGGGGAGTACTTGCCCTGATGCCAAGGCCTTATATACATGGCTCCAACCCCCCCGATACTGTGTCCCATGCCTCACAGATGGCATCCATGGCCTAACACCTGGGTTGCATGTCTGACCTAACACCCACCACTCAATCACTTGGGGCTCCTAGCCCCTCACTGTTCCTTGAGCTCCCAGCCTGGTTCCACTCAGGGCTCCCAGCACCTACCTTTCCCTTGGGCTCCAAGCCCAGCTCAGGACCCCTCACATCCCCACACTGGGGCCTTATAACCTGCCCTACACTGGGCTCACAATCCCCTTTATCCCTTTGCCTGACGAGCTGCAGACATAGCTCCCTCATAGGCTCGGGGCCTGCCCCCAAAGCCTTACTCCCAGATCCCTTAGTGTGCCTCAGTGCTCACTGTGAACCTGTTCTGTCTCTGGCCCCTTCACCTGGCCAGGATCCCACTTCAGGGCTCACACTGAGCCTGGCTCCTTGCTTTGTTCTTTGGGGCGTGCTCCCCTAGCCTTTCCCCTCCATGGGGTCACCCATAAAGCAGTGTGGGCAGAGGTTTTCTGGCACCCCATACTCACCCTTCACTGGGGAGGCCCCAGGTGTGGGGGACTGGCAGTCCCACCACACCAACCAGCCCCAGCAGGGTGTAGTTTTAGGTCATGCCCCAGGACCAGGAGCTTCCTGCCATCCCCATAGCTCCTGCCCTTACCTCCAACCACCTCTGTAAGTAACAGAGTACAGGGTGTGCTCTGTTACATATGCCCTAACCAGCTAGGTATGCCATTTTCTTTTTGTTTGTTTGTTTTTTTAAGAGAGTGCTATTTAGCCAATGGACATCTGAACATCATACAAACAACAAACTCACACATAGGATTCATTGAGTTGATTTCAATGAGTGCTGGCTCAAGCCATGAAGGCAGAAATCTGCATCTTGTTTATTTATTTTTAGAGTAGGGAATTCAATGTATCAAATGTGCAATGCAAAGAAAGCATGATAATTAATATGTCTATGTTACACATTTTAAGTATACTACACTACAAATACATAGCAGAATACTTGAGTGCCTTTTGTGTTTTTCTTTGGCTCAGCATGGTACACAATGATGCAAGCATACGTAACATATAATAGAAGTAATTACACTGTGAATACTTTGAAGAATAGACCCAATGCAGTGGCCTAGAAACTATGAAGATATAAATAATTATGTAGTAAATTATCATGCTTTGGGTTCTAAAGGAGGTGATGATTCTCTAAAGCAAAAACCTAAAATGCATTTTAGGCCTGATGAAAAACCCACTGAAAAAAATAGGATTCACATTTTGGATTAAGCCCTTGGAAACGTTTGGGGGGGGTTGTTTTCTCTCTCTTTTCCATTGTTTGGTATTAATTTGGGGGAATTCGGTTATGATTTAATGGCACAGTAACTGAGCTCATATGACACTGATGACGCATTTACTAAATAGAGTCCTTAAAACGAAATGAGAACTCCCTGAAACGCATCAGCCTGTCTGAGCCCAGTTGACAAGCAAGGTCAAAAGAGATGACTTCTTAGTAGACAACTGACCATTCATTAGAAGGGAAAGAGCATGAGAAGGGAATAGAGCCAACTAAGCAGGAATGAGTCTGAATTCTGGGAAGTGATGAACCAAAACCCTTCCACAATTGACAGAAGTGCAAAATAAAGGCTTTAAACAAGGTTGCAAGATGCAGGCACTAAGCAGGGAAACCCAAACTACTCCTATTGCCCCATGAAGGACTCAAAGGATCCAGCAGATGGTGCCCAGAGTTAGCATGCCCAAATTTGTGAGACCATCAGGGAACGGCAATAGGCCCTGCAGCCACATAGAACTCCCCACCCAGCTGCTTCCTCTGCCTGGGCTAAAAGACAAGGCAAAAGTAACCCTGTTTGACAGAGGCTGATAAAGAAGTCTCACACACACAGACAGGAAAGCATAAATAAAAATCACTTCATCAGAAAGATCTGGATGAACCAAAGATTCAGCCTTTCATGCTATAGGTACTCATGTCTGTGCCAGGTTTTCCCTGTCATAAATGTGTAGGTGTCAGGTGAATCCATGACTTGCAACAGCTGCATGCCCTTGCTTCTGTGCAGGTGCTGCCAGTTCAGAAAACCTTTACCTTTTCTCAGTCATCTCTTGATGTGTTAGAAGGATCCAGTCCCTCCCCAAAGATAAAGGCAGATGACCTGGTTCCTTTGGTACCCCTCTTCTTTTGCAGCCCACAAAAGAAGTTGGAGCCAAAGTCCATCTTCTGAAGTAACTGGATACATGGCCAGACAGGGGCACTCTGGAACAGCAGCCATCCAATGGTTAGAGTTCCTCCCACTCCTTCCAAGGCTCCCTACTTAGGGATGGATACATGATCGGCAACTTTCCAGATCCAACTGCATTTCCCCTGTTTTCCATCGCTACTGCAACTGTATTCATGACAAAGAGCTTTATGCTTATCTTTCCCATGTCCCACTGCTTCAGTCCCAAAAGGAAAGCCTTTCCTTCCAGGCCAACTGACTTCTGAAAGGAGTCTCTGCATCTTCTATAGGCTGGTATTCCAGTTTTGGTAGGCCAACAGGGTCCAGAACCAGCCAATTTCAATTCTAAGAGGAGGCGGGGGGAGCCCAGCAAATTAAGGGCTGGCTCCTTTAAGTAAGGAAAAAGCTACAAGATCCAGAAGGTGACTCATTACTTTGGACAACAAATGATAACAATAGGAATGCAATACAGGTTTAAGTGGAAACAATGGCTGGAGATGGGGACAGTGAGCAGAGAGTTCCTAGCAGCTCCTGGTATTCTCTGGAGAGCGATGTGCTATGGGGACATGGCTCAGAAGGATTCGGCCCAAATGTATCAGAAAACACAGGCACAAGAGTAGATCCAAGATCCAAACAAAACCTCTCCATCAAGCTTCTTCTTTCCACGCTGAGGCTTGGGACAGACACCACACATAAACGAGTATAAGTGATCAGAAACCAGTCTAAGCCTGTGACAGAACAGACGTTCAGTGCACATAGACTGATTTCAAAATAGCTGAACCAGATTTAAGATAGACCTGGATGGATGTAGTATCAGACTTCACTGATTTAGGTTAAACTAGTCTAATCTATTGAATTTCTGTTCCAGATCCCCTCCCAACTCAGGTTACCTCACAGTCCCAGGATGCTGCGCCCTGCCCTGCAAACCCCCCTCACAGGGTGACCTACTGCAATCTGGATCATGCTTTGCTGCTCCAGCACAACACCTAGCTTGCCCTGCCCACAGGCTGTCACAGAGCTAAGGCAGCAAAGCCTCTGCCTCTTCTCCTGTGTCTGTACCTGTCAGACCTGCAGGGCAGCGGGGGGGAAGCAGTGGGGGGAAGTCCCCCACTGAGCCTTGGTCTGCCCTGCTGGCAGGAGCTATGGAGAACCCCACCCTGCCCCTGCTCTGCACAGCCAGACAGCTCAACTCCACCACTACTGCCATATGGGAGGTGGGGAGGATTCCTGTCCTGGGTCTCTGCTAGGGCAGCTGAGCATGGGGGCACAGGGGCATTTCCTATGCCTGATGGTCCCCCAACCAAGGGCTGCTCTGCCACAGGGAGCCGAAGGGAATCCTTTCCATCCCCCTCACCTGTGTGACTGGGCATCTTGGCTCCCAGAGCAGGGCAGCCCCAGGCTGGGGGACCCTGGGCCAGGCCAGGGAAAGCCCCCTGAGGTTCAGAGCTTCCCCTGTACTCCCCACACCTGGCTGTGTGGGTATGAGACTAGCCCAAGGAGGAGGAGGAGGTCACGTGGAGGAGGATGGGGCAGCAGGAGTTTGGGGGCATGTGCTGAGCAGCCAATCAGGGATGGCCCCCACTTGGTCGGGACGGGCTTAGCAATGACCAGCAGGCAGGGAGACATGCTCAGGCACTCACTACCTTCTGGCCTGGGCCAGTGCAGGCCTCTGCCAGCCTTTTCCAAGTGAAAATCAAATATGAGTTCAGTTCATTATCAGTTCAATCTACACAGCTTAGAAAAACCTGCAAAGGTTGGATTGGTTCCTTGGACTTTTTGACTGTAACCTCTGCAGCACTGTCATGAGGTCTGGCACCCGGGGGACAGGGGAAGCGACAATTTTTGTTGGATGTTGCTGCACCACCAGCATGGTAGTGCACCTGCCAGTAGCAGCCATATTTTGTGACATGCCCCATCCCCACTTCTCAATGCACACAAGACAGAGGCCAGGGTGGTTGCACTGGCAAGTCCCACCCTAGTTACACCATTGTGCAATCTGGCACACTGCAGGTTGGTATGAGTTGAGGTCTCCCTCTTACTACTCAGGGATTTGTTAAGGAACATCAGCGGTAAATGTTCTGAGAATTCAGGCAAAGCAAGATGACACTCCCTGTTACCCTGTTACTTACTGTTGGAAATTAATTTTACAAGACCTTGCAAGCAACGACATTGTTCTTACTGAGAGAATAGATTGGTATAGAAAAACCCTCACTGGTCTTACATCACCTCCAGCTCTGTTAGAAGAATGCTATTCTATCTCAGGAAGCAAGTAATGTGACACCTCTATTTTCCAGGGCATAGAACACATGGCTGCCTATGTGACCCCAGTAAAGCTACACATTTCAGGGTCTTCTTGAAATAGTGCTTGAATCTGGCTATTCCAGGAATAGGAAATGGGACTGTGCCTTATAGCATTAACTCAATTGAAAGTTGCTCTTGCCTTTATTTCTTCATAGATAGGACCCACATATCTCCTCCCCCCCCCCGCTCCCCCTTTCCTAATATGTACATTTCAAGCATTCCAGACAAAATTTTTTTGGCTAAGCAAAAACAAGATCAGCTCCTATTTGAAGAAAATGCTTCTTAAATGGCAGGAGCACTTAAAGAAATGAGACCCCTTTTTTCTACCATTCCAGAAGGCTTTTGGAAATTTCCACAGGCTATTCTTGAAAGACCTTTGTAAAGTCAAGTCAAGCAGAGTCAAGCAATCTGCACTAAAAAAAAAAGATAAGCTAGTGTGGACATGCACACACATTCATTCATGCTGATTTAAGTTCCAATAGTTCAGTTCTCTAGTGCTGATCCAGTCATGGATGGAGACAGAGAAACAATCAGCGATGAGGTAGGAAGCTAGCCCTTCAAGAAAAACAGTAATAGTTCTTCCTTTGACAAGGACTCTTGGGTTCTAACCTGTGCTGTGTTTTAGGGCCAGCAGAAATCCTCCACCCAAACAGTGGATCCTACCCTAGAAATGTTGCCTCATGACATGGGTGAGATGGAAACCATACATGGAAAAATTGGGCCATGCACAGAGTTTGGGAGATAAAATTTGACTCATAAGCTCAGTGTATCTCTCCTTTTCTTTTCCTCCCTTTCTTTGACACTGTTTTTCACAGTCTCTTGGTATGTGTTTTCACTCTGCTCAGTCTGGTCCATAGTTTACCCTAGGCTTCATGCACTGCCTTATCCTTTTGTTTCTGCTCACAGGCTCAGAACATGAATAAAAAAAAGGTGGACTGGGGTCCCATAACTCCGCCTAGATATATGCACTGAAAGTCTTGGCAAGATGGTTTCAGGAATCCAAGAGAAGTGTAGGGGCCCTGAGGCAGCTACCAAGATTTCCAAACAGCCCTCTTTAGGGATGGCCTGCTTACCTTGCATGAGGGTGGCCCTTGAAAAGGTGGGTCAAACAAGCTCTGCCTCACTGCTTACATCCTGGCCCAACTGATTTTATAAACAAAATTGCTGGAATACATGGACTTAGACTCCTAAATATGACTTCAATCTGGATTTAGATCTAAGGAAAACAGATGTGTTGAGTAACAAGCTTGCACATTTCAGAATTGATATTGCAACTCTTTCGGAAATTTGGTTCTCAGACATAGGTTTCATAAAGGAGATTTACTAGCATGGCAAACCTGAAGGAGTAAGGAGAGAGCATGGTGTAGGTTTTGTTATGAGACATGAACTTATGTCATCGTGTGAAGCTCCAGTTGCAGTGTCCATAGGTACCATGACACTTAGAGTTAGCCTACAGAAGGGGTTCATCAACCTCATTAGTGTCTATGCTCCAACTCTGCAGACTTGTGATGAGGAGAAGGACAGTTTCTATCAACAGCTGGAATAACTGATCAGCAGGAGTCTATGGAAGGAGCCCATTCTACTACTTGGAGTCTTAAATGCTAGAGTTGGGTTCAATGCTGAGATCTAACCTGGGATTTTGGGTAGGCATTACTTTAGATGGATGAATGACAATGGTCAGAGAGTTCTTGAGCTGTGTGCTAGTCAAGGCTTATAAGTAACCAACACCTTTGCTGGTAACATCAGAAGAACAACATCATGGAGACACCCAAGGTCCAAGCACTGGCATCAACTGGATTTGGTATAAGATACACACATTTGAAAGATATCCTGCATATACAATCCTTTCAAAGCACAGACTGTGATGCAGACCACTCCCTTGCCTGCTGCGAAGTGAAATTTCAAGCCAAGATGCTTAGCAATAGCAAGCTATGATGCCACTGCAATAAACCTGCTGGACAACCTCATATTGACTTGTACCAAATCAATGTTTCTGTCAAGAAACAGCTTTTCAATGAAGAACTAGCAAAGTCAGCCAAAACGAATGAAACTGCATCAGATGCTTGGGAAGTCCTGAAGACAAGTATATACAATGCAGCAATCAAGAGTTTTGGAAAGAGTACTAAGAAAAATGTAGACTGGTTTATAGCGCATTCAGAGTGCTTTGCTGCCACTCACTAAGAGAAAAAAAACTGCCCTAATCACCTACTAGTCTACTCCTATTACTGATTCGTTCAACAACCTAAAAGAAGCTAATGGGGTGCATCCACACATGCAAGCACGTGCACTTGCAGCAGATCAAATAGAAACAGTGTAAATTTGAGCTGGGGCTTTTTGCTTCAGCGCACGTGATCAGACATGCACTTTGTTGTGGAGCAAATTGTGCTACTTGGGGCAAAATAATCCTGCCTGGCTCCTCCCCGAACTGCAGCCACAAGGAGCTAGAGCCCAGCACTTGTGTTATCCCTAGCAGTATAAAATGTATATATAACTTCCCTGGCAAGTAGCTCAGGGCTCCTAGCTGTCAGGAGCTTCTGGGGTCCAGCCAATTGGTACCTAGGGACACTACCCCTTGTGCCAGCTGGACTGATGAAGCAGCCCTGAGAGTCCCCTGCACCCTCTACCCACTGCAGCAGTCTGGCAGTGGGGGCTGCTGCCTGGTTGTGACCTACTGCACACCTGCCAGACCCGGATGGGGACTGCAGAGCCAGTAGAGGAATCTGCCCCTATGGGCGAGCTGCCAGTGAGCTGTGGCTGAAGAGTTGGCCTCTGTGAGGTACTACTGCCATGTGTGCCCCATGTTCCAGGTGTGGTGGCCTACTTTGAACTGTCAAAGCATGTCCTCCTGGCCCCATTTGGCCAGGAGATCAGCCACAGCCAGATGGGTCCAAGGTGCCAGCTCTGAGCAGGCAGGGTCCTGTCACTGGCTTCCCTAGCAGGAATTCTGGTGTTCCCTATTGGAAAAGTAAAAAATCCCTGATAAAAAAAATCCCAATGTCTGTAAAATCCCCCAAAAGTAGAACAAAAGACCACTATAAGAGAGAGAGGGAGAGTAAGACAGACAGCGATCAGTTAGACAATGTTTTATTGATATATCTACAGTGTTAAAATATGTCTCTTATCATAATAATAAAGTGAACTCTAAATACATGTTTCATGAATTCATGAATATATATTTTACTGCCCTCCCACAGGTGCGATGGCCCCCACACAAGGGTTATGGGAGTTTGGCCCCTACCCAAGGGCTACAGCCTTCCTGCAAGGCCCACATGCCCCACCCCAGCCCCCCCAATTGCTGCCCCACCTGGCCCCATCCCCCGCCAACTGCTGCAGTCCCCCCGATGGCTGCCCCACCCAGCCCCACCCAGCACTTACACCCCCAGACCCGCATGGCTGTCCCCACAGCACCAGGCACTGTCACTTTAAATGGAAAAAGAAGAAAAAATGGGAAAAAGACAGGGCAAAAATGGGAAATAAATGGGAAATAGTGCCTCCACTTACCCTAGAAGCAGAGGTGGGGGGCTCCAGGGCCTCCTGGCAAACCCCCCCCCAGGCAGCACAGGACAGTGGAGAGCAGAAGGGCCCAGGTTGGGGCCAATGGGGCTGTCTCTCTGCCCCATACTGTGCGGGCGAGGCCCCAGTGAGCCAAATGGCAGCTGAACTGCTGGTAAGTGCTGTGGGGGGGGTTAGCTATAGGGATGCTAGGGGGCGCAGACAGGGGCTGGGCAGGGCAGGATTTGGGGAGGAAGGGGAGGGGCCGGGGAGGAAAGTGATCAGGGAGGCAAGCAGAGATAGGTGCCAGGCAGGGAAGTGATCAGGGTCGGGGGGGGGGGCAGGTGAAGCCAGCAGGGGTCCCCTCGTGGTCCCCTCCCAACTCCTTCAGCTCCCCAACCCCTTACTTACAGCCACTGGAGCCCTAGTGCTGAACACATGGCCTGCCAGCCACATGTTTCAGCACCAGGATGAGGGGCAAACCATCGAGACCCTCTGGCAGCCAGAGCATCTCTGTGGAGGACCCAACCTCCAGCTGCCTCAAGGCACAGTCCTGGACCATACCCTGCCCTGCTTTTTTAAAGTTCATTTTTTTTTAGACCCCTGAATATCCAGGGATCTAATGTTCTCCCCGCTCTGCAAACTTGCAGTGCAGGGAACATTTTTTTCATTCCCACATGTGCCTCTTGCCCCGTCTCAAAGGGGTTTAAGATGAGGCAAGAGATACATGTGCGGTTGTCTGGATGCACCCATAAGAGTGTTCAAACTGATTCCAGGAGGTGTGTTCAGGAATTTTTGCTGGGACTTTGTGACAGCATCCAACAGGCAGCTGACACAGGTGACAGTAGATGGTTGGACAGAGGCATTAGAAAGGCCATTGGGCTAACAAAGTATAAGACAGCTCTAGAAAGACCTAGATGGTCATAACATAACTGATAAGGGGAAGCAACTGGAGAGGTGGATTGACCACTATGGAATGATATACTCAAGCAGGTCTGTAGTAGACAAATGTGTGCTAGACAAATTGCCTAGGTTTGAAGTTATGACTTCTCTGGATGCCAAAACTACACTAAAGGAACTTGAGCAATGCATCAAAAAGATTTCCAGTAACAAAGGTTCAGGATCTGACTGGTTACTTGCTGAAACTTACAAATGTGCAAACAATGACTTGCTGCAAAGATTGAACAAAGTACTGCTATTCTGTTGAAAGGAAGAAACTGTTCTACAAAATTTCAAAGACGCTGATTTTATCCAACTCTATAAAAATGAAGGAGACAGAAGTATCTGTAACAACCACAGATGTATATCTTTTCAACATCTTTATCAATGATTTGGATGGGGGAGTGAAAAGCTTGCTGGCCAAGTTCATGGATGGTACCAAGTTATGGGGCAATGTGGACATGCCAGAAGATAGGTTGCAGATACAGGTGGAACTGGACAGGCTCAAGAGTTGGGCAGACCAGAACCAGAGCCAGATGAAGTTTAACATTTCCAAGTATAAGGTGCTCTATATGGGGGCAAACAACCCTCAACATACATACAGACTCGGTGGTAACAGCTTGACTTGCACCACGACCGAAAGGGGCCTAGGGGTAATGATTGACCACTGCATGAATATGAACCATCAGTGTGAAGTGGTGGTCAGCAGGGCAAATAATGCACTGGCATGAATCAGCCAATGCATCTTGTGTAAAAATAAGGACATGATACTCCCACTGTACTCAGCCCTGGTGAGACCACAGTTGGAGTACTGTGTCCAATTCTGGGTGCCGCACTTCAATAAGGACATGGAAAAACTTGAGAGGGTCCAGAAAAGAGGCACCCATATGATCAGAGACTTGCAAAGCAAGCTATATGAGGAAAGGCTGAGGGACCTGAGTCTCTTTAGCCTAAAAAAGAGAAGGTTGAGAGGGGATTTGATAGCAGCTTATCGCTATATCAGAGGAGTGCACCAGGAGCTTGGTGAACAACTGTTCACTAGGGCAACCCCAGGGAAGACCAGGAATAATGGATACAAACTCCTGGAAGGCCACTTCAGGCTTAATACCAGGAAAAACTCCTTCAGAGTCAGGATGTCCAGACTGTGGAATCAACTCTCTCCAGAGGTGGTGCAGTCACCACTATCCTGGAGGTTTTCAAGAGGAGATTAGACAGTCACCTCACTGGGGTCACCTAACCCCAGTTGTCTTCCTGCCTAGAGTGGGGGGGAGGGGACGGGCTGGACCTGGTGATCTGCAAGGTCCCTTCCAGACCCTAACAATCTCTGAATAACAATCTCTGAATCTCTTCTTACCATTGTGGGAAAATCTTAAGCCATATTCTTTTACCTAGACTTCAAACATTAGCTAAGAGAACCTATCCTGAGAGCCAGGGTGCCTTCTGCTCAGAAAGGTCCACCATATAGTCTTCTCTGGAAGACAACTGCAGGAAAAGTGCAGAGAAGCATATCCCACTGTATATGGCTTTTACAGATTTAACAAAAGCCTTTGACACAGTTAGTTGATCATGGCTTTATATTGTTCTGAAGAAGCTTGGTTATCTACCTATACTGCTAAACCTTGTGAAATCTTAGATGATGGCATGAAAGCAATGTATGAAAATGTAATGTATGAAAACCAAAAGTCTAACTCATTCAACATCAACAATGAAGCAAGGCTGTGTACTGGCTCCCACACTGTTTAACATTTACTTTTCATTCCTGCTTCAACACACATTCAATGATATTTAACAGGAGGTTTATCTCAGCACTAGACATGAGGATTGTTAAACATTGAGCTAAGACAAAGGTGAAGGAGATCATCATAAGGGACCTGTTGTTTACAGATGATGCAGCCCTTGTGGCTCACAGTGCTGATGCCCTACAACATCTCACTACCAAGTTCTCTGGCTCATGCAAAATCTTTGGGCTAACAATAAACTTGAAAAAGTCTGTTATCATGCAACAAGGCTCTTCAGAACCAGTTCCAGGTATTGCCTCATAGTACTCATCTGGATGTTGATGACCAGTTTTTCTACCTTGGCTCTATTGTTATCAGCAACATAGATCTTGATGTTGAGCTTGCTAGTAGAATTGCCAAAGCAGTCAGGAACTTTGGCCTTTAGCGAGACAGAGCCTGGAACAATAACAAACTGATTGCGTTCCCCATTAGACACTAACTGCACAGTAGCATAATTTTACTGCATAGTAGCATGGAGGGCAAAAAACCATGCTAATGCACAGTTAGCATCACTAAAAAGCTGTGCACTAGTGCTACAAGTACTAAACTTAATGCACAGTAACTATGGCACATCGATGAATGTGTAGACATACACACTGTCAACTAAAATGAAAATCCGTATTTAAAAGACAATTTTTATCCACTCTTCTATATGGCTAGACCTAGAAACATGGATGACCTATGCCAAACATATCAAAAGACTAAACAGCTTTCATATCAGATGCTTGCATAAAATTCTTTGAATAAGATTGCAAGACAGAGTGACAAATTTAGAAGTGTTAATAATGCTGGTTATGCAATGTTCCAAACCAGATAACCTATTGTCACTGAAAAAGGTAATTCATTTCAATTGAAACTGTTTATATAACTGGATTTTCCCTGTCAATTACGGCTTGGGACCCTCTTGATTTACACAATTAAAAGAATGTTTTGAAGAGGCTGGACTAAGGGTATAAGAGAGCTGTAAAGCAGCAAACAGTATGCTTCAAGAGGGAGAAATCTCTCTGATACCATCTGCTGCTATTCTCGAAAAGCTGGGATAAATAGATAGTCTCTTCTGGTTGCCTGTTTAACCTTCAGTGATCATGCTGGGAACTTTGCTTGTCAACAAGCCACCCAAACCCCTTCGAACAGTGAGATCCCAGTTCTTGCTCTCTGTCTCTCTAGGCATAGCTTTCTAAACCTGAATTTTATTAGTTAAGCTTGAGCTATGTTTCCCCAAATACTCAACTGAACCAGGATAATATTGTAATTGTTTTTGTTTTTCCTTGCATGGCTATTATTACTAGTACAATCATAACTTTCATATACTTAGCAATAAATAACTTTTATAGTTAAACTGGTAGTAACTGGGTGTATTTTTCCATCTCTACTTCCCCTTCCCCACTTGGTCTGCAGCAACACTTTTTTTACCTAAGCCAAAGATCCCTATGAAGCCCAAAAATACTATGGGGTTTGCTCATCAAGAGGCTAGGACAGTTAGGGCAAAAAGATTGGGATGTGCTGAGTTTGAGACACATAAGGGGATCAGTTTGTATAGGCTGATTGACCCAGTTTGGCTCAGATGTGCCCTAATGAACTGGATGCTGGTCCATGAGGGTGTCAGCTGGACACCCAGCCTGATTCAGAGGTATTCTGTTCACCTGTGTGCTTGTTTCTGATGGCATTTTATTGTTACCTTGATGGACTGATTCCTGGCATATGAGGGTGTCAGCCTGTACACACTGATCAACAAGGTCAAGTCAGGCATGTCGCGTTAATCCGTATGTGTGTCTGTATGTATTTGACTGATTTGGTGACTGGAGGAACCCAGCCCCATTGAAACTGAGTCCTGCAAGATAGCTCCACTGGGGGTGAGGACTTGCAGAAGGGAGAGAGACAGCTCCAAACAGAAACACAAGTAACACAAGCAATACATTGATACAAGTATAGAGACCCATACGTCTAATAAATGAGTGCACCCCAAATTGATGGGCAAGTCTGATAACAGAAAGGAGTGCAGAATGCCACTCTGGTTGGTGGAGTCAGCTTGCAGATGGAGTCAGAGGAGGAAAGAATCTGCTGCTCAGATTCAGATCATTGCTAATGCATTGGTATGCCCTAACTGTGGGCAGGACTGTCACTCAGCCATTGGCCTCAACAGCCACTGAAGAACTCGTTGTTGCATACACCTGTAAAGAATGCAAGTGCCAATTGGACTGGAGCTTGGCAGGCCTCAGTTCTACTCCCAGGTTTCCCACTGACTTAAGTCATTTCACCTCTCCATGCCTCTGTTTCCCCTCCCAACCTTGATCTGCCATGCCATTTAAAATATACGCTTTTTGGTGTAGGATCTGTCTTTTATTGTGGATCATAGCATAATAGATCTGATTTCAGCTGGAGCTTCTGTTTATTGCCATAATACAAGCTATCACTACCACCACCCACCACCAGTAGCTAAACTGCAATGTTCAGACAAGCAAAGTCCATTTCCCTGATCCAAAAGGCCCAGCTATGGGCTCCTTGCTTTCCTCCCTTCCCCAGGGTCACAGTAGGCACTTCCTCACATGTATAGTCCCTTTGATTTCATTAGGACTTATGCATAAAAATGTTCATTGATATGAGTAAAGGCTTCAAAGTCAGACCCAAAGAGTCTGCTTATAAATGCCCCTTCTGTATGGCATTGAGTTCCTGTTAAAATCCTCCAATTTATAATGCTTTACTTTAAAAGATCATTTTTCATTTAACTTTTTAATTAGGCATAAACCTATTAAAAATCTCCCCCGGAAAACAGATTCTGTTTTTTCTAAAGCATAGGGTAACATTGCTAATTCAGTAATCAGCAGTCTGTAAGCAGCTTCTGGTAATGAGCAAAAGATCTATATTTTGTCTAATATTGACGGTGAACAAATTGAAAACCAAAGTCAAATGGAAGAAAACAGTCAAAGTCTGGTACTTTTTCAGATCACAAGTGAGGATCTAATCAGTCTCCCTCTTTCTATGAAAGATTGAGAAAGCAATCCTCCCATCCTATTATCAGTAAATGAGAATGCATTCCCTGTCTCTTCTACCATAGCAATGCTGTGAAAAGCACACATACAGACTGCAGCCTCTAGAGAACTTTCAGACACATCCTTCTCAATGAGTTTCACTGTCATTTACTTCTATAGCGTCCAAACAACACCTTGAAATCTGCCCGTGGAAGTTTGCAAATAAACTAGTAGGTTAAAAGTAGTTCTGCACATACAACCGGGAGAGAATATTCCAGAGTCAGTAATCAAATGTGAAAACTATTTATGCTAGGCAATCTTGCTTACCAACTGCCAAGAAAGTTGCAACAAGGTAGAGAAGAATGAAGACAGGTGACATTCAATGGAGCAAGACAGATTTCCCAGTATACAAAACCTTCCACCCTTCCTGGACAGCATACAAAAACCTACATCCTAAAGATGCAATCTTCTTTCTTTAAAATAGGTCTGAATATTTGTGGGGCTCTTGGGGTGGTTATGATGTTTTGCAAATGAGAAGTGATTCCTTTGTATTTTCTTTCCTGTAAAGGGACTACAATGCCACATGTACATATTAGTTTAGTAAAATAGCTTCCCCAAACCTAGCTTTTCATTATACATAATTACTTATGTTGCAACTATATAAGCTAAGATGGTGGCACAGAATGCAAGATGATTAATCAGTCTTGCACCATAGTCATGACTATAGTTTGTGAGCATATTCAAGTAATTAGATCACAAATGATTATCTGCAAATGGCTGGAAGTAATTGCCCACTGCCTTTGTATGCAGCACTGCACAACTAGCAAGCCACAGTAGGGAAAGGTGTTTATTGTCTCATCAAGTATCAGATGTTCAACATTGTCAGAAATGGGATACTGGGCTTAACAAACCAGTGATGTAATTCAGTACAGCAAACCCTACATTCCTATACCATAACCCACTAGTGATATTTTGGACAGACTTGAGTGTTTGTCCAAACAACCTATCAGCATTTGTCAAAACATCCTTTGTAGTTCAAAAATCAGAATCCCAAACATGCAACTAATTGCTCATCCCTACTATGTAAATTAGGTGGGAAGGTATTGAAAACAAAGAACTAAAACACTTAGGGCACGGGTTCCATAGATCACACAGAATTCCAGTGCCAGAGACAATAGCCCAAGGAAGGTTACGTTTTGAAAGCTGCATGAGGCAAACATGTGTAACCAATTATATCTGCCAAATAGACAGTTAATTGTTCACATCCCCATATTTTGTATTTATCACATCAGCACAACGTTTTTAGCGTTTTGACCAGATTCTCAGATCTAAATTTACTGGTAATTTTCTGACCCTCTGTACTTCCACTGATTACTTTGTACTGCATTTAGCACAAATTAATATGGAGGAGTAAATATCCAAAAACACAAACAGAGGCTTAACTAGATTTTGGATTCTCTCTCCCATATCCCCAAGGTTCCATATCATCCTAAATTACCTCACATTTACAGGAAAAATTGGTACCAAGCAGAAGAAACTGGCAATTTAGAGTTCCTCCCTGAGCACCTGTTGCTGATCTCAGCTACCTTGATTAATGTCAAATGTGGAAAAACAGTGGACCACTCTGATTTGCAGCAACATAGCAGAAGACAATTTTTCCCTAAGATTTTACAAGCACTGAGTTGGGTTGGCTAGTCACTCACCGAAACCCAGACACCAGCTTTCCAGCTCTTAGTGAAATCCCCAACACATTTGCAATCATTAAATCAGAATAATACCAGCATATGAAAGACGTAGCAAGGCCAAAAGTGCAGGGAAATTAAGTTGGAAAAAATCAGGCACTATAAAGGAGATGAAAGATGAAGATACGATTTTTCTCCATTGCATGCTAATAATAACATTCTATTTTTAGTTGAAAAACAAGACCCATAAACCTTAATAGTCATGCAAATGATCTGCTTCTAATAATTTATTGCTCAACAATATCAATTGTTCATGGCTTATTAGAAATTCAATAGCAACTAATAATGGATTCAATTCTGTGGAGTTTTTGTTGGTTTGGGGATGTGTATGAGTTCTTTTCTTTTCTTTTTTTTTTCTTTTTTTTTTTTTTTTTACTTTTCCCATGAAGTGTAAGTACATTTTCATTTAGTATCATAAAGTGGCTCTGGCACCATGAGCTAAATTGCTCTTATCATGAAGCACTTTAAAAAGATTTTTTTAAAGCAGCTGCTGTAATGCAGCACAGACAAAATAGTATGTACACAATGGGCAATTGATGGATGAGTCCATAATACTGTCAATGGATGCTGGTGAGATCACTTAAGATTTATATGAGCAAATCACACATGATTTACACAGTTATCACCACCCTAGATGGGAGGATAACTCTCACTGAGCCTTATCATGTAGCCTGCAGTGCTACCCATGAGTCTTGGACTGGACCAGTACTCTGCATGTATCACCTGCTGGACCAGCCACTCACCCAGCGCATGGACTAGCTGTGCGCCATTCAATTCACCCATTAGTTTGACACCTCTGCTATATGTGGATTCCAGTTGGTTAAAATTCCTTTCCTTCCTTCCCCTGAAGTGGCACTAAGGTGACTTCCCTAGTGAGTTGTATTTAGAAAAAGCCAATTTTACACCAGCAGTGAACTGGAGCAATCAAATCTTGTCATTTTTGGATGAAATTTTTCCCCACTGAAAAACATGATTTCTTCAAAATCAGCTTTAAAAATGCCTTGTGTCAGCACATTGGTTGGTACAGACATTTTTTCAGGATAAAAGTCTGGGGGGCAAGGAGGAAAGAGACTCACCTCTCTCCCAACAAAGAGCTGCTGAGCCATGTTTGTCTGAAGTCAGGCAGAAGGTAAGGAGGGGAGGCACCTTAGAGACTAACTTGTTCAGAGAGGCATGAGTTTTCACAAGCAGCAACCCACTTTGTCAGATGCTATGCCATAACATCCCAACAATAGCCAATAACCCAATGGTGATGGTAATCACCTAGAATGTAAGAAATCCAAGTTCTACTGTCTCCTCCAATTCAAAGGAAGGACTGGAAAGCCTGTGTCTCCCACATCCCTTGTTCTTATCCCCCCCACTACATAATGGCTATTCTGGAGTGGATGGGGCTCCATCTTTTTCACCAGAATGTTCAAAATGCTCTTGGTATCATCCCACATCAGACCAAAAACAAATTTTAATTTTTTTCCTGAAAAGGAAATGTTGCTATACAGCCAGTCCTAGATACAATTTCTTTAATTCAGCTTTTGAACAATTCATTTCACTAATGAGTTGTAAGGCATACAGGTCAAAAATTAGCTGGCATAGATCAGATTGATTCATTTAACTGAAACAATGTGGATTTATAACAGCTGAAGACCTGACCTTATCTTTGATCTATGTCAGGCAGAGCATGGACAAGAAAAATAGTGGAGTATCTAAGCACACGCATGAGTTTTAAGAGCTAAATTAGTATTTTGAAAAAACCTAGTACAAAAGTACCATGGGAACACTCTGGACAGGCACCACAACTCAGTCCTCCTTATTAAACTTAACAGAGGCAGTTGAATTGAAGAGCTTCAAAGTCATGTATTATTTACTCCTTTCGTTAATCAAAAATTGATTATATCTTTAATAGCAGCATCACTTATTAAACACTAGCTTATGTATGAATATAGTTTCCCCCCTTAAGTGCTCTGGCATCCTTTGGGCCCCATGGAAAACTGAAAATAGGTTAATGACTGTTATTGGCCTAAACTGTTCTGTATTTTATTCATACACTTTATAACATGTACAATATGTGAAAAGTGCAAACTAAATCAAAGTACGTGAGAATCTTTGGTGGCTAGATCCTAATCCCTACTCTCTTTGTGCAGAGATAGAAAACCTGTTGTACAGACAACTAAGGATTCCCCATATGGCATAAAACCAGCACAGTTAACGGTGCCAACTACTTCTGATCCTCTAGCGTTGGGGGTCTGCCAGGGCCAAGTCTGAGCCTCACCATAGTAAACTGAGCTCAGTCAGTCCCCATGGGCATAACTCTTACTTATGGAGAGTCCAGAAACAAATGTCGGGTGCCTATCAAACACTTCAATAACCCTTTTATTGAGTCATTTGTGCCTGCACGTATGAATAAGTTTTTCACTTCCCTCACTTTTCCCCCTTTTATGATGGACACATCCCTTCTCTGTCATTTGGCGGCTCATTCTTCTAAACACAATGTTGCAGATTTTCAGAAATTTCTGGTGAGTTGGACAATATTTTGTGTTTCTCTTAAAGACCCTGGTCTTGGAAGCAGGTGGTTAATCTAATATTTTTTTTAATGTTTCTAGTCCTGGCAATCACTATTCTTGAGAAAAACTTGGAAATGTGGTCTGATTTACCCTAGGGATTCAAACACCAGAGGCAAATAGGAAGGCCCTAAATGTATTAATTTTATTTTTAATTTTATGATTCTGGAGAAAGAAGAGACCAAAGATTTTTGAATACCTGGGATTAGCAGTATAACAATTTTCCATGTTTCCCTCTCTTTTTGTGGAGTGATGCCAGTGGCCTTAGCATATTTAAGAATTAAGTCCCATGTCTATAGAAAGTTAAAAACTTCAATATTATGTTTTTGTTACCCATTGCAATAAAAATCTATTTGATATTCTTACATATGTTGCTCAGAAAAAACCATTATACATGTAAAGTCCATGGAGAAGTAAAACAGATTTCTAAAGAGGGGAGGAAATGCCATTTACATCGCCTCCTTCCACACAGATTTTCACAGAAAAAAAATGTTATGACAAAAAAGAAAAAACGCTCACAGCTTGCTGCTTGGTTTTTCTATTCACACAAAGAGGCACAAAACTCTGTGGAAAATGATGTGTTCTTAAATGGCTGTGGTTTTGAGGCATGGGTATGAGAGGGATAGAGTAAAAGCAAACAATTAAGCTCTGCCAGATTCTTTAGAGGATTCTGAGAGATGAAATAAATTCACAGCTGCTGTCTGAGTGTATGAAATATTCATGTTGATGCAATTACAACAGATTCCATTATTTATTATGTCCAGTCAGTCATATCCCATTACCGACAAAACCACTGAGATTTTTACTGTATAGCCCATGCCCATCTCCTGTCACCAACTCATTACAAAAACACTTTACTTGTTAAGATGGGAGTATAATAAAACCTCTAGCCATGGCTCATCCTTGCCCTAACAATACACATTGTCTTATCATTAGACACAGTGTACTAGATCTGACACAATACTTCATTGCCTACAATTTAGGAATTGCAATGACTACATTTTAGGCACCTTACCTCCGAATGGGTTTCAGAGCCCTGTGTTAGGCACTGAGGTTCTCTAAACGGGGCATGAAGTTAATTAGGCACTTCAGAGTGGGATTCAAACAATCAGTACGGTGAGCAGAGAGCTGCCTGAAGTCAGTGCATAGCCACCGAGAGCTAGCAAATGAGGAACTGATGATGATAGGGGCATATTACTGTGTGTGATAGTAGTCTGTGGTGATTATTACAGCAAAATGGTGGTGTTCCCTACAAGCACATTTCTTACAGAGGGGCAAAGTGAAGAAAAAAAAAAAGAAGACAAATGCAAGGTATATATCACACAAATGTACATTAGGTAAGAATGTTACATCCCTTAATATTCAATAGGAACAAATCAAGAGAGTCCTCACCAGGCTGAATGAGATGTTTACTACAATTACCTAATTAGCTCCTCAGTTAACATCTCAGCATGTGCAGCTCTATTAAGCTACAGAAAACTAATAAACTTCACAGCAAATTACTACATAAAAATACAAGTACTATCCTGCTGTGGAGGGTTGTTTCAGTGTGCAGCAACAATGTATAGATGCTGACCCAGGTAGCTGGGGCACAAGGATGCTGCAGTGCAGGGGCTGCCCGCCAGCTAGCCCCTCTTTGAAGCACCTTCATGTCCCAGCCAGCCCCTCTACCATAGGTGATGTGTAGGGGGGCAAAAGGGAGCATGGGGCTCTCCCCCTGAGACTGGCCACCGCTGAAGCTGCAACTGGCTTCTGCAGGCAGTCACCGCTTGCAATCTGCTACCTCACCAACATTGCTGCTGGCATCTGCAGGCACTCCCCGCCCTCCGCTTGCCACTCACCACCCCCTCCCCTGCCACCGACACTGAGTCTGCACCACACCCCCCTCATCACTGCCATGGTGTCCCCCCAGTCTCGGGAGGCACCAGTCATTCATGCCCTCCACAGCACACTGAGCCAGGCTGAAGCAGCCCCAGGCTGGCATGTGGACCCCCAAGACCTCATGCTAGCTGGGGCTGCTCCAACCTGGCTCAATATGCTGCCATCCCGGGCACACATTAAAACAGCTCAACCAGGAACAATAAACTCCAGGATGCCATGTGCCAGAGTTTATTGCTCCATGCTAATAGCATGTGTAGATTCACCCACTGAAGAGCAGAACCACTAAGCAAGACTAAAAGCAGCAGCATTCTTGACCTTTTAGGGAAGACACTTCACACTACCTGGATATGAGATCTTTGAGCTGGCAAGGGAAACTGATCCGATCTTGCATCTGAGCTGGGGAAGATAAGGAAGGTCTGTCCTGCCATCTCTCTTCCTATTAGTATTTTTGCAGTGCTAGGTAATTATTTTAAATTGCCTTCAAATTTCCCTCTAATGAACTTGCTTCTAATTAAGCTGCCAGGATGGGATGGAATGACCAAGGTCAAGTACCCTAGAAAGAAGAAGAAATGCCCTTCCAATTTCAAAAGAGATTGACTGCAAACAGAGACAACTACCAAAACAATAAGTCAAAAGCAAGGCAGCCAGGATGCTGACTACAGCCAGCATAGTTATGGGAGACAATTACTGATGTGTACATTACAACCTGCAGTTCCAGTATTCCACATACCAAGAAAAGCTGGCAGCATCTCCACATTTTAGTGATGCAGCCCTATTAGGGATAATTCCCTAATGTATGAGTGACCATAGTTTACAATGTAGTCTTACAGATAGCTAACATTCAAGAAGATGCACTTAAGTATTATATAGCATAATACCATATATATTTCACACATAGACCAATATATTGGTCCATCACCTAATATATAATGCATAAAGTTATTTAAAGGTCACTTAACTTTCAAAATATGCATGACAGAAAACAATGTTTTCCAGTCCCAGACATTAATAAGCCTGTCTTCTGAATATCTTATCTTTACCTTGTTATGTATTTTATGTGTTAGGGGGGGAAAATATCTCAAGTGCCTGAAGGTTAGAGAAGGAATAGGCATAGATGTGGGTACATCCAGAAAAAGGACCTATAAAATTTTACAGAAAAAGATGACAATGAGATGAAATATTATTTTAAAAGAAAGCAGTTAGTGTATGGATGAGTTATTTCTTTCCTTCACCTCTTCCCTTCAAATCCTATGCTTCAGTTGAAAATATTCTTGCTTAAGAGATAAAAATAGAGCTGGATTCTCATTCTGGTTCTGCAAACCATGCTCAGTGTTAAAACTATTAGCACCATCTAATGAATAACTTCAACAGGAAAGTGATCAAACTGAAAAATGTATGAAATATATCAAAGATTCACAGCTTAGGTGCAGCTCATACTTGGACACTTGGAAAGTTAAAACACTTTCCATATTCAAGAATGCCTGGATCCAGGGTTTTCATTAGGATACATTTCTAGTTTTCAACAGCGTGATACATTAAATAAGAGTGATTTTTTTAAAGAAGAGCCCAAAGGATTTGAGTCTAAGTCTCATTTTCAAAGGCAATATAGGCATTTACCATAGACCTTGGCATGTAGGGTGTACCTACCTGTAACAGGGGGCTCCCCGGGCACTCAAAGATTGATGCACTCCCTCCTGTCCTGACTTTCCTGCCATGCCTGATGTAAAAATGAATTAACGTAAAATGTGAGAGGCTGCCCTAGCTGTGGCCCTGGAGTACTGGGCCAAATACACAGCTCTATTCCACCCCTACATCAAGCCCCATGCCTTGCAGATAGCATCCAAATCCACGATTACTCCCCCAATCCCTTCCTGGGCTACACTCAGCCTCTGGCTCACACAGGCCTCAGGTCCCTCTAAGTGGACTTTGGCCCCTCACCGGACTACTCCCCAAGTCCCTTACTGGACCAACACACTCACTGTGGCCCCTCTTACTAGAGGTCTATCATTCTGCCCCTTGTTTGGCTGCACTCACTCCGCCCTACTTCACAAAGTCCTTTGGGTAATCTCTCCAACCCTAAAGATTTCAAGCCATTTCAGGTAACACAAAGGATGATACCAAATCTTTTTTATCCTGACATCCAGTCTTGAGGTAAGCATAGAAAACAGATGCCATACGTCAGATCAGTCTGCCTTCTGACAGTCCTGTGATGTACTCTACATGGTAGAGTAGACAGTCCTGTGACCAACTTTACAATGGCCCTTTGGGCTACCTCACTCCTTCACTCCACCCTACTCCATGCAGGCCTTCAGGTCATCCCACTGGTCCTACTCTACATGGCCATTCGAACTACCTCACTCATTCACCCTCTGGCCTTTCTTCCCTTGGGCCTCAGGTCCCACTAAATGGATCTCAGCCCAAGCTTTTCAGTACTCCCAGGTCTCACTCAACTCTACAGGCCCACTCAGCCCTCCTAAACTAATCTCTAGTGGCCTGCATGATCTTAACCTAGTCTGTCCCCTTTATGAGGTAACCTACCAGGTTATGGGGGCTGACATTTTCAAGCACCCCATCCCTGCCTTTCACTAGGAGACACAGGTGTGGTATTTCCTGGAGATGACCCCACCACAGGCAGTCCCACTACACCATCCAACCCCAGCAGGGTGTAGTTTCAGGACCAACAGGAACCTCCTCTATCCCCATAGTTCCTACCCTGACCTCCAGGTGTTCCTGGAGCTGCTCCCCTCAAGCTATGCAATGTTACCCCACTGGCTCCATAGATGTAACTCCCAGCCCTCCTCCCAGGGTCTGGGCTTATATAGTCCCCGTCCAGCCATTCTCCAATCAGGCAGCTGCCTGTGGTCAGATGACTGCCTAATTGGGCCTGAACCCACCTGCCAGCTGCCCACAGCCTTCCTGATATTCTTAAAGTGGCAGGCACAAACAATGCACTGCCACACTACCTCAGGTACATATCAATAATACCAGAGGTCCCAAGTAGAGCAGTTACAACATCCAGCTCTGGCTCTGGCCATGGCCATAGCAAAAACTGAAAGTTTGTGAGGGAGGGGACTGACTTAATTTTTTTTAGTTTTCTGCCAAAATCATATTACATTTGTGTTTTGTTTTGTTTTTTAAGTTAAAATTCTATTTAAAAGTTATCTGTTGTTTTCCCAAGTTTAATGGCAATTTGTTCCAGAGCTACAGTGAGACTACCTATGAAGTCACAATTCAGCATGAATCAGAATCTCTACAATTGTAGTCAGGGGAAGCAATAGAAACAAACCAAAAGTCATGGTTTGGAGTAAACAACAAGTTATTGCACGTAGAACTTTGGTTCGCATTTGTGTCTGGATAATTCAATTCTAATAAAATAGGGTAGTTCAGGGTTTTTGTTCTTAAAGTTTTTCCTTTTTAGTTTCAGTTGGTAAAAAAAATATAAAATGTAAATTGCTAGGAGATAAAACAATATTCAAGAGTTACTTTCCCTTCTTTTAAAAATACAGGCAGTTTGCAATCTACATAGATTGGTTTCAGTTTAAATGCGTACCTAGAGTAATTATCTTTTAATGGCATTATTTAAAATGCAAAAAAAATCTGCCTTTAAGTAAATTTAAGATGATGGCTCAGACAGACAAGAGTAAAGAGATAAGACAAACAACACACCCATATTTCATCCCTTCACTATGTAGGAACATCACAGGACTGTCAGAACGCAGACTGATCTGACATATGGCATCTGTTTTCTGTGCTTACCTCAAGACTGGATGTCAGGATACTGCAGTCATAAGAGATTTGGTATCATTTTTTGTGTTACCTGAAATGTCTTAAAATCTTTAGTCCCACAATGCCAAATTATCAAGAGATTTAACAATATTTTTTCTGATAGAGCTCAAATCAATGCACTCAAAACTTAATCACTCTGAGCTCTAAAGGAGAATTTCAGGTGGCAAGTTTCTGAAATCCATATATTTCAATTAGTAATGAGGCAGCAAGTATGTCACTGGATCTTTTGGTGAAAGAGCTAGCAATTGAAGAGCACAGATGAGTATTTCAGATATGGAATATTCAGTTCATATTGTTTTCTAAGTGGGTAACATGAACAACATAGTTAACAGCTACTTAGCAAAGCCTACATGATCCCCAGAGTTCATACTCTCTTATTTTGGCAGAACAAGAGGATGATGTGTCTAGCCTTTACCAAGTTGACAGTCAAATATATCTGTTGTGTTGTCCTCCCACCACTGTTCCCTTGCAAAGAATATTCAGCACTACTGGTTGGATTATCCCCCACATGGGTCAGGCTAGAAACCTGGGCAGATTTGTAAGTTGTTAACAGGGGGTTGTGGCAAAGACAGTACTACTGAACTACAAAAACAAGTGCTGCACAGTTGTTCCAACTCAAGGACAACCTCATTCCAGGCAGGGAAAACTCACTCTGTTTGAGGAGAGGCAGAAGGTACATTGGTATGCCAATTTAATAATGTAGCTGTTCTATTTGCCATGTATAAATGGCACACACACACACACCTTCAGCCTAGGTGAGCTAGTCTAACTGAAGAAAAACAAAGTAAAACAGATAATACAAGACTTCACTGGGAAGGGGGAGAAGTAATATGTATAACAATCATCTTGACTGACTCAGAGAGCCATTCCGACTCAGTCAGGAACAGAAAACTGAGTAACAGCAATCTGCCTTCAATTCCTCCATAGCTGGGCTTAGGTCCAGGCTAGGGTGCAAATCCTGTAGCACTGAAACCAATAGCAGTCTTCCCATCAAGTTCAGAGAGAGAAGAATCAGGTGCAGTAGGTTTTGGTGTTCTACTTTTCATAGCTTTTGTCCATATTACCACATCGCCACCTCTAGGAATTAGTAACTGTAACTAGAAGCCTTCATTCAAGGGAGGCTTTGGGTGATTCCTGCCCAAAACTGGTGTAATAAAATCTTATATCTATTTTCTTTCAGTAATTAAATACCATATTTATTTAAATACAAGATGAGTTTCCCCACCCCCAGTCAGCATGGAAGGAAAGGCCTGCTTATATTATATTTGTGTACAATGAAACTTCACTAAATACATTGTCTAACATTAAACTGCTGCCAAAAGCAACACATACACAGTAATGAAAACCATTTATGAAGTTAATTAAACACAGCCAACACTGAGCATAACTATAAAACACATGATCCATATTGGGCAACCATGCTGATCAGAACTTCCCACAAAGATAGATGAGTATAGCCCATCTGAATAAGATATAAAGTAGTACCCATTTAGCACTGTCCCCCTCAGCACTGACTCTGCTTCCAATCATGGTGAGCCACTTCATTGCATAAATTTTGATTCTTTTTCTTCACTTCCACAGCTGAGCCACTCCTTTCTTTCCCATTTCCAGTGATTACCCTTCTTTACCACCTTAAAGACAAACATTACCAAACGGGACCCCAAACAGTTCATCCAGAATCCTTCTGTCACTACCTCTCTCAGCCTGTTGCACATAATTTGTGTGGCCCCACCCTCCATAAGGTGAATCCAGACCACATTGCACTATGTTTCATCTGCATATAAAATTTTGGAGCATCGCAGGATGCATGACAGGATCACAAAAATCATGCATTTCTAGTCAAGAGTGGGGACAGAAAACACATTTAACCTGTAAGGATCAGTGAACTTCTCCTAGCTCAGAGATGTTCTGTTCTTTTACCAGTATGTACACCCACTGTAGGACAACTCAGAGATATTCCTAGCAGAGATTTCAGTGTAGTCTTCCATCATTGGATCAATGTTAACCACATTTGACCTACTCTGAGAAAATCCCTAGGACTGAGTCTCAGTTTGGAGAAATTAAAGGAGAGGAAAGAGAGGAGAATGGAATATATTTAACTCATACAGAAAAGTTCAGATACTTTTGAAGATGGAAGTGTGGGTATATCTAGGGACAAAAAAGATCATATATGAGACAATGTAGCCTAGATACCAAGGCTTCTCATCATTTGGTTGTTGTTGCAACAGAAAGTGCCATGTTTTTCTAGCAATGCATTTTGGAGAGCTGTCATCCCTGGTAGTTCTTAGTGATTGACTGGGGGTTTTGCTACACATTCATTTTAGGCAGCTTCTGAAGCTCTTAACCCTGGATTGTCCATACCTAAAGCACACTTTAAGCAGCTTTAATTTACACTACTCCAGGGCAGATTTATCTCTGATCTATGTTACTGAGCTTGCGTTCTGTAAATGCGTGCCCCTCCCTACAGATGAGCCACCCACCCAAGTCACAGTCCTTCAGCATCCCAGGATGCAATGTCCCCTTCCCCACCTTCCTGTTCGAGTGGACAAACTTTCCACCCCCTGAACTCTACTGCCCATGGGGGCAGATCTGGCACCAAGCCAACCCCCCCTCCTACCCCAGGGGTATAACCCCTTGCAAACAATCTATAAAGCACATGCCAGCCAGCTAGCTAGGTTGCAGGGCATGGACAGGTCTGGGAGTTGGGCCTAAAGAGGCTGGAGAGGGGAACAAACTAGGGGCCAGATTGGGTCCCCATGACCTGAGGCTTCCTTCCCAAAGCAGGGGCAGTAGCTCCCCCAAAATGGCTTCCCTGACTGCTCCCAACTCTCAGCCACCCCAGGAAGCACTCCAGAAATCCCAATTCCTAAATCCTAGAGACCTTTTATAACATTTTTCCTCTTTCTTTTTAAAGTCTTTTTTTCTTCTTCTTCTTCTTTTATCCTTCAGTGGCCGACTTCCTTCATTTCACCACCTATCCCCCATCCCCCATTTCCTTTCCACCTCCCATTTCATTACCTCCCCATCCCATTAATTCTCCTCCTCCCAGCTTCATGTTACTATCCCTCAACCCATCTCTCACACACTCCCACTTACACCAGGGGTAGAAGCCTGTCCTGGCTCTCCAGTTCTCTAGTGGCAACTCACAGCTATAGCTCCTAGTCCAGCCCCTACTTGTCAGCTCTCTATTGGCAAGTCATAGCTGTGCAGGTTGGAGAGAGGGAGGGATTTTAGCCTTAAGATGCGACTGCTCCAAATTAGAGCTAGCACTAACATCAATCCCCATTTAAGCAGCTCAAAGTGCAAAATATAACAAGGCTCTGAGTAGCAGCTTTCCCAAAAACATGCAAATATTGACATCATTCAAAATGCATTCCCTTGTACCCATGTATTTTATAAATGCGTGTAGCTATAAACAGGACAAAACATCTCACTGCCTGTATAGGTTTTTGCTTCTCTGAATTGTTTCGTTAGGCTGCTTGATTAGCTAAAAGCACCAAAAAGCCCCACTGAAGCACTCAATTTTTAAAGATGATGCAGAGCCAGGTCAAAGTAAATTGCTGTTTTTTCCAATAAAGTGGGGGGTTTTGTTTGTTTGTTTGCATGTTTTTTAACATCTGCAAGCAGCCTTAGTGTCTAACACAAGACAATATTTTAATCTTTCTTTGTCTGATCCACCCTCCTGGAACTTCTTTAGGACAATCTAATTTCAAACTTTACTTTCTACTGTGGGCTCTCTCAATTTGAATTTAAGTTGTCTTTATCATCACCATCTTTTCATCTGCTCCAGCCATATTAAATAATTATATGATACTTACCTTCTCCAAAGACATTTCTGGAAGAATTTCTGCTCTGATGTGTCTCCATTTAAATAGGAATTGTCAGAATTACAATTTATATTTCACACCCAAGTTAATTCAATTTCCTCTACATTATGAAGTGTCATTGAATGGCAGAAGCAAGACAACAATACATCAGCTGTCCAATTCAGTTCTGTTTCAAACAAAGTGCCTCTATCCTTTCTGAGGAACAAAAAAATGAAAAAAATGTTTGTTATTAGACCTGGACACACTACCTCAAACGACGTCACTACAGTTAAATTCTGGTGTCAGCATAAACAAGAATGTACAAATGTATGGGAAATAAAATAATGCATTGTGCTTATCATACTGAAGACGTTTAATAAATATTAATGGCTCAGACCTTTAGGTATTGTCATAAGTGATGCCATTGTCCAGGCAGCACTGCACTTTCTGGAGTAGACTTCATCTACTATGAAGACCATTCTGGTTTTGTTTGCTCTATTAGCTTCCTCTGATAGCTTCAACCATCCCTTCAGATGGTGCTGATGAAAGTTACTCCTGAGGCATTTTTTTAAACTTTCTATCAGAGGTGCTCCAAAAACTTTTAGGATCAGATTTCTGCCCTGAGGACAATGAGCAAAAATGGCTAAACAATGTGTATATGTAGTTTGTTAGGGGAGTTGGCCAAATAGTGTAGACTGTGATGTCTTCAATATAGTTTTCAATGTTTTGACCTTCTGAAATGTATATATTTTGGCATGGTTCTCAATGAAGTGAGTTTTCAATTAATATAAATATTATCTTTCATATGATGGATAATATTTAATTTTTAAAAATAAATGTATGGTGTTCTCAGTTTATGTCTTATATAGACTGATGTGTAATCAGATGTATAGTAGGCTGTAATGCCCTGGGGTTAATGTAAAAATGTTTCTAACATCCAGAAGTAAAATTCCCAACAATTTTCCAGACTGAACACATATTTCAGCAGTCATAAATCACAGAACTGTGTGGTACACCAGGCAATACTCCATATTTGAATGGTAAATCTCTACACAGTGTGTTCTCTCAAAAATCTGTTTTTGAAGAGAAGTATCCAGGTCACTCAGGATTAAACACATGTAGTGTCACATTTGTAGGTTAACAAAAATTATAGAGAAGATTAACATGATTCATATTTTCAGATGAAAAAAGTTGTGTCACCTGCACAGTTCAGCCTTGGGACCTCAAAAATGGCAAATGGTTCAAAGAGAAAATTGCCTTTAATAACTACATTAATAGCATAATTTAGCAAAACACACATGAATTTAAGTTTAAGCACAAGTAACCCCACCCCAGTCTAGCAAACCACTTATTCACATGCATTAGTTCTAGTCTCTTTAGGGGGACTTAACCACATATACAGGTACTTTTCTGAAACAAACCTAAGGACACAGTTCTGTACAGTCATTTAGGATGTATTTATTTGATTGTTCGACAATTATCCTCTCCTTAATCCTCTGAATTAAAATGTGACTCTTTGACTTCCTATTTTACTATTGAATTGTATGCAGAAAAGTAAAAAATGTATATTGCAAACAATAAAGCAAAAGGAAAGCAAGAATTAAAATATCATGATATTCTAGGATGAAACTATTAGACTAACATTTATTTCATCATGAGAGGCTGATTATTTGAGTTTGACAGTTTTCTTTTATATCATACCTGGATCTCCTTATGTAGTCAAATAATCTAGGAGCTTTCAGGAATTGTCCTGTATTATGTCAGAGGTAGGTCCCATGGAGAACAGAGATAATCACACCCCACCCACACGCTACCTTCCCACATTCACACGCATGCTTCGGAGTTGAAAGTTCAGCCACAACACAACACTACCCTGGATTCATACCCAGGACACACTCTTGAGCATTCAATGCATCTTAGACTGGGCATTGGGGGGTGAATCTAGAGCAGACTCCCAGCCAAACTTCTGACTGTGGAGCAAGTCAGCTGATGTGGGTAGGTGAGGCATGCTTATCTGCAACTTCTGTGATATCCACCCCTGAGCCTGTACAGACAAGCCCTCGTAGTCTTGTTGAAATCACAGAGGATGTACTGGGAATGAACATAAATGGTATGAAATGCAAAGCCATGCACTTAGGAATCAATAAAAAGGAACTTTGACTATAGAATGGGAATATATCTGGAAACAACTGAGGAAGAGAGGGACCTGTCTGAATTGGTTGATGTTCATGAGCCACCAGTGTGATACAGCTGTATAAAAGGCTAATGTAATTCTAGAGTATATTAGATGGGATATAGTCAATAAAAACAAGTACTAATAACATTGTACAAGGCACTGGTAAGATCCCACTTACCAACTCTAATTACCAGTTCTAATTACCAATATTCAGAAATATTAACTTAAATTATTCAAAGAAGAGCTGTAGTGATGGTTAAGTGAATGGAGATCTTTTCTTATGGGAGATTAAAGGACCTTGGCTTGTTTAGCTTAAAAAACAGAGATGGAGAAGGGATATAATAACTCTTTAAAAGTGATTTGTAGATTCAATGTTAGGAAGAAAGAAGCCTATTTTTAGGCTGAAAAGCAATGTTGGCACAAAATCAAATGGCTACAGATAAATTTAGATTGGAAATTAAAAGATTTCTAGCTATCATTGTCTAAACTTCACAGTCTAAGTGAAGTTTTGGAATTGCCTTCTAATCCAAGTAGTGGTCCAGAATTGTTTTATGATTGAACTTGATAAGGTCATGGAAGGGACAGTATGAGAGGATATTGGTTCAACAACCATGTATTTACAATACCCATGTTGGGTAACTCTCTTGTAGTGTAACAGGCGTCTGAGAACTTCTTGCTTCAGGATTTTTTGGGGTTGCTTATAGGGGCCAAGAAGGATTTTTTTTTCCCTTCATGCATACTATTGGCTTCTGGAGAGAAAAGGGTCTCGCCTCTTTCAAAAGGACATTGGCCACTGCTAAGGTTACGGAGACTTTGAATGGAGTTTTTGACTGCTTTTGCCAGCACTTAAAAAAGCAAAGGCTCCTAGCTGGAGAATTTTTTTCTCCTCCACTCAGAGTAAACCCAACCACCAAACTTGGGATCAGGAAGCAATTGTTCCACCAGGTCAGATTGCCATGGACTGTAGCAGTTTTTGCCTTCCTCTTTAGGATCTTCTGACCATGAATTAACCAACTACCTCTCTGTGAATGCCGTAACAAAGCACCGACATTACCTTCAGCTCCTCTGCTTTAACCAATGTCACGTCCGTCATAGGTGTTCTTAATGTTTTGCATATTGTGCCTGATAATTATGAGGGTTTGTGGAAGAATTTCCTTGGTAAATAGTTGCCTATGAACTCAGGGTACTGAACTCAGTGACTCAGGAGGCCCCTTCTAGCCATGTATTTTCATGTTCATAGCAGCTGACTTACCTTCCTCATTTATCTTTCCTAGATCCTAAAATTCCTTTTCTAATTTTCCATTTGTTCCTGAGCCAAAACGTTAATTCCCCAGTTTTGGTTCACTGGTAAACAAACAGTGCATTTCCCCATAAGGTAATGGTGACAAGGTCAGCATGGTCTTACACAGAAAAATCCTCGTGGATTTAGAAAGGGATGCTATCAATTCCCCTCAGGCTTCTTTCAACCTAACCTCTCATAACACCCGCTTAAAATCCTGAAGTGGAGCAGACATCACACACAGAGACTCTTAATTAATTGGTAGACAGATGCAGTTATCTCTGCTAGTCTGAAATCAGGGCAGGGTGGCACCTTAGAAACTAACAGGTTCAGAGAGGCATAAACTTCCCTAGGCAACAACTCACTTTGTCAGATGCTATCAAATAATCGACAGGAGTGTCTTCACTGTACCATCACCAGTGGGATGAGAAAGTGGAGTTAATGCTGATTAATGATCTTCATGGTGCCCTACTCCTACAAGCCACCTGCATGCCCACCACTCCAAGCAAAATGTGGACACTTTTTTTTTCCTATTGTGTTTCTTCCTTCCACACATTGGCCAAAGTGAACAGCTTTCTCAAAAGGGGCCAGAAGCCTTCAGTTCTCTGCATTTAAAAGACAGTCTAAGACCAAAGTCAGCTAACAACAACTTAGTCAATATGAACAATACTGTTAAAAGAAATTAGTTTTGTCTCTTAAAATGTACTCAGGTGGTTCTTCATATAATCATGAAGTTTGCAGAAATGATATATTCACTGATATGTTTGTGTAAAATGCGTGCCAGAAGAACATACAGTTCCACTCATCTGTTATTTGCTGCCAGTTCTTGCTATTTCATTATACATAATGGGACAAATTCATCCCATTTGTGGCCAACTCTATTGACTTCAGTGGAGCCACAATAAAGATAAATTTGCCCAGTATATCTTGTACTTGTTCGTAAGTAGTCAGGTCTTAGTAGAACAAAAATGCAGTGCAAATTAGAAAAATGTGATACTGACAAAGGAGAAAATGTGCTTGTGATCACACTCTTAAGCACTAGGCTTCCTTGCTTCCACAAAACAGCCATCTGGCTTTATCCTCTGTGGTATAACTTCCCCATATGCTTATGCTTGACAATACGTAGCTACTTCTCCATATAGAGTGTAAATGTCTTTGAGTCTGAACTGTGCAATAAATAAAGGCCCATATGTTATTCCTTTTTCTAGAAAAATATTAAATATAAGCATAATAAGTATATAGCTTCTATCATTCCTTATAAAACCATATTGTTATAAGAAACAGCTGATATCGCCCAGGAACTATATTCAAGGATACAAAAGCCACAGCCACTTAGCACACCTATATCTACTGCTGTAAAGGGAGAAAGGATGTGCAAGTATCTAGGGATAACTGAGTTCCTTTACCCCTGTGAGAAAGGCCATAACACACACCTTGTTGTAAATGATCCCCATGATCTTGAAGAGTCACTGTGTGACACAGAAAAATGTGACAGGAAAAAAATGCACAAATCCAAGTTCTTTAAGAAGCTAAATTTACCCAGAAACAGGCTTTAGAAAGTTTCCCATTCTTACAGGGTGTGATTCCTCTAATACTGTAAAGAAGAGAAGCTCTGAATATTAGGATCCTTTGCTGAAAGTGAGAGGTGCCTCAGCCCTCTAAAATACAGGCTTTACCTGCTCAGATGACAGGCAAATTGTCACTTACAGACACTACTGTCTAAATTGAAAAGCCTCCGTTTCACCTAATGGTTTCAGCTAGATTTCAATTAACCTATAGTTTTGATTAGGAGCTTAACAAATATATACTGTATATGAGATTGTGGAAAACCTAATGAATAAGATCATGAAAAGTTAGAACCCTCCCAATTACTATAATAACAATAATAACTGCATGTTTCCTGATATCTGAATATACCAGCCCATAATGAGGTCAATTTAATTAGTTACTTTGCTGTTTTTGAAATAACATTTACAACACGTTATCCAGATCCATAACCATATGTTTGAGAGATCTTTTATATAAAACATCTATAGTCAAACTTTGTCCTATTGCACTCAACTACTGAATTTACTTCACTAGAGTGATATCTTTCTGACTCTCTCAAAAATGCAAAAACTATTTATTGAGAACCAAGCATTTTATACAACATCAAGCACAGAACTGAAAAACACACAAATTATAACATACAATCTCAGAATCTGACATGCAAAAAGTGATTAAAAGAAAGTTAAGGTAGCAAATGCAAAAATGTCAAAATACCAGTTAAGATGCTAACCTGTTTTGAGCAGCATTATATGTTATCCTAATACAATTTATTTTTCTTAATCACTGTGAAGTATGGTGAATGAATGATGAATATATTTGCTACGGAGGATAGATAGTGTGGATTGAATGAGGCAGAAAACCAGAATTTTGAACACTAGGAATAAAAAGTATGAAACAGCAACAACATTCACTGAAAATGTCAGACCTATGTACTGACAAGGTAGAGTTAGTGAACAAGGCAGAGTTAGCAAGTGGTTAGAGAGTTAAACAATCAGTGTAACACTGTAAATATTCATGAACACACTTCTAATATATGTAGATATTATATGTGTGACTATACAATGGACAGTCATAGTTTCTCTTTGTTTTGGTACAGCACTAACATCATTGCTGCTGTTTTCATGTATTTTGGAGGCACACAGCAGGGTTATCTGTTCAACAGCAAAAACATTGTATTTAAATTCTCCTCAATTACATGGCATTCCACACATTCAGGGTCATGGTGTTCGACCTATGGAACAAGAGATGCACTTGTGAGAAGCATCTGCTTTAAGAACTTTTCAATGGCTGAGTTAGAATGATGTCCTCTCCTATTATTTAGAGTAATCTAGCTGTCAGGAAACATACAGCTGCTGTCTGTCTGTCTGAAATAGAAAAGTTAGGTTTTTCAGCATTTCAGCTAAAATGTATTTATAATCAAAGTAATATATATGTCACATCATACTGACGTAATTGAACTCATCATTATGTACTGCTGATGTCATTTGCATTGACACAGTAACTGTTCACCCAGATCAACCTTTAACATTCCATATTATATATTCAATATTATGTTATATATATTAGTTGTCTAATTTTCTCCTAGGTGAACCTCCAGACTATTTCCGTGGGAACTCATGATTTATAATATGTCTTCACAAGGGCTCCATGAAGCCATTCTTCGTGAGAAGTATTATTGCATAGTACCTTCACAGAAAGTTTTGGCTGGAGAAGTAGCACATCACTGTGTGTTTTCATGTTGCCCATTTTGTTTCTGTAATACAGTGAGCAGTTTTATTATTAAGCCAAACTAGGGAAACTGACTAATCAGAAAGACCTTTTGGGCTTGGACATATGGCACTTTTACATTGGCATAATTTACAATGGTTTTGTATGCTGACCTTACACTGGGATCCAGAGTAGAGAGAACCAGGTATTCCAGCATAGCATACAGTATTACAGCTCCTGTCCACAAGGTGGCAGGAAAGCCTCCAAACCTCTGGCCAAAGACTTTCTTGGGACAGCTCTACACATCCACGCTTGCAGCACTATAACTTGCACCTGTTTAATTATATGCCTTGATTTCTCCCAGGGTAATTCTACACTGAATTCAGGTTAGTGACCCCAGTGTAACACTGCACATCATGCACCAGTGTAAAGGCTGATTACACAGATGCCAATATGCTATGTGTTCAAGGCTCAGTTTGACAGAGAGAACAAATTCTTAGGAAAGGGGAAACAGTTCCTTCACCAAAGCATCTTGAGGTAAATGCTGGCTCTATTTGCACTGTCCCTCTTTTCTTCTCCTCTCTCCACACACACACACACACACACACACACACATTCAGACTTCCTCTGTTCTTTACAAATCCCTCCAGATCTGACTGAACAGCTGCAGCCTCTCTTCCCAGCTCAGTGAGCCAGGTCCCTGCAACATATCGCACAATATACCAGCCATGCATGCAAAGTAAAACTGACCATGAAGGCATAATTGTCACACAATTAACTAGTTGATGGCACAATATATGTTGACCAACTACACATGCAAAGTAATTAGCACATGCTAAAAATGACTCTCCGGCTATAAAAAGAGCCAACCAGCTCTCAAGTTAGGACTTGAAAATGTGTAACAACTCTATAGCTGATTTCTAACCAGTTTTAATTGGAAAGTGTAGCCAGGCCCCTAGTTACCAACATCCCCTTCAGATCAGGAGTGTTAGACCTGCCTTGGTGCTGTCCGAGGTGGTGATGGAGCCAGGTCCCAGGATCCAGAAGGCAGGAGAGAAAAGCATCGGTAGGGTGAAGGGATGGCAAAGGGTCCTGAGCTCACCCAATTCCCATCTCCCACCTTCTCCACATGTTGCCCACCCCCACCACCACCACATATGGCTCAAGATCAGGTTGGGGATTGGGGTGAAGTAAAGGCAGGCCCCCAAAGTCATTAGAGCAAAAGACTGAATCACAGACAGGACCAGGTAGGATTCCTGGAGACTGGGAACCAATGGGTCTCTGTCCTGCCTGGCACAATATGAGGGGAAGGAGTGGAGGAAGAAAAAGGTGAGAAATACTGGCCTGTAGTCTACTTTTCCCTGGGGAAAAACCTGCAACTTGTGCAGATGCATCTGTGACTCAAGGATTGGACTCTGGAGTCACCACAAGATCCATCAATGAACTGTGGTAGAGATCACCCTCAAACTGAGGGATTTTCAACAACGATGACAAGAGGAAAGGGACTGGGAGGGAATCAGAAATTGGCACAGCCTGAGGCTTTGCCTTATACACAGGAGCCATGAATCCTCTACAGAGGAAAGAAACCAGGGACCATGTTGAGGGGAAGGAGGGAGTTCCAGCTCCTGGGGGAGGTCAGGGGTGGGTTGGAGGAATGAGACAGACCCTATCACCTCCCCCCTCACCTCTGAGGGGTCCTCACCGTCCCCTCACCAGCAGGGCCCAGAATCTCCCATGGCCCCCAGCCGTGGTGCCAGCCCCGGGAGCTCCTGTGCGGGGGGGTCTGGAGCCCCTCGGTGCCTGCCGGGCAGGACAGACAAGGCAGCACCCCGCTGCCCTTGGGAAGAGAGGGGGCAGGATCCAGCCAGCCACACACACACACAGCACGGATCAGTGTGCAGTGACCCGGGGCACCTTGTGCCCCGCGTCACGCACGCGCCCACACACACACACACACACACACACACACACACACACACACACACACGGGCACAGCTGCAGTCTTGTCACGCGAGCCCTACAGGTGCAAAGACCCCCGACTCAACAAGCACCTGAAGCTCACGCAGCAAGGAAGCTGCGGGCAGGGATGGGTTAAGAGCCCGGAGGAGCTGCTCGCACCCCCCCGCCCCGCCCCGCCCGCATTGGCCCGCGCTGCCAGCCCCCCCGCCCCGCCCCGCCCCAGCCCCGCGCTACTTAAAGCGACAGCGGAGCACGGCTGCAGCGCTCGGCCCCCGGCACTGCTCAGCCCTGCCTGGATCTGCCCGGAGGAAGGTAGGAGAGGCTGGGACCGGCGCTGCCGCTCCTGGGCATGTGGCTTTTCAGCTCCGATCTAGGCGATCGGGGGACAGAGAGAGAGAGAGAGAGAGAGGGAGAGAGAGAGTGTGTGTGTGTGTGTGTGTGTGTGTGTGTGCGCGCGCGCGCGTGCGTGCGTGTGTGCGTGCGCGAGAGAGAGGGAAGGGGGGATGCAGGGGCATGCATATTCTTACCCTGCCATCAACTTCTCCTCAAACCATTTCACCTCCTGTTCCAGCTGAGCCAAAAAAGGAGTCACAATCCCAGGGCAACCTGGTGAGGGACTGGCAATCAGAGCCACCCTCCTTAGCCTAAGCAAGAGGCAGAGCAAGTGTGGCAGGGGGGCCTGTGCAGAATGCCTCTCGACTCACTTTCTTCCCTTGGGATTGCAACTCTTCCCCTGCTTTCCTGCCCCCTCTTCCCAGCAGTGATGATCACCCCTCTGCCAGGCATAAAGCACCCCTGTCATTATTAAGCCATGGGCATCCTTGTTGTTGTGGGATGGGCATGTTTGCTTGAATCTTTTGCTGAAAGAGAAGTTTTTCGAAGCGTCCTGGAAAGGAATCACTCCGTTGTTGAGGGGGTTGGATCCAAGAGGGACCCTTCACTAATGTGCATGTAAATGAGAAATCGCAACTAACGTGAAATGGCCAGCAGTGTTCTTTTGGACTGCGGGAGCTTCTAACTATTTTTCTTTTCCCTTTTCCAGAGTAATTCTATTTCAGTGCATAGGATCCCTGAAGGATCAACCATGCCAAAGCCTGATATCATTTTGTATAGTCTTTGGACTTATTTGTCAGCAAAGACGTATCTATTGCATTAAAATTCTCTGCTTGATGGACCAAATCAAATGGCTTTGAAAAGTTGCTCAAGACAAAACTTTAACCAAACAGCTCCTCCACCATTGGAGCAAATGATCAATTTTAGGATTTGTTTTTTCGTTTACTTGGAGCTATCCTGCAGGGGTTGGTTGGTTCGTTTGTTAAGATATAATAAAACCATTGGAAATACTAGGGCCACACTAAAAAAGAGCTGCTAAAACAAATGCTCTTTGCAAACTTTTGAATCTGAAACACACACAGTATCATTTTAAAATTTATAACAAAAAAAGTAAAATATTCCATCCTCAGGGATCTTGGGAGGGAGGGAGGGGGTTGTTTTGGGGGGAGGTGGTTGTTGCTATTTTTATTTGTTTGTTTTGGGGGCTTGTTTTGTTTGGTTTGTGCATAGCAGGCACCTTCTGTTTTTATTAAATGTGATCTATGAAAAATGAATAAATCTAGTATATCAAGCTGTAGACATGAAAGAAGGCTTGCAATTGCTTCATTTTTATTCCATCTCATGCTACTGTAGAGCTCAAAGATTTCTCCTTCTACTTACAGGCATGTTGACACCTTAACTAGATTGCATGTATCCTCTTCAAGGTCTTAACCTAGATGCTTGAGTTACAGTACTTTAAAATCTGTTTTTAAATCCGCACTTTTAACAAGACGGCATAGTATGAAATAGAGGAGTGGTTCCCACCCTTGGGTCATGACCCAAAAATGGGTCTCAAGAGTATGTGAAAGGGTCACGAACAATCATGGAAAAACATGACTGTCACTTGGGAGTAATGTAGGGCCACATCCTGATATTGTGGTTAATGATTTCCTCTGATACTGATTTCTGTCTTTAAAATTAAGACTGTTGAGCTGCTTTAACTTGGGGCCAAAATACTTCTGTGTATTTTCTACTTAAACTATTACTGAGTCGGGACACTGGCTATTGATGTTTACCAATGGGTCCTGTTACCAAAAGAAATATTGAGAACCACCAAAACAAAGGAAGGTAATTGCTATAACACCTCTGCTTCTCTTCTCCTCTAGCCATGTACAGCGGTATCTGCATCTGTGTGTTCCTTGCTGCACTCACAACAATCTCCTTTGGACAGCAGTCTACAGGCTTTCACAATGCGAATCCTGTGGCCCCTGAGCTGGAGCAGAGCTTGACAGAACATCACCGACATGTTCGTACTCCTTCATCTGCCAGCCAGCTGAGATCTGTCCAACGGGTGGATGGAAATGTTGACCAAAGAGCCAACATAGGAGCTTTGTTGACCAAATATCTCCAGCAAGCCAGAAAAGGTAATAACTTGCTTATTATGGCATGTGTTTGACTCAAAGGACCACCCCCACCTTTTGAGGTTCAGTATCTTTATAGATTTATAGCACTAGGGAACAGAACTGAGAGCAGAATTGAGCCCATATGTAAGGCTTCAAATCAGCTTTTGATTTCAATTCCCTGTTTTGGCTCATAACCTTTTTTCCATGTTTGGTTTCAGCCCAAAGGTGACTGGATTTTTCCTGAATCTTGTTTAAAAATAAATTAATTTTTAATTAAGCAAACAGGGGCAAAAATAATCACATTTCCTGTTGTTAAATAATAAAATTAAGACCAGACTAATGGGGCTGGCAACAAACACCAAGACAGTGGAGGTTCAGCATTTCAGACACTGTATTTGCTAGTTCTTAGAGAGAAACTCCAGTTCTAGTCTGCATACACACATACATTTGTAAGTCTTTCCAAGATCACAATGTCCACTTTTTTTTTTTTCTACAACAAATTGAAAAAAAGGAGTAAGTTCTGGACTTCTTGTTTCTCCCCACACACATACAGTAATAATTTCTTTTAGGGTTTTAGTTTTAAAATCAGTTGAAAACTAGGCAATGGCATTAGGCATCTATTACAAAGCTGCAGTATCAGACAGCTGGGTTTGCTGACAATATCAGCTTCATGGGCTGGATTCTACAAATGCAACTTACGGGTTGGATTCAACAAACACTCGCTATTCAGACCTTAGAAAATAGTGTTTTTTCTCCTGAAAAGTGAGGTGACTATTCTTCCAAAAGAGATACTAAAAATTAAAACAATTACAGACAGCTTCCTAATCAATTCCCAATAAGAGACTCATTCTTTATCAAGTCATAGATGTCATAGAGAAGTAGGGCTGGAAGAGCCCTCCAGAGGTCATGTAGTCCAACCCCCTGCCTGAGGCAGACCATCCCATACAACCATAGTCTAAGGGTTACAAGTGTTCTGTTCTGAACAAAGGGAGGGTTTTTTCCTTTACATCTAGATGCACTCTGCATGGTCCCAAGTGCAAGCTGCTGGCTAAGCACTTCTGGTGAGCACGATGGCTGCTATGATCAGCAAATGCTACTGCAGGCAATGTGTTGAATTACAATGGTCTTGTTTACCCACCACAGATTCCCTATATTCCACATTGCATTCCTGCTTTTCAGGGAAAGAGGATATCTCAGAAGTGAAGAGGGTAGATGTCAGGAGCCCAGGAGGGGTACAATAAATGCTGTTACACAGTGGATGTTCTATTCATGACTTTAGTGATGCGAGTTTCATCCTAAATGGGTGGGGGATAACCTTTTTGGCAGGCATACCAGAATTAGCCTATGCCCTTCCTGGGTGCCATGTCAATCCCCTTCCTCTGAGTAATCTGTTGCTCTACTTTCTGCTCCCTATTATGTACTCTCTGCCCAATCTCCTACACTTCCTACTACCTGCCATGTGTTCCCTGCCTGATCTCCTGCTCTGCTTTCTGTCCTATTGGCTGTTGTGCTGCCTGTTCCCTCCCTGATTTGCTGGATGCCATATACACTTGTGCTGCAGATTGGTCACCTTTGACCACAATAGTAACTACTGCCATTGCACTCCACATTGTGTTGGGTAGGGCTGACAAAATCTAAGTCTATGACATGCAACAGGGTTCCACTTTGCTCCTGACTTCTCCCCTCCAAATATTCTTATTGTGAGATTTACTGTGCTGGCCTCCAAATTTAATTTCAAATTTCAACCTTACTCCTAATAGGGATCTACAACTAAGAGACACTGCATGCATTATACCGTATATCTTTATAGGCATAGAAAGGTACTGGATATAATGTGCGCCCCACACTGTGCATCACACAGCATCTATATTTGTCTAATGAATGGTTCGTGCACATGCACTTCATGTATACCCATACATGCACATTTTTACTTCACACACATCTTTGTTATGTAATAATGGGGGGAAAAGTTTTTGAAAAAAAACAAAAACACTCAAGTGTGCTCAGAAGAAATTTCCCCAGAACCTAGTGATGTCAATTCTAATTGTGTCCTTTCAGAGCTCAGTTTAACAACCAATGCAATATAACAAAAGAGAGATTTGATGTTACATGCAAAAGATTAGTGACCCAACTATATAGGTTTTTATGAATAAACAAAATGTTTCTTACTGGGATTCTGCAGAGTACCACCTCAGTCTCTCTCTCATTTGAAGAGTTTTGCTCTATTTCCTGAAAATCTGTTATCTGGAAGCCAATTTATTTATTTACTAGATTTATTACCCTCTCAAAACAGGTAAAAATATGCTTTAAAAAAAACTTACCCCGAACCCCAAAAAAGAAACCAATCAGCTTGGGCATTACCCAAAATACCTGGCTAACATTTCCAACTATCTAAACCAGCCAGAGTGACAAACCTTTTGGCTTTAGGCTTTATTTAACCTAAATATTATGCTATAGAAAACAGCCTATGTAGTTGCGTAGTTCAGTTTTCTTTTTTTTAGATGCATTTTACTGTTCTTTAAAAATTACCATAGGCACCTGACCCTATAAAGGTTATGCTTAATTCTAGAATATTACTGACAGATACTTGAATCCTGACTCATAAAAGAGCCTGTACAAGGAGAAAATCTAGGATTTGGAGTGACAAACCAAAATACATATATAAAAACCTTTGTATGGTTGGGTCTGATGAAAAGCACAGAATGGGCATTCCTACATGAGACGCGTACTGTGCAGCTAACTAATTATAGTAAACATCTCCATGTATATATGAGCAGCCTTCTTCAGTTTTTTTTCTTTTTGGGGTTTTTTTGTTTTTGTTTTTGTTTTTTGGGATTTTTTTTCCATGCACAGCAGTGCATACCAGTCCTACTCTGCTGCAGAGTTCTTCATACACTGCAGTGCATATGTAGATAGTGATGGCACTGGCTAGGGCATGAGGGTGCTTCACTCCGGGGGCTGCCTGACAGCTAGTCTCATGCTGAAGCACGCTTGTGTCCCAGCCAGTCCCTCTGCAGCCCATTGAGCCTGGTCAAAGCAGCCCCAGACTGGCAAGGTGACCCCCACCCTCCCAAGTCTCCTGCCAGCCAGGGATGCTTCAACCTGGCTCAGTGTGCTGCGGTCCAGACACATGTGTAAATCCATTGCTCCTCACTTTTATTGCTCTGGGAAGCTCCTGAGAGCATAAGCTCTGCAGTTTATTGCTGCATGTTAATGGCACATGTAGACTCACCCAATGATCTCCAGTTTACTTCCCTTTCAAGCCCAATACCAGTCATGTTCTCCCCCTCTTACATAAACCTGTACCTTTTGGGTCTGTTTAGGATAGCAAAATTCTCTTTGCCTCACATACTTTTGCATTGCTCAAAGAGGTGCGACTTCCTTACAAGACAGTGTTGCTTTTAAATTACATAAAAATGGTAAAATGAAGGTTCTGATCACTATAGGAAGGCTCTAGAGATACCTTCCCTGCAGTACATCGGTCATTTTCAGACTTAATGGTTAGAAAACTCTATCAATTTAGCTGTATATAGATTGAATACTTTTCATTGCTATGAGTGGTTAATATGGATATTTGTTCTGGTTTTATGTGGAGGGTCACTATTTACAGCTAGAACAGTGCGGGGAGTTCTCTTAAGAGGGTCAAGTTAGGAGCTAGCTTCTTTCCAAAAATGACCACAGTTTGAAAGCTGGAATGTTTGAGGTTCATTTGTTTCATAAGTGTATATACTTCATCATGCTTCAGGAATCTGGAGAAAGGTAACTAAAATGACCACTATTTTGATGTTAAAGAAATCCAGTTGACTAAACAAAACCACCAGGCCATTCAATTAAATAATCCTGAGGACTTTTTAGCATGCATCTGGTAGTTGGGTGGATGAAACACACTGTGGCCATCAAGTCAGTGTTGCAAAAATTTTAAAGTCTCAAAGGAGCATTTTCCAAGGCAGACCATAATTAGTCCAGAGGAGCCATTAGTGCCCACTGGATCATTGATCTGCAAACTCAGAAGTTTCTTTAGTAGTCCCTGATCTAAGACATAGTTTCCAGCTATTCTGCTGTGCCAAGAAACCATTCTCATCACTCCATAATTACATACTTTGAATTAAATGTGTGAATTTCGTGGCTGCTAACATTAGTCAAACACACTGTTATGTGGTTAAATGTTTGACATTTTGGTCCAAGTAAATGACTAAGATCTGCTGGGTTTTTTATTTCAGTTTATTTTTACTCTCCTACCTGCTACAATCATTGGCAAAGTGATTTGAGGTTTTTTGGTTTGGGGTTTGTTTGGGTTTTTTTTAAATGACTCATCTGCAAAGAAAACTACCCAATTATAAAAGCAGAGAGGTGACAGGTGCTCCTTTTAAAATATAAAACCCCATAAGCAAGAAAGCAGATTGGGATTTTTTTTTTTTAATTTTTGTACATTTAAAGACTGCCAGACTTGTTCCAATTAAGCATTAACAACATGAGTCTGGTCCTGTTCCCACTGAATTTAATGGGATATGTGACATAGACCTCAATAGTCTAAACTCATTTTCATAATCACAATGTTACTGCACTTGGTTTTAAAATGTAGGCACAGAAATGTAAATTTACATGTGTTTGGATAAATGCAAATTGAATTGATATTCTACAGTTCTTTCATTGATAGTTACATGGTGCTAATGACACAGAAAAAGACTCTTCCTTTTTAAAGTACAGGGGTTTCATTTATTACAGAAAATATTGGCTTTAGCATCCCATTACTTTAATTATGTTGCCACCCTAAAGATATTTTTGCCTTTATGACAACAGCAGGAATCAGCAGTCTAGTTTAACACTGTATAATGTTGAGAGCTATGGAGACACTTGAGATCAGTTGTGCCCAAACCCACGGTTTGTGAGCAATATGGTTCCCCTGAGGCTCTTCTATGTTGACTGTATGTATAGTAAATTAGAAAAGACAAAGCTGAGGTTGGTGGGAACAACCCAGTATGGGGGTGCCTACAGCAAATGCTTAAACTGTTGCTGATGGGCCAGCAAAGATTCAGCACCAAGACATTGAGTCAGCAAAAGTTTCTCAAAAGCAAGAGAGAAAGCAGGGCAGGGACTAACTCATTCAGAATTGTGGGGCATTTTTACGTGCGCTTGGGGAAGCATGGGGGGTGCCTTAATGAGTATTTTTAATTAACCACCCATGCATAATATAGTGGCATCCCCCATACGGAAAAATGGCAGCAGGGAGCTTTGAACTAAAGCTTATTGAACAAGCTTTAATTCAAAGTGCCCCACCACCATTTTTGGTGCAGGGGTGCTCATACATATGATGACAGAGTCTGCTGGTGCATGTCTATTTCTGTGCTCCTGCAGACTTGATTTAATCAAGCCTGTGGAGACTAACCCTTAGAAACTAACTCATTCAGAAATGCATATGCTTTCTTAGGCAAGAGCCAGTTTCATCAGATGCTATGGCAAAGTAGTCTCTAAGGAAGCGGTTCTCAATCTTTTGAGATTCAAAGCACTACTCATTAGTCTCACTGCACCCCTCAGAAAATGCCAGCTCTTAGTTTTCACTTCTTTTTGGCTACAGAAAAATAACAGATCAATTCTTCTGTTACAAAGAACTCAGAAAGACAACAGATCAGAATGTTTTTAACACTATACATTCCTATTTTAAACCTCTGAGTTTATCTTGTGAATCGTGTTCGCAAACCTAACAGTGCTAATACTGCGTGACACCTGTAAGCACCTTTGAAAAGATCTTGGGGTACTGGGGCACCCTGGTTAAGAATCACTTCTCTAAGGTATTGCTCTGTCCTGCCTTTTTTCCTCATTTCAGGCTAACACAGCTAAGTACCTCCCTCAAAAAGTACTAGAATTGATAGTTTTCCAAACATATAGCACTGTCTATAACTTCTGGACAGACTCTTCTCACATTCAAATGGGTTCCTAGGTCTTCTGCCAAACTCATCTGCTTTAACTCCATCCCACTCATATTAAAGATATGTCTACTCATGTGTAGTTCAACTTGTAATGCTTCAACCAACCCTAAGGAATCATCATGAAATTTGTCTCTCAGACATGAGCCTGCTCTCAAAGAAAATTAGCTCATTACCAGAATATTCTTCACAATGCCTCACAAACAAAAGGGAGATTTTGTAGATGGTGTAAAGCAGTGTTTCTCAACCCATGGTATGCATACCCTGGGGGAACGCAAGACATAGAAAGGGGATATGTGAGTGCTACATTTTGGTGTTTGCCTTCTCAGGCCGGAAGCTCCAGCCACCGGCCCTCCCGCCGTGTCCAGTGCACCAGGGCTTTCATTCCCAACATCAGTGTGCCAGGGGATAGGGGGGATGCCCCAGGCAGGATGCTTTGCCTGGGCCGCATTGGAAAAAGTAGGACTTGGCTTGCAGCAGTGAAACTGGGAGTGTCACAGTGGGACTTCCAATTTCCTTTTTGCTGCGTTGATCAGCATGGGGTATGTAAGGTGTCAAAGGTTGAGAACCACTGGTGTAAAGCCCACTAAACAATTGAGCTGGAGGTATCAGTCTTTTTTCAAGACCCCATCCTTCACCCCTACTAGCCAGTCTCCTTCTCAACAGCCAGAAGCAAAGACAGAAACACATCAAGTAAAGTTGCAGAAAAGACCCCCAAACAGTTTATCTACAAGTGCAGACTTTATAACAGGAGAGTAATGCCTGAGGGAAAGCTGCACTGTCACAGTCAAACAAGAACCATAAAATGCACAATTTCAGCAAACCTTCAGTTGTTGTGATTTTTCATTTTATATCAAAGCAAATAATTCTAAAGACATTGCCCCAATGTTTAGATTATCATCTAAGAAATTACTGCAGAGTATAGATAAAGTTAGTACAAATAAGACTACTCAACCCATTGTACACACAAACCTGTGACGAATGCAAAAATCAAGCTGGTAACCAAGTGAATCCTAAAATTAAGCTGACTCATTCTTTGCCCTTCACCTCTAATCCACTAGGCCCTACTGGAAGGATCTCAATTATGGGAAACAGGGTACAGAGCATTGACCCAACACACAGGATAAACGACAGAGACTACATGGGCTGGATGGATTTTGGACGCCGCAGTGCTGAAGAGTATGAGTACTCCTCCTAATGAAATCAAAATATCACCAAAAAAAAAAAATCATACCACCATTTCTGTACAAAAGAAAAAAATTAATTTGTTGTCCTCTACAAATTAGTGTTTTAAAATATATTATGTACTCGATGTAAATTTGTCTGTAAAACTATTCAATGCAATATATACATATGCAGAACTTTCAAGAACTATTTTCTTTCTTCTATGGGTTGTTGTTCACTGATATTATATTAAAATGATTTCACTTATCTTATCTTGTTTTGTCACCACAAATGCTGCGGGTCTTACAATAAACTAAAGCACAGAAATGCGTTCATTCTGCAATGTACATACATTACATCTGTTGAGCAGTTAGATTAATGAAGAATCAGTTTTTAAAATAAATCTTGTAGTAGTCTCATTGGCCGTGAGAAGAGAGCTTGCCCAAGTATCGGCATGGTAGCCCAACAGTGCCGCACAACATCAAGTATCTTTATGATTACTTCATTTGTAGATGATTCAGTTTCAAAACAAATTCACATGTTTGTAGAGAATAGCAAACAGTACTAAATCTTCTAAAAAAAATTACATTTAACCTTTATGGCTCAATTATTTTCTATTGTGAACAAATTGTAAAAATCCTGCTAACAGCTATGAATCATGGAATAAATAGAACATTCCTTGCCTTGTGATGAGTTATAGATTTGTTTGGGGTTTATGACATAAACTTTATAAATATAGCATGGGATTTTTTTTTTTTTGAGAAAGAAGGGAAGTGTTATGTAATTTGTAACAGAATAGATATAATTTGCCATGTATTAGAATTTTATCCCATTTACTTCACATATGAGGTGCTCTTCTGCAGCAGAAGCGTTGCCTGTAAAGGAAGAAGACAGACATTCATTCAAATATACTTTTAAGGCTAATTTTTTTGGTGAATTCTCAGTTGGTCTAATAAAAGGTATCATCTCTGAACCAAGAGCTCTAGATGTTTGCACAGCTAAGGCTAGCAAATTTGACATGTTTCTAACCAGGGACAGCAAGACAGAAAAAAATATAAATTATATATATAACTCTTAATCTTAACGAGAAGCCAGTTGGTTTTTTGAGCTCAGAGACCTCATTTGGCAGAAACTCTCAAGTGACCTAAAAATATTCTCTTTGATCTGTAGGAAGAACATGAATATAAAGCTCAAGTTATGTACAGTATTTTCATTAGAGTTTAAAATCTTTCCCAGAAGGCTGGAAGCTTCCTAATTTAATTAATCAGACTTTTAAGTAAAATGAAATGAAGCCTCAGTATGAATGAAAGTGGTTCTACAGGTATTTGACTGGCTTCCCAACCCTCTGCCTCTTTCAGCATCTACAAAGCACATCCCCAGTCTTCTCCAGGAACAATCAAAGTTTCAGTGTGCTGTGTAGAACCCCCTGAGGTTCCCAAAATCCCTTTACTTGCATATCTAACATCTACTCATGATCAAACATCAGATTTCAAAGACCAGTAAATGTCATGGCTGTGACCGCAGTGAAATTTTTTTCACTGCATTTTTATGAAAGAAAAACTCTGATCTTAGTCATGGCAGCAATTGCTTGCTCATAGAAGATGAAAATATAAAGCAAGTGACATGGTGCATAGCTATTAAAAACACATAGCTAGGAGATAGGGGAACTAGAATTCAAAATGACTCACCAGTTAAGCACATGACTACAGAAATAGCCCCTAGGCTTCGTTTGTGTTTCCATCATCGCAACTGAACTTCCAGGTAAAATAAAAAACATACCCTCAAAAAATAAAGCTTGCACCTGAAGTGAGGTTTACTGTGTAAGGAATGTAAACAAAGGGCTGACCAACCAAACCAATATCTAAAACTGACAACATTCAACTTGGTAACTGTGTTGCTTTTCTGAGAAAAAGGAATATTGTAAAAAGGGCCATTACAGGGTACTCTGAATGGACATTGTAATATATGTATGTACTTGGATGGATACATACAATGGATGTATTGGATGAAATCCTGGCTCCAGTCGGTTCAATGTCAAAACTCTCTTGGACCTCACACAATTTCCAGATCAAATGTTCCAATTTACAAGTCAAAAGATGATGTTTTAGAGCCCCTACATCCACATTTATCTAATAATCTGAAAATCAAGTTTTGAGCGATTTTTTCCTATTCTTTTTCAAGCATCACCTTTCACAATAATGCAAATTCTTCAGTTGGAACTGAGGTGGTATTTTGCAGCCCATGCATGAGATAAAATAAAATCCAGTTCAGCCTTCTACACAAATGTTCTCATCTCTCCAGAGTGAATGGTAGGAAAACCTGAACTGAACTTAGTGGAAGCAAATATGCTGGAGCAGAAGGTGCCATTTTTGCTCAATAGTTTTTTTTAGTATAAAGTCTGCTTATGCCTACTTCTTCATTGCCTCACTGGCTTGGGCTTTGAGTTGTTATACAAATCAATGCAAAGTGTTTGTAACTGTATATCAAAGTATTGAGACATTTCTATCAAAGCAGAATGGAGTAGCATTTTACATCCAGTTTGGCTAAATGTAAATGACTGAGCCAGATGTAGGGCAGTTCTTCATACTGAAGCTCCTCATACTGACCCCATACGCGCTCCATATATTATTATCTGCCGTAGGTAAAAGGGGGAGTCATACAATTCAACGCAAATCAATTTGGCAGGTGGTTTAATCCACCAGCTGGTGGATGCCATTTGAAGAGTACAACAAATCATTACAATTAAGGCCAGTACATCAATACTGAGCTGATGTAATCAGGATTTAAGAAGCAGAAATAACCTTGGTACAAAATATGTAGCAGGGAGGGAAAACCCGGATGAATTTAACTTACTCTCCACCTAGTTCTTTGAAATAGAAAGGGGTTGCATGCTCTGAGTGGGTATCTATTCCAAAGGATGAGCAGCGCTGGGCTAATTAGGTCCAGACATTTCCATTGTACTTGTAAAATAAATGAACTTGGCAAAAAAAAAAAAATGTGAAGACAGGTAATTTTTAAAGCCTATTGAAAAGCTACAGCTATCCCCTGCAAGCACCACTGAGGCTACCACTATAATACACTAGACAAATTCCTGCTTGAAAACGGCAGACAAGGTTGAGCTCAGTTCTCTGTTGAAGCACAGAAAGAAAGAAAAGTGCAAGTGACCTGGCCCATTTTGGCCAACTGTGCCCAGCCTGCACACAGCATGATCCTTGTGCTCATGTGCAAGGACAATAGAGGCTAATGACAGCAGAAGGTTTTCCTAGGAGCTCCAGGCAAACCTAATGCAGCACCCAGGATGCTGTCCAAGTGCAGAGCACAAAAGACACTTCACCCTTTTCAGTGGTCATGATGTAGCTGCCCTTATCAGAGCAATACTTCCAGGAGGTACTGTACCTTTTTCTCAGACCTAAAGTGAAATCTTTAGTCAAGTATTATCAAAAACATCTTTATGACCATTTACATTTTTACTGTGCAAAAAGTTATTGGGAAGAATAGCCCTGTGGATAATCACCTGAATAATGGTTTTAATACAAATAACAGATACCACTACAAAATTATCCCAAAACAAAATAAAACTTTTTTTAAAGTCAACTGGAAATGCGTGTCAGAAATCAACTCAGTTTCTGACCAAAACCACCCAATTGTGCCAAATAGTTTCAGCCAATTCTACCTGTAACTGGTTGTACAATCAATAAACAGTAGATGGCAGTGCAGTGACTCATAAAGTCTCTACACCATATATTGACATTTCTTATCTTGACAAAATCCATGCTTTTTGTCCAGTTGCTGATTTCAAACCCTGAAAACACACCTGTCTTTGACCAGTTTCTATCCTAGCCCCTAGGCCTAGGCTATCTCAGTCTTGTTTCAAGCTAGTGGTTCCCTCCATTCTGCCTATTCATACTCCTGCCTCCAGTTTCCCTCTGTTTTCTCCTCATCCTTATTGGACTTCTGTCCACTTGAGTCCTCATTCTTGACTACCTCTCACAACCCACAGACAAGAGTCCTGATGCATCCAGTTTTGCCAAACAATGACATTAGTGTCAGTCAAAACAAGTTGAGAAATTCTCTTGCCAAAAAACGAAATTTCATTAAAAATTTAAATTTTCTTTGGGGAAAGAAGTATTCAACTTTCATTTTTTTATTAAAATGAAGCAGTTTGAGCAAAATGTGGGTTGGTCTTCTGGCATAGATTTTGAAAACTAAAACAGTAATAATGTTTTTCCTTTCAATTTTAGGAGATATGGGAGATCCATCTTTGTTTACTTTACCCAGTCTTTTATAGTGGAAAAAAAAATCAGTAAAAATTGAGAAGACAGTGTTTTGTTTTGTTTTGTTCCTGTTATTTTCTTTTTTCCCCTCACTTTTTTCCTAGGGAGAGGGTAAAATTTAAAATGATCTTAGCTCCATTTTTTTCCTTTTGTAAATCATTCAAGACGGCAAATGGTATGAATGCTTGTGAAACTTAGATGCTTTTGAACCTTTACACTTTAGGGTTAGGGACACAAGTTACACATAAACTAGTTTAAGTGATCAGAAACTGGTTTATACCTGTAACAGAACATAAGTTCAGTGCATATAAACCAGTGAAAATGGCTGAAACTGGTTTAAGATAAACCCGGCTGAATGTAGTATCAGACTTAACTGATTTGGGCTAAACTGGTTTATGAAATTTCTGTCCCAGACCCCTTGCTGGGTTCAAGTTAAATCAGAGCCCCCCCAGAAACAGCAGGGCTGGTCCTGCCTCTCTGCTCTCTAGCTGGAGCAGTAAGGGCTGGCTGACAAGGAGGTGTGGGGGCAATGGGGCGAAAGCCCAGCTGGGGATGCAGCCCAGTTTGCAGGGAGGGACTGCCCCCCCAGGCAAACCCTGGCTGGGGCCAGGAAAGAGGGTTAAACACCCCTTCCCCTGCTCAAACTCACTGCTGGCTGTAAGTGTGGACTACAAATCTCAGAGGTACCTGGAAGCAGGAAGAGGAAGTGATAAGCAATCCTGCAGAGTCCTGCTGCTGTAATTCTGGATTGCAAATCCCAGAGTCCTTGGGGGTAGTAGGAAGAGAAAGTGAACACACAGCCAAAGAGCCATGCTCTAGAACCTCCTGGCTTCTGGCCTGAGCCACTGTGCATATGGCCACTGATTGAATTTCCTGAATCAAAGATAAACGTCTGTTCACTTCTGTTTAAATTTAATCTGTGCGATTTAGACTAACCTGCAAAGACTGAATCAATTCAGCCTAAGGGCTTTCTGACTGCTTGTACCTAGTTTAAATGCTGAAGTCTGCAAGTAAAAGAGGAACAGTAGAATAGACCTTGGTTCTGCCCTGTTCACACTCCCTTGCAGCATCTGCTTTCTGCCACTGTGTGGCACAGGAGACTGGGCAAAATACTTTGACCCAGGAAATGGCACTTTTATGTTCTAACAGTAAAGGTTGGCACTGACTGGGGACTTTCATACAGGGGATTTTTGATTCTTGGTTTAATTCCTCAGCTACCTACAAGGCTGGCAAAGAAGATATGCAGTTAACTCTGCATCATGTATTCATTTCAACCATGAAGTTCTTTATCTGTGAACAGAGGGACCTAACTCTCTTTGCAATAAATAGAAGCTGCTCCCTCAACACTACTGAGAATCTGGGCTATCTTAGCCACCTAACAACTTCTGAGGCACCATTCATGGGTACCAAAAAAGACAGAAACCCCAAACACACAAAAATCACTGAACTTGTTTCTCAGTGAACATTTGCTAATTTTATATCAGGGAAATAAAATATAGCAATTTCCTTCTTGCCATAGCATGTCTTGCATGTCTCAGAAAACCAGTAAAAATAAGGAAAACAAAACTAAAAATCCCAAAGGCTATAAAGAGATTTTGTTTTCCTTTGGGAACCCACCAAAATGTAACACTGTTGCAAAAGTGTGACATTTGTGTACAATTACCCCCACATTTTTGACTCTGTGGGGAAGCTGGCAAAATTTACCATATCTACCATCTTGACTAATTTTGAAACAGTCTCAGTACTAATCAAATCAGGCAAGTAGAATACACAAAGCACTAAAGTGCTTGAAGTGGCTCACCGGGAGTCTAAATGAAGAATTAAAACAATATATCAAAATCACTAATGCGTTACTTAATTTGGTGTCATATTATATCTTGATGTGCCATTGATACAGAAGAAAACCCAGCATTCATGGGGCCAGGAAAAGGGGTTTAGGAAGGGAAAGGGAAAAGGAAAGAGAAGCTTTCTGACTTTTAAAACATTTATTACAAAAAAAATTACAAACAAACAGGGAACGTGCAAAAGGGTGTGGCGCCCCGTAGGGCCAAGCATGAAATGCTTGTCAGTAACAAAACGCCCATATCACCAGAGCCTGATCCTTCATGGGGTTACACACTTAGAACTAGCCATCCACCTTTGCAGAGTACCTCCTTGATGGCCCAGCACAATACACATGATTTGGCGCACAGTTTATTGCAAAATAAGTATCTAAACTGAAATAAAACACTCGCCCAAAACAGGAAATGGAAGAGCTGTAAGGCATCACCAGAGTTGGCCCCTACAAGCTGATTTCTGCAGCTTTTCAGGTTTGCTACCTTGGCCTGGCCTGGCCCCGCAAAAAAATTGGCCAGACAGATCAACATTCCCCTCAGCCACTCCTTATGGGGTAGACCAAATGTGTGCAGTCTCAGAGATGTTGAAAGAGGGTGCTGAGGCAGCAAGAGCAGCCACAGCCAGGGGCTGTTCAGGAAAGCACATACTAGGCATCTCCTGGGCGCCAAACCTCTCAGCTTTGGCCACTCAGGTGGGGGAGTAATTCAGAGAATGAAATCTAGGCACTTGAGGAATATTCTGTCTAATGTAAGATACCATTACCATTTAGGGCTAGGAAGAGACATTACACATAAACCGGTTTAAGCAATCAGAAAGTGGTTTAAACCTGCAAGAGAACAGAAGCTCAGTGCACATAAACCAGTTTCAAAATGGCTGAAACTGGTTTAAGATAAACCTGGTTGAATGCAGTAACAGACTTAACTGATTTGGCTCAAATCAGTTTGTGAAACTTCTGTCCCAGACCCCTTCCTGGTTCAAGTTAAATCAGAGCCCCCCAAGGACCCCAGCATGCTGGCCAGCCCTAGGCTAGGCCAGAGAGTAGGGCTGGCCCTGCCCTCTGCTCTCTATTTGGAGCAGTAAGGGCTGGCTGACAATGGGTAGGGGGGCAAGCCCAACTGGGGACATAACCCAGCCTATAGTAGGAAGCCTGCTGACCCCCTCCACACAAACTCTGGCTGGGGATTAGGGCCAGGAAGGGGGTTAAACACCCCTTCCCCTGTTCAAACTTAATGCCAGCTGCAACTGTGCACAACAAATCCCAGCGGCACCTGGAAGCAGGAAGTGATGAGCAACCTTGCGGTCTTGCTGTTCTGGTTTTGGACTTCAAATCCCAGAGACCTCTGGGGAAGCAGGAAGAGGAAGTGAACACACAGCCAGAGAGCTGTACTTTAGCGGCCCTTGGCATCTGGCCTGATTGACTGCAGGCATATGGCTGTATTGCCTGAATCAAAGGTAAAATGTCTTTTCACTTCTGTTTCAGCTTAAATTTTGCAGCTTAGACTAACCTACAAAGACTGAATCGATTCAGTCTCAGGCTTTTTGACTGTCTGTATAGTCTTGTTTCCACAATTAGACAACAATTTAGCAGGAGGCTTCAGGGTCACTAGTGTGGATTTAGGAGCTTAAATTCTGCCTAAATTCCTCATTGAGCATTGAAGTCCTTTATTGACTTGTGGCTTTTGCCTGCAGGGTCTAGCTGATATGCAAGCCACAAGGTTACCATTTATTTCTAATATGTTGTGGAGTTAATACAGATGATATAAGAAGCAGAAGCAAACCCAATATTGACCCAATACATTTGTAAAAATCAATCTGCTTTCAGTTAAACTTATCCAATATAATATATGCTTAGCTGGGAACAATCCCATTGTTGATCTAAAAGTAGTAGCTGCAATAGGAGAACCAGAGGGGAGCATTTTCTTGCCACTGAACAGTCTAAATCCCTGATGTTTGGCTCTGATTGTCCTCTGCCTTGGGACTGCTTGCTGTCATTTCAATCTGCACAAAGAATCCCTGATGTGAATTTAGGATACTGTGTGCATATCTTTAAGAGTGTTATGCATAAGTTGTTATATTGGCCCTGCATTGCAGGAGGGAACAGCAGAACAAGAGGCTTTCTGAATAAACAAGCTTTATCATTCTATAAGCTTAATGCCTTGGTCTTTTGAAAACAACACAGATACAGCTCAAAATGCCTCAGATTTTGAGGCACCACAGGGCCAGTGTAACAGAGTCTGGGATACCTTTTTGTCTATAGCTGATGCCTATGGCTAAAGGGCCAGCAGGTCCTTGCATATTAGCTGCAAATGTCTTCTGGGCACAAATGAAAGCAGCTTTCAAGATGCTGTAACTTTAGTGAAAAGGCCATGTTGGAGTCCAACAGTTCAGAAATGGAGTTTATAAAGGTGACTTACAGCCCCAGTGCATCTCTTCTCCCTAAGATGTGATATGTGTCTCTGAGATGTACTAGAGAATCTGGGCTGAGAACCATTGTGTGGATTTCTATCTGCACAGTATATTGGCAATAACGCAGCCATCTTTTGTTTGCATTGGAAGTGAGCTTATGAATGCTGCCAACTTTCTGACATTTAATTCTGCATCATTTGCATTCATCTTCATGGGAGAGATTTAAATTAACATTTGCAAATCAATACATTTTACTTTTAAAGACACACTGATTTCCTCTGTAGACATGGTCCAATTAATTTTGTCACTTGCTTTATTAATTTAATTTCAGAACAGGTACTGTATAAACCAAGAGAGGTAGACACATTTGCAAGAAAGGAGAGAGTCTTTATTAATCACTCCCACAAAGGCACAAAGAGAGTATGGAATCCTGGGTAATATTTTTAATAAGTGCAACCTCTGGTAGTGTGTCTATAATAAAATAAAATTACTTTAAAATACTTAATTATTTATCATAGCCAGGGAAGGAGTTCTGGGAAGGAGCTTCTGTGCTTCAGGACAACACATCATTTATTCATGGTGTTGACAACCTTTTAGCATTATCTTGAAGTACAGTGAATAATAGGCACACTCCTTCAGCTGTTCAGCTCTGTTCTTATGCATGAGATGGAAACAAATGGCAAAGTTGGGCCATTATAGTTCTCTCTTGGACTACGAGCTTTTTACTAGACTGTTTCTGTGTAGTCTGGTCAAAGTAGGGAGCAGCTCCATGGTCCCAGCACTGCCTCAGGAGAGAACTGTGACTGAAACTGCATTACCTTCGTGCTCTACATGGGAACACCACTCCCAATCCATAGCTGCCTTCCAGTAGCCCCCAGCACATGCCCAATCCTGCTGTAGGGCTCTTTCTCAGGCCTGCTCTAAGGTCCCATTGCCAAGATATGCTGTACACTGGGAGCAAATGGGTGGGGCGTGCTTGAAAGCAGCAAGCCTGGGTGCCACACAGAGTTGGTATAAATGCATACTACAAGTTACTGTTATCCCCTTCATTATAAGGCAATGTGCTTTTCACAGTCTTGCCCTTGGAAACATGTGGGCTGTTTTGGCTGACATCTTCCAAGAAAATTCAGACTAAGGCAGATACACAACATTAAGCATTCTGGTTGAAATTCTCAAAGTTAAATCTATAAGCAACTAAAAGCAGGGGCTTCTAATAGGAAACATCAAGCAACCTTAAAACTGGATGATGCAAGCAGCCTTACCTATAATACATAATATGTTTTATTCTCTTTAATGAGTAGGGAAGAAAAACACATCATCGTGAAAGCTTGTACGAAAAGACATAAACCTAATAGCTTGCTCGCTCTCTCTCTCTCTCTCTCTCTCTCTCTATATATATATATATATATATATATATATATATAATCTTACTTAGTTAATTTATAAAGGTGCATATCTACCCTGCTTTCTGACTGACTTCAGACTAACATGGTTAACTAACTGAAACATATTCATTTCTTCGCTCATCTGGTATCACCTAGCAGTACACTTTATGTACTTTATGTGCATGTAGTGTTAGCCCATCAGCCTACCACTAGCCTAGAAGCCCATTCATCATTATCCTTGTCACACTTATTGCCAAGTGCATTTCAGAGTGGTATGTATAGAAGTGATTGCATAATAGCTAAAATTAAAGTCTTACTCTTGTGGATGACTCTGATTCTATGCCACTGAGCTGGTGGGGAGTAGTAGATATGCTGTAGGGTAGGGCTGGGATTCAGAGTGACCGAGACAAATTGGAGGATTGGGCCAAAATAAATATCATGAGGTTCAACAAGGAGAAGTGCAAAGTCCTGCACTCAGGATGGAAAAATCCCACACAATGCTGCAGGTTTGAGACCAGCTGGCTATCCAGAAGCTCTGCAGAGAAGGGCCTGGGGGTTACAGTGAACAAAAAGATGAATATGAGCCAATAGTGTGCCTTTGTTGCCAAGAAGACCAATAGCATTCTAGGCTGCATTAGTAGGAGTGTTGCCAGCAGATGGAAGGAAGTAATGATTCCCCTCTATTCTGCACTGGTGAAGCCAGATCTGGAGTACTGTGTCCTGTCTTGGGTCCTCCACTACAGAAAGGATGTGGACAAGTTAAGAGTCCAGAAGTGGGCAATACAAATAGTTAAAGGTCTGAGGCACTTGATTTATGAGGAGAGGTTAAGGGAACTGGGCTTATTTAGTTTAGAGAAGAAAAGCCTGAGGAGTGATTTGATAGCAGCCTTCAACCACCTGAAGGAAGGTCCCAAATAGGATGGAGCTGGAGTGTTTTCAGTGGTGACAGATGACAGAACAAGGACCAATGGTGTCCAGCTGCATCAAGAGAAGTTTAGGTTGGATATTAGGAAAAACTCTCTCACTAGGAGGGCAGTGAAGCACTGGACTGGGTTACCCAGAGAGGTGTTGGAATCACCATCTGCGGAGGTTTTTAAGCCCTGGCTCAACAAAGCTTTGGCTGGAAAGGTCTGATTGGCGATGGTTCTGCTCTGAGCAGGGAGTTGGACTAGATGACCTCCTGAGGTCTCCTCCAACCCTAACTTTCTATTATTCTATATGGGGGGGGGAAGTTTTGTGGTTGGTGAGTGGATGTGTTGGGGGTGTGAGAGAGTAGGCAGGTGAGGGGTGTGGGTATGTACATGTGTGTGGAGGGATGCCCATGTGCTAAGTCCGAGGAGCTGGCCAGGGGTGGGGGAAGTGAGGGGAGGACAGGAGGTGCATGCAGCAGAGCTCACCTGGGTAGTGCAGGTGCGGTTTGCTCCCCCCTCCCTGCACATCCACCCACTCCTGCTCGAGGCAGCCTGTGCCACACTCCCACCTACACCCACTGCAAGCCTGCTGACAGCACCTTCCTGGCCCTAGCCCCAGCCCTAGCCAGTGCACACAGCTTCCTGGTAGGGCTGCTCCCCATGCGGCTGCAGCCACTTGAGTACTGTTCAGTTCCCCAAACCTCCAGCAGCTCCTCCTCCTGCCCCGACTGGGCCACTGTGGGCAGCAAGCAACATGGGGAAGCTGTGGGAACATATGCTGGGCAGCCAGGTGGGGGGAAAGCTGAAGCTGGGCAGCTCCTGTCCCAGCATGTGGGCTCCAGCTCCCAGATGACTTCCACTCTATCTGCCCACCTGGCATGTTGAGCAGCCACCAGCAGGCAGCTGAGTATGTGGAAGGTAGCAGGGAGCTAGAGCTGAAAGCTGCCCAGCTGCAGGTTTCCCCCACACCTGGCTGGGCATCTGCTGCCTGGCGTGCATCTCCATGGGTTCCCCATGTTACCTGCTGCCTGGAGCAGCAAAGGCAGGAGGAGGATGAACCACTGGAGTCAGGGGGAGATGAGCAGTACCTGGGCACCTGTGGCAGCAACCCCACCAGGAAGCTGTGTGCACGGGCTGGGGCCAGAGCTGGAGCCATGCTATCTAGGAGGTATGGAGTGGGTACAGGCTGGATCACAGCACAGGGTGACCTGGGCAGGAGTGGGTGGGGCTGAGCCCCATGTGGAGTGCTGTGGTGACAGTAATGGACCAGATCCAGTCAATTGGTGGACGCCTGCCTGTATGCCAGTTCTGATTAGTTGGCAGGCTGGATCCTTCCTGCAGTCCATATTTTGCCCACCTCTGCCCTTAAAGGGATGAAGAACAAAATGAGAATGAAAAAAATGGTGCCAGAAGCATATCTAAACATGCTGATAAGAGGTCCCCACAATCACAGACGGTTTCCAAGGCAAAGGCCAAACAGGTGAAGCGCTGCAGATGCCCAGCTGCAGAAAGAGGCAGAGCTGAAGAGTGTAAACCATTTGCAACGTGAACTTTCTGCATGGTCCCGTACAGTAGTTACCTCTAGCTCAGGAGGGGCAACCCTTCTCTCTGTTTACACACCCTGTCAGGAGAGAGTTTATGTCACTAGTAAATGAATTCATGTTGCAGGGACAGAATGGAGCCAAGTGATCTACACAGGACTATAGTCCTGTTACTGAACAAGTCAGAGGAGTCACCCTAGCTTTGAGTAGCCTTTACAACAGCTATCTAGCTCCTTGCACTAATTATTTGTTCTCCGTTTTCTCATCTGCACAGATTCAAACTTCTCCCCTGGGAGGAGAAAGCCTTAAAGTGCTCACTGCTCCCACTGCTGTCTGCCCAGAAGGGTCAGAAGGCCAGGGTAGATGACACCAGCTATGGGTATCAGATGGGCCTGAACCCAGGACTTCAGCACTGGTATCTAACCACATAGCTAGTGGAATCTCCCATTTGGCTTGTAGCAGTAGCAGGCTTTTATTGTCATCCATGTGAAAAAGCCCCTATGAGGACAACAGCAGGTTCTTCCATTTGCAACCCAGCTGCTGCAGCACATTGCTTGAACATGATGATGAAACTGTCTACAAACCAGTCAATCTATTTTTGTTGTCTTAACTGAGTGAGTTTATAAAGCAGACAAAAAGTAATATAGAAGTGGTTAATACTCAAAGTGGGTATAGTCAAGGAACTTTTTAATATATGATTTTATCCCAACAGGATCCATTTAAATTCTCCCAAAGTAGAAACCCAATCATCGTCATATTTACATACATCTTCTGGTTAAAGCTTTAATTTTTAATGAGTGCCTGTGGTAACCAAACCCAAATTGGTATTCACCATAATTAAAGGCACACTTAAAAGAGACAACACTGGCATCATCTTTTTGAGATATATATTTTAGTTTGGTTTTTAAAAATTGATTTGTACATTTTTGTAAAGCAGCATACTGCTAATGGTAGAACTGAAGCAACTCAGAAGTACTAATGTTTTCCAATAGCTCGAAATATCCTTATTATGTGTTATACATTTATTTATTCAAATCATAGTATTACAGCAGGTCCAACTGGCCCCAGTGAGGTAACATATCACATTTGAGTACAACAGCTTACTTAACATGCATAGATGTAGCAAAATCAAGCACTTGCATCAACCAGAGAAGCATGCCACTGTTTAACAGCATAACTTCATCATCAGTTAACTGCAAATAAGCCATGGATACATTTTTATATTTAAAGGCAATTTGGGGTGAGTTTGAAATCTGTTCATCTCAGAGTGTTAGATTGAGAAGCTGTAGGATGATTTGAGAAGATGAAGGAGGAAGAAACAATGATCTTGTAGTAAAGGCACTGAATAAAGCCCAGGAGACTTGGAGCTATGACTCTACAACAAGATGCTCCTTCTTAGAGCATCTTAGCCAAGTCTGAATAAGAACTTAATTTCCCTGTGCCCCAGATCCTCAGTTGTAAAGGCACTGGAAAATAGTACTCTCCCACTTCATAGGGGGTCTTATGAAGATATATTAACTAACATTTCTGAGATCCTCAGATTTTACAAGGCAAGAGGGAAATAGCTATTGAAATAGCAGTAACCCAAATGAGCAGTTATTTTGGTTTCTTGTGTTTGGTTTCTGCAGTAGTTGCTCCTTTTTAAAGGTTCTCTTGCTGCTTGTATTAAAATGAATGTTTACTGTATAGATGCTTGACTCTCTAGTCAGCTCCACTGGTGTAAATTAATGTTTTGATGAAGCAGCTAATAATCTCCCCAGGTATTTAGCATGGTTTCCAGAAACAGAAGCTACAGAATGAGGAGATTTTCTTTATGACTTCTTTCTATCCCAAACACTAGGGGCTTCACTCAGAACTTATTAAAAGCAAAAGGAGTCCTCTTCCATGGACTTTGGTGGTCTTTGGATCAGCCTCCAGTAGGTGACTGTCACATAGTCTCTGTTGAATACTCACAAGCTTGCTGTGTTTGAGAAACAATATACAATATACTAGACCCAGGCACTAAGCGAACCTCAGAACTCTTTCTTCATTTTTCCTCTCCAGCACACTCCCAGGGCACAGGCTCTCTGCCTCTTACCCCTTCAAAGAAATGGGATCACAAGGTTTAGTTGCCCTAAACTGCCCAACAGCCAGTGCTGATGCCATGGACTCCTCTGTTGTTTAAGCACACCCTCTTTCCTACAGCCCCAGCTTTGTGGGCGTGCTGGATGTACAGTTCAACTCTTCGGACACCCATGGTAATTTTTAAGAAAATCACATATAAACTTTGTAAAGGTTCCTGAGCTGTTCCTGGGGGTGTGCGGGGTCAGGGGCATATCAGTCTGTGTGGGGCTGGGGCAGTGACCACCCAGAAAAGCCAGCAGCAGCATTGGTGATAGGGGACAAGGATGGGGAGTGGTCAGAGCAGACGGAGCAAGGGGGCAGCAGTCAGAGCCAGAAGCGCTTGGCAGTGGCAGCCATGGTGGGGCCTGTATGCCATTGCCTGCGAGGCTACCCAAAGCACAGTTGCCCCAATTTGCCTCCTCCCGTTAGGAATGGCCCTGCAGTCAGTTCTTAGGGCTGTGCAAAATAACACCATTTTGTTTCGACTTCCATTTTGCCATTTCGAAGGGACAGTGTCTCATTTCATTGTTTCATTTCGAAGTACTGTTCTATACTGATTTGTCGAAACTGTTTCATTGTTTTGACATTTTGCCCATAGACTATAATGGAGAATCATGAAAATGCCTATAAATTGTCATTTCGTGCTGGATTTAGATAAAAATTGCAGGGATAGTAGCCCCTTCTGCATGCATGAAGCCTGCCAAGTTTGAAGGAGATAGGTGCAGGTGGTTTTGTGAAACTGAACCTCAAACAGTTGAAAGCAAGGCTTGTGTCACTTGCTGGCAGCGGCAGCCTGCTGCTGTCCCGTGCACAGATCTGTGCCAGATTACTCCCAGGGGTGTGGGCCCCCGCATCTGCGCATGGGATGACAGCAGGCTGCCACTTCCACCTGGGACCAGCACTGGGCACAGCTCATGCCCAGTGCTGGGAAGACTGCTGCTGCCACTGGCCCCAGGCGGCAGTAGTAACCTCCTGTCATCTCACACACAGATCTCGGGGCCTGCACCCCCCAGAAGGCCTGTGCTCGGTGGCAGTGGGGGGGGGGGGCAGCTACAGTGAATTTTGTGGTGGCAGCAGCCCCTCCTTCCATCCCTATGTCTACTCCAAGCACTGGAGAGAGCCCCGTGCCTCACCTGCTGCAGCCCAGGGAGTGGCGGATGCTGCCTGCCTGCAGCTGCTGGGCTGCCAGGGGGTTCGAGCATGATGTAGCCCAGTGGCTGCAGGCAGGCAGTGTCTACCACTCCCAGGGCTGCAGCCGGGGTGGCACCGGGCTCTTTCTGGTCCTCGGTGACAGCACTGGGAGGGCAGGTTGAGCTCCGTGAAGCTGGCAGAGCTGCTCAGAGTGCAGCCTTGGCTCTCCCCATCTCCTGCCGCCAGCCTGCACTCCAAGCAGCTCCACCAACCCCATGGAGCTGAGCCTGGTGGCAAGAGGCAGGGGAGAGCCACTAGCCGGGGCTGCACTCTTAGTGGCTCTGCCACTGGCTCTCCTCCACCTCCCGCTGCCAGGCTCAGCTCCGTAGGGCTGCAGAGCCTTCAGCCACTGGGCTGTGCTTGCCAGGGCTGTGCTTGGAGCCAGGGCTGCACTCCACGTGGCTCCGCCAGCCCCATGGGATTTATCCCGGTGGTCAGAGGTGGCGGGAGAGTCAGGGGCAGAGCTGTTCGGAGCACTGGGTCTCCGGGAGGCAGTGGAGAGCCACTGGCCAAGGCTGTGCTTAGCGTAGCTACACCACTGGCTCTCTGCCATCTCCTGCTACCAGGTGCAGCTCCATGGGGCTGCAGAGACTCCAGTCACTGTGCTGTGCTCACCACTGTGCTTGGAGCCAGGGTTGCACTCAGAGCGGCTCTGCCACTGGTTCTCTTGCTGCCTCCCACCACCGGGCTGAGTTTCGTAGGGCTAGTGGAGCCACTTGGAGCACAGCCCTGGCTCTCCCCGACCTCCTGCCTCCAGGCTGTACTCCGAGTGGCTCTGCCAGCCCCACAGAGCTGAGCCTGGAGGCAGGAGGCAGCAGAGAGCCACTGGCCAGGGCTGTGCTCTGAGCAGCTCCAACACCAGCTGTCCTGCCGCTGGATTGAACTCTGAGGGAAGACCTTGGCACAGCCCTGCAATCCGCAGCCCTCCCATTGCAGCTAGCACCAGTATCCCCCCCAGAAAGAGCTGGGAGAAGTGATGAGATTGCTGGGGGAAAGATCGGGGAACTGGGGAATCCAACCAGGAACAGGGATCCTGGTTCGATTCCCCAGCCCCCTGTTCAATTCCCCAACGAGCCCAGCTTCAAAACTGAAAACATTTGGAAACGTTTTGAGTGCCCTTGTTTCATTTTGAAGCTGTTTCAAAGCCTTTTGTTTCATTTCGATTTCGCTGTTTCAAGCTCAAAACGCATCAAAACAGCTTTGAAATGACACACCCATTGAAATCTTGTACAGCCCTACCAATGATGTCCGCAGAGCCCTCTAGTAGGAACACAGGCTATGGCAACAGAGCACGTTTTCTGCTGCCAGTTCAGCTATACGACCTTTCTGAAAAGAATTTGGCTAAGACAGTAGAAGCCCTCGAATCTCAACGTAGCTATGACTAGATCAAGGAGTTTCTGCTGGCTGCAGAGAGAAGGTGTGTAGGTGCACACATTTGCTCTGTTTCTTACTTTTTCAGAAGGTTGGATTCTGCTGAACACTATGCTCTGCAAGGGCATGAGGTATCAATACATATCATTAGCTCTGCAATAACCAAGTATTTTAAACTGATGTCTGGAGTGGAGAGTCGAGAGCGATGTCTTGCCCTTAATAGCCCATGAAAATGTTGAACCTTGGTGGCTCTGTCTTCCTGCAGTGATTTCAGTGAAGTGGCACAGAGGACAGAATGCATCCTCAAGGGTGGAGTTTTAAAGTTCAAAGCAGCTTCCCTTTTTAAAAAGAAAACAAAAATCTACTGATGTAATGTAGGATCTTTAGAGAGGGAGACTCTCCCTGCGGTGCTTGTACAGCATCTAGTACCACTGGGACCCTAGTCCAGGACCATCCGTCCCAGGTACTGCTGCAACAGAAATGGTACCTAATGACGAAGAGCAGTTTGACACTTTGCAAGGAGCTCGACTCCACTTCCAGCACCGTAGATGCCATGTGGGGACTTCTAAAAGAAACTGTAGCATTTGATCTTTTTTTAACCCAGAAATGTAGGTCTCCACATGAAGCCTTGGTTATACAAGCAAATGAGCTAAGGTGCTGTTAGAAGGGGAAAATACATAGGCGTGTGTTATTCCAAATTTAACAATCCACAAAATAACCCTGATCCTCAGCTGTAGGCAAGAAACAGACAGTACAACTCAGGAGAGCTGGCTACAGGCTGGGATGGTCACAGGCTAGGCTAGTCTCCCAGGACAAGTCAAAGCAGCCTGGTGAACTGTAAATCACACTAGCTACCAGTGGTCCTAACTAGTTATCATAGTAACTGGGCAGCAGAGTACAGGCCACATCTCCCTTTCCCCCATCCATGCTCCCCACATCTTGTTCCAGGAGAGGGCACTACAAGAGCCTCAGCACAGACTGTACCACTGACAGAGCCTTTGACAGCAACATCACAAACTACTTTACCCCAGGTGTACAATGTCAATGGCCCAAAGGCAACTAAGGACTAGGACCAGTGCTACATATCCAGGTTGTCAACTACACGACTTTATGCTAAAGCTGTCTTCATTAGCCTCAAATATTTTCCTCCAGATGGAGTGATTAGACTGGCAGAAGAACTGAGCCCTACACAGCACCAAAGTGCCAAAGCTGACTGGAAGCAATTCTTTATTTCTAAACATGTGCAGGTCTCAGAGCACCCTCTTGTGACAACTCAAAGGCAGTGCAAAAGCACTCAAATACCAGGTCTCTAGAAAAGCACTTTCTTCAAATTAGTGAGATGGAGAAAAAGTCAGAAGAGCCAACATATTTCATTTTCAACTCAATTATATGGTAGAAACTTCTAGGCTAAAATTAACTCTGCAGCAAGCAAGTCTTGTAAAACTGAGAAGAACATTCCAACCAATATAGTAAAATATTAAAGGGATTTGCCTAGAAGTGACTTTTTAGTGTTAAATAGCTGTTTTGGAGCACATGGAAACATAAATATTCTTTAAGTTTTAAAAACCTTATATATAACACCTATCTATGTGTGTTAAATGATGCATATCTTTATAACACATATCTTCTTTAAATTGAACATATAACACACATATTATTTAAAAAGCTGCATTAAATTCATATTACCTAAAAAGAGTACTTCCACGGCCCAAACATGTAGCTCTGGGTGTTCACAGGTTAACCTTTCTGGATGTGAGTTAAGAACTGTACTATTTTCAAGCTACTTTCTCAGACTAATTTTTGTGTCTCAGGCTCATATTATTAATACGCAAATACCTAGAGCACAATCAGCATGATCATTTTTACCTTTATCTTCCCTGCAGCACATTCATTTGTTCTGTCTTCTCCATAGATTCCTGAAGCTCCATCCCTTGTGTGCTGCTACCATTGGTCACTGGAGCACCTCTCTTCACTCCCACTGCAGCCACTTCAATATCTGGATGACACACGCAAGCCACTAAGAGAAAATAAGTCAAATTGTTTTTATCAAGTACACCCCTGTATACCCTTTTGCAAATATAAATTGTGAACTGAAAGCTGTTAAGCCCTTTTGACCCAAGTGCTTAGCCAACATGCATTTCATTGCGAGTTGTTTTTTTATTAGGGAAGAAAAAAAATAGCTGATGGACTCAGGTAGACAAGGTTCTTTGAGTAGATGTGATATCTTTTATTAGACCAACTGAGTAGTTGGGAAAAAAATCTTAGTAAGCTTTCAGGCGCAATCACCCTTTTTCAGTCATAAGGTATCTCACAGACATAGGGATAGACATAGGGAGTTTCATAAGGAGACTCCCTATATCTGAAGAAGGGTGATTGCACCCAAAAGCTTGCTAAGAACTTTTTTCTAGCTATTCAGTTGGTCCAATAAAAGTTATCACATCTACTCAAACAACCTTGCCTGCCTGTGTCCTTAAACCAACATGGCTACAACCAAAAAACCCAGCAGCCTGATGGAGTCAGGCATTTCTGCAAGTAATTCTCAGGCTGTTTTTTAGGCCTTCCTTGTTACATTTCCTATGCCACCACTCTCAAAGAACCAGGCAGCATCATTGATACTTGGATGTACACAGGCTTGAGTACGAGCCTAGAAAGCAGGTTTCTCTCTTCCCTGGTTTAAAAGGAACTGCTTTTCATTCATGCTTTCCACGTGCATCTCAGATGCACAAGTTTTGCATGCATCTTTTTCTGCCTGGAAAAGTAGGCAGAGACAGGCTGGTTGGAGGAAGAAAGGGAAGAGATCCAACGACAACAACAAAAAAAGCATACATTTCTTTCAAGGAACAAGAGAAATTTTCAAGAGCCCTCAGAAAAATTGGACTTGCACTTCTTTAGGAATTAATTCCTTGACATATAACAGGGAGATGTGTTTCAAGTTTTCCAGCCAAGTTGGTTTGAACAGTGTTTTTTGTTTTCCTTACCATCACAATTTATCCAAAACAATCTTTCTCCAGGAAGCTGGATTTTCTCTGGAAACGGCTTGGTGGGGAGAGGCTTGAGAGTAACTAAACTGTGAATACTTTGGTCTATAAACCATGCTGTACCAGAAGTGTGGAATTCATGTCAAAAAATCCATCTAGCCTTGGCCCAGATAGAACCTTTATAGATCTGGGAATGACTATAGGGAATGGGAAATTATTTTGGGTGGAAAGCCATTTTCCCAGTTTTGGCAAGCCCTTGAGGGCTGCATGGGTAGCCCTGCTCCTTGATAGGTGCCCTAACCCCTGGTTGCCATCTTGGCACCAGAAGTCCTACCCCCTGACTCCTGACCTTTGCCACCAGAAGTCCCTCCTCTTACCACCCCCCCCCCAGAAAAACTCCTTTCAGCAAGGGGTTTTGCCATCTCTGAATCACAAAAATACCAAATCATATTTTAAAAATCAAACATGTACTACAACATTCATTAATTTCATTAAAAAAACCTGTCCTGATTTACATCTGGATTTTTTGATCACAGCCCACATTTCTCTATGCAGAGCATGCTGGCGGAGGATGGACTTCACCTATCGCCTAAGGGTAAGCGTTTCTTTTCTTCCAGGTTGGCTGAT
>JAGPOW010000261.1:184217959-184298604 GCA_030014935.1 Caiman crocodilus
AGGTCCTATGACCCTGGCACTCGTTCCTGCCATTGGCGGGGGGTCAGACTAGATGGCCTGCTCTAGGCCCCTTCTGACCCTAGGCACTATGATACTATGTGTATGTGTAATATACATAGACATGACAGTACAATAGCTTAAAATGAAGTCTGATACTATTGTATATTGTGGGAGGGTGTGGGCAGGAGGGTGGGTATGTGGGGCATGGGGGAGGGTGTGTGTATAGAATTTGTGGGTGGGTAGATAGGTGTGGGTGGGTATGGGCTTTGTGGGGGGCTATGAGTGTGTGGGGAGAGGGTGGCTGGAGAGGGTTATGACTTGTGTGGAGGGGGAGGTTTGCCCACAGCCTGTCCCTGCCCTACCCATGCGGCAAGCAGAGCCCCTGCAGCACTCTTGCAAGCCCGGTCTCTGCATTTCTGCTGCTCCGGCAACTGGCATGGCCCCCGTACTCCCACTCGCTGCCACTTCCCCACCACTGCCCCAGCCACTCTGGCACCATGTCTGAGATGCTCCTACAGTCCCAGCACTGCACCTAGGAACCATGTGATACAGGGGTGCAGTTGTGGGGGGGGAGAGGGGGAAGCAGGGAAATGGCTGCAGCTGTCAGGGGGAACAGGCAGCAAGCAGGCGCGTGGAACACAGCAACAGCCGAGCAGGAGAGCAGGGCCCATACCAGTGCCCCAGTGCCAGGCTGGTGAGACCCAGAGCTGGGTGGCAGGAGCACAGGGTCTGGCCTTCCAGGGACTCTGTGGAGCCAGGCTGAGCTGCTCAAGAAGAGAGAGGAGGGAGCCACCCCCGTTTCACTAAGCCCCTGCCACCCCAATCCCACGCTCCTGCTACTCTGCTCTGGGCCCCCCTGGCACTGGCCCCTGTGCACTGGCACAGGCCCTGCACTTCACCTGGCTGTTTCATGCACTGCTCCTTACCCCTGCCTGCCATAGCCATTTCCCCACTCCCCCACCCACGGGCACCACATGGTTCCTGGCTGCAGCACCAGGACTGCAGGAGCCAGGCCAGCCCGGAGGACTGGGGCGATAGCCCAAGGTCCTCCCCTGCCTGCTTTCTCCTCCACCCCTGTCTTATCTGTATTTCCCTTGGTGCAGGGAGGCAGGAACAGTCCCAGGCTTCCAGAAGCCCATGCTAGGCAGAGGCTTCCAGCTGGGGCTTGCAGCAGAAGGGCTGAAGAGGAAGAGGAAGGGCTCAAGAGGGCTGGGCCAGACTTGGTGCTGCAGTTGTTAAGTTCTGCCACTGGCTCCTCCTGGGTCCTACTGCCCCTAGGTCCTGTCATCTTTGACAGGCAGCCAGGAGCAGATACATATTAATTTTCTAAATTCTTTACAGGCTCCACAGGCCAGATAAAATTACCTGGTGGGCCTGCAGGCTGTATTTTATCAGCCCCCATTCTAAAAGGAGAGAGAGATTCTCAATAGTTTAAAATGAAGATGGTCTGAGTAACCAGTCCCACCCCTGGTCACTTAGGGAAATTTTGATAATAGAGTCCTGATGAGTATCTGTTCTAGCTTGTCTTATGATTTTGATTGAATTTTGCAGCATAATAGATAGGTAGAACAAATAGAAGATGAGGGCAGTTTGGAGCACCCTGATTGAGAGGCTCTGTTCTAGAGAAATAAGTCAGGAACATTCTTGCTATTGTATCTTCTGGCAGTACAACCATTGTTCATTGAAATAAAAAGACATATATACTTATGACTTGTAGGCTGCCTAGCACTTCCTGGCAGCAGTATAATATACAGAGGATGTTACATAAGAGCTACTAAATTCATGGACTCAAATGGATCATAAAAGTTGGGGGGCGGGGTGGGAAAAAAGCCTTCTAATGGTAAGCTGCTGGGCAGCAGTCCTGTACAATGTTTGAAGCCTCAGGGTACAATTTGTATTAAAATGTCAGTACTAATTACCAGGCCTATGCCTGCTTTCCTGACCATGCCAGATTGTTTTCTAGGTTACTAGTGCTGTGTCCATTTTAACAGGAAAACTCTTAGGCAAGGAGTCTTCCAATGGGATACTATTCACCACTGATGTAATGCTGGCAATGTTAATTCTTATAGCCAACCTACTCTTAATTCCATCACACAACTGGAACAGTGCAAAAACCTTGTTTATGCTTTTCCATTACTTCTAGGATTATCTCTATAAGTTGCACTTCCTAAAGTCAGTCTTCCAAGGACAATCTCATTATTGTGCTCCTTTTCTCTGAATTCCTTCTGATCAATCAATATATTTCTGATTACGAGATTCCTACAACTGAACACAATTTCTGCTGGGGTCACAATGGACCAAAAGTGTTTGCTCTCTGCTCACTGACAGTAGGTCTTCATGTATGCAGCCTCTAATTGCACTGGCCTTTTGTGGCAGCCATCACATTACATTGCAACATCCCATTTAATTGGACAGAATGCAAAGTCTCCCAAATCACCTTTGGCTTAACTGGCCTTGAAGTTTCTCCCTTCTCAATTAATATCTAGTATTTATATCAAGTTCCTCTGCCCACAGATAGTAGATTGCATCTTTTGAAGTTGAATCTCACTACGATTTTCTGCTTGCCAGTCTCATCCGCTTACATCTGTTTCTATTATTACTCAGTCCTCTCTGGTGCCTATAGCTGCTGCTTATTTATTATAAGCTGTAAAGTTTGCTAGCATGCTGCTTAGTCCCCGTTATAAATCCAAATAAAAAGGTATTTAATAACAGGCCTGACAAAGGTCCCCTCAACTCATCTCAGTACTCTGCTTTTTAACTATCACCATTTATATCTTGTCCATATACAGGGTATGTTTATGCCCCACTCTAAACAACACACAGTATAAAAGTCCAAGTTGACCCTTTCCCTAGAGTTATTGCTTTGCTGTTCAATTTTTTAATACAATTGTAGTCAGTTCCACAGTTGTTTGAACAATACCAGGAAAAGCAGTTCTGTAGAATCACTTCACTCCTCAGACAGTTGGTCACAAACCACAGATTTTTCTATCAAAGTTTTTGAACCAGGTCTCTCTCTAGCATAATTTACAAATTACACACATTATGGCTTGATTTTATGGCTATGTGAGAGTCATACATTCCAAGACGAAAGTATTAAGCACCTTAAAAGCCCAGGATAAAGCTGAATAACAGACAACCAGATAATTTTCATTTGATTTTATTGATATTCATCTGTGAAGAAAATTTAAGTTCTCTCTTTCTGACACATTACAATCATTTTTTTTCCTGGCAGTTAGATAGTTCCTACTGTCTCTTTAAAGGCTAAGTAATACTTCCCAATCTCATGATAAAGTTTAACATTTTAAATCCTCATATGGTATTGCTTTTTCTCTCTGGGTACATAAAATGGTCCATATAAGTCTATGATGTTTCAGAAACAATTGTTATTCTAGCTACTGTTTTAGGATACATTCAAATAAAAAGATACTTAAAGTTACTTGCAATAAGTGCACACATACAACAACAAATAGAGCTGATGACATTTTACTAAAACATTTTTTAAGTTCATAGAATAAATAGAAGTCTTCAAAACACATGTAGTATTTGGATCATGTGTTTTCTCTCAAAATATCCTTAGTGTCCATTGTACTACTCTAGTATCTACCTTATTCAAAAAAAAAAAAAAAACAACCAAAAAAACCCAAAAAACCAGAAACAAAAACAAAACACCCATCTCTTGTCACAAAGACTAAAAGACAGTTCCATTTTTACAAGAAATGGTCAGTGCTAATGATTTAGTAACAGTCTGGTACAAATGGCAATTCATGGCAGTTACAAGTAGTGCATTATTGGTGGCAATAAATAAACTGGGTGCTTGAATTGCAAGGGGAAAAAAGTAGATGCCAGAAGTTTAAAAAACAAACAAACTGGAAGCTGAAAGATGGTCTTGCTTTGGCTATGAAGTAAGCAACTTTTTTGTCCATTTTTATTTCATGAGCTATCGAATCTTATTACAAGCACCTAAACACAGAATTGGGACAGGCAGGGAGGAATATTTCAGCATACATTAGGATCTTCTGACCAAAATCCCAACTGTTCCTTCTACCAAGGTTGGACCTGTAGGAAAACAAGTTTCTCTGAAAACAGTGAAAGACAGACAGACTCTCACTCAGGGTTACAAAACCACTTAACAGTTAGTTTTGTAATTTTTATGTATAAAATCTGTAGAGAAAACAGGCAAACAGAAGCTCAAGTTGTTCTCTTTCACTTGTACCAATCTGCTACTAAATGCTTTTGTGGTTCTTCCCTGCATGGTATTTCACAGACACACCTTTTCCCAATACTGCTTAAGATTGTTCTAAAAGAACACTATATTTTTCCAATCCATTCAGCTATTTTGGCTCCCAGAATGAGGTTGCCATGTTTCTTTATGATTCATCAACACTACTCGTAGGGATAGTTTGCAAGGCGTGTGGTTTCAGTGTTAGCAATGAACATAATATAAAGCATTTTCCCTTCCACAGTCCAGTGCAGCATCAGGGGAGGTGAAAAAAAGCCAACACAAAAAGTCACACAGAATATAGATGTGACAGATGAAACAGCAGTAGTGGAAATATATCATTGTTTCAGGCACCCGGCAGACCTGCTGACCTAAAAAAAATGGTTAATTCAAGTTTTATGATGGGGGGTATGGTAGAAAACAACAGAAGTCTCATTAGGTCAGGCATGCATTCAAATAGCCCACCACCACAAATGCAAAATGTAAATAACAAATGCTGAACAGTGATTTCTAAAGCATTTAATGAAGTATAAATGCTCCCAGGCTCACAGGCGCCATGTGTGCTGTTATTCAAAGTCTCAGGTATTAATCAATAACCCAACGGCCTTACTATGTTTTCCAACTGTCAAGTTAGCGTAGCTACAGAATTTCACTTTTCTAGTTATGATGTTTTGTCTCTTTTTTCAGTGCATCTTTAAAAATAACCCTTTCAAAAGGTTAGCAGGTTAAACCCTCAGTACAGCAAATTGCAGTGTTAAGAACATTTTGCACTCAGTTGACAGTAAAATAATCCAATTAGTTACAATATATCAGATTCAAGTACATATTTACACATTGTACAAATTTACATGCTTCTCCCATTAGGCACAAAGTTGATTTGTCAAACTCAGGAGGCAATGGAAGAAAAACGAAACAAAAAGGATTGGAAAAGGAAGATTCCTGGTATCTGTTTAAAAGACAAGCCATAAAAATTAAATCCTTCACCGTAAACTAGTTTGCTTCGGTAGCTTGGCTCCCATGAGGATGCCTGAAGTGAGAGTTGCAGGGCCTTTCATCTGCATGCTGGAGCCCACCATAGTTGGGAAGCTCCGGTTCCTTCGAATGCCGCTGTTCAGTTGAATGCCCCCAATGGCACTTGTTACAGTAGGGCAGCCCAAGGGTAGACCTTCTGGTGCCAGGCCTGTGGGAACATAGGCCCTCACTGGTCCCTGTGCCCCACAAAGAAGAGGTCCCTGGTCATCACTTACGGAAGGAGCTTGTGATTGCCCCGAACTAACTACTTTGGCAATCCCGAACCGCTTCACTTTGTCCACAAGATTAAGGTTGGAGACAGACACATCCGTCTGACTCTCACTGTTCCTGATGTTCTTTTTATTTCTCACCTCTTTCAAAATGGAGCTGGCAGGTTTGGAAGCCAGGAAGTTGTCATAAGGTGGACTGGTGCATTTGAATTCAAAAGATGGAGGGGAGGAAGAGGGAGTCTGCATAGGGGAGTTTGGAGGAGTCGAAGGAATGATAGCCATTTTAGGAGACTGTGCGGTCAGGAGAGTGCCCTTGCTAGCTCTGTCCCAGCTTTGTGGATTGTACACGGCTGCAGAGATCCCCCGTTCTTTAAGCAGCCACACCAGTCCCAAGGATGTGCTCATAGTAGTCGTTGATTCCCGGAGGTTAGTGAAGGATTCTGCTAAGCTTAAACGTCGAGGGGTGCACGGGGTAGCCACTGGGGTGCCTTTTAAATTGCTAACGCTGCCACAAGCTGGAGTAGGTGCTGCGTTAAGGCTGAAAATAATAGAAGTTGAATTAATATCTTCTTAAAAATCACAATCTACGTAAAAATTTTAGAAAGTAAACAGGCCTTCCATTTCCAAGAACATTTGAAAGATGGACCCAGAAATGTATCCTGTATCCAGAGTTTACATGAATTGCAAGTTTTGTACAAGCAGCCATTCTCCAAGTGCAAAGCTTTAAACATGATATTTGTCCAGGACAAATGGATTAACAGTTTCCAAAATCCAAACAAACATTTGACACCATCTCAAATAAATGGTCTTAAATAGTTTGGCATCTATAGGCTTTGCTCACTGACTGCAAGGGGCCAAATAACTGACCCTAAAAATCCCAATTGTTTCAATGAGATAAGGATTAAATAAATGTGAGTTTACTACCAGCTTCTAAAAGACTGAGATGTAGCTAAGAGCCACAGTTTTGAACCTACTACTCAAATGGCTACACTAACGCTTATGGCTCCAGCAATGCTGCCTTTGCTGTATGGCAGGCTACAAATAATGGGAAGCAGAACCTATAACAGCAAGATGAGCTCGAGTGTAGCCTCTGTTTTAGCTGCTGCAGAAGAAGTATAGCAAAGCAGCTGGAATTCAGCATTTTCACTGACATGCTTAGCTAGAATTATCCCCTTTGCATGTAGCGGAAAATGTGCAAAAAAAGCATTGTGGATTAATTTTTAGAGGTGCTGAGCACTCACTGCCAGAGAAGCTCCTACTAGAAACTCAGTACCTTTGGGGAGAACAGGTAGAGAAAAAAAAGCAAAAGAAGCCATTCACTACCAATTGCTTGTTAGTTGAGTGATTGACAACTTGGCAGGAAATTAAATATGCAAAGATTTATTTGTATAGCTGTGGTCCACGAGTACTCCCCCTCCTCCACACCAAAACCAAAGCAACCTAGGCAATAGGCCAGAAGGTGGGAAATAAAAATGGAAAGCAGTAATGACTATACATTTCATATACAAAATATCTGTGGATTAAAAACCATATACTCCATGGCACTAATTCTGGTGCACTTCCTCCTTCTCAGCTGCCAAGCCCTATCCCACGGATGAGGACTGAACTCAACTTCCATTCCCAAAAAATTAACAGCACAATGGTAACTAAATAACGTTACATCTGTATGAGCCCTACTCAAAGTCTGAAGTCAAAAGAACTGCCTGCTATAGTTATTTACCATCCAAGACATGGTAACATTGAAAATCTCCTGTTTTGCCCACATAGAAAGGACCAATGAGACTGCATTCAGCAGTCATAAAATGGTTGGGAAATCAATTTTTAAGGTTTGTTAGTCACTTTACACTTCTGGCTGAAGGTCTGTATTTGCAGTCACATAGGCACAGTTTAACCTTTTTGTTTGAAAGATGTTCAACTGTATCCACAAAGACAGGCAGTGCTAGGGAGTGGAGTTCAACTGAATTACATTTAAAAGGTTTTATCTGCACTTGAGAGTCTATCAGAATAGCTATTCTGGTAAAGCTCCATGTGGAGGCAAGCCCTTTAGTAACAAACTTCATCCTCTTTGTGCCCAGAGAGACAAAATCTTAGGATCTACCGTGATTAGAGTTTGTAGTGAGGTTTTAACACAAGTTAATAGATTGCTAACGGACTCAAACTAAATTAACACTACAGGCAACTCCCATTTAACACTCTTAATTGGTTCCTGAAAAACCAAGCGTTTAGCAAAACAAGCGTTAAGCCAAACTGAAAGTATTTGACGGTGACCGCAATTATTTTTAACGACCCAAGATGATGACCATAAGCATTATAACGAAACTCACCGAGCAATAAGGGAAATCAGATATCAATTTAAAATGAGTGTTATAGTGAAATAGCACTAAGCAAAATAGCGTTAAGCAGAGGTTGCCAGTACAAGTTTATACACTCCTTGAACATTTCTTCTTAGATACCTAAGAGTTATAGCCACAGGACCGAATGCTAAATAATGTCTATTTAGCATTAGGCAAGCAGTTAACTTGAGTTAAAAAACAGGACCAGACACTTTAATCCTGACATATCACAGAGCATGACAGCTTTTTAACTGGTTTGGTCAAGACATATGTAAAGCACCAATAATTCAAAGTGCTGCTCCTTCCCTGTGGTCAAGCAGGGCCAGAGAAATTGTGTTGTGTATGGTCAGGAAACAGTGCATTCCCCCGAGTAATGTTCTATATAGGAATTCTCCACACATCTACAACAGATTCCCCAGCTGCAAAAAATGTAACATACAGCCAAGGACTATCGCAAGGTTTATCAGTGTTACCATTCCAATTTGACAGCTCTCAGCTGCCTGGGAAATTAATTTCCTTGCACCCCCTGGTGGCTTTTTGTCACAGCTGAAACAGGCAAACAATTTTATTCCATGCTCTCACAGGCTTGGGAACAGTGGTAGGGGGAGGGCTCCTTATGGTAGCCAAGAAGGTAACACATGACCGCTACAGCAGTGCACACACACACTTGGAAGGCAAGGCTGAGAACAGGGAGAAGTTAGTTAAGAATGTGTCTTTCTGCCACATACTGAAGCTGCATTTTGTATTTGATTACTTGATGGTGGCAACAATAAAGAGCCATGAACAAAAAGGCAGTCACAATAGTACACTGCATCACTTGGCTAAAAATAGGGGTATCCATGCAGTCCTAAAAAGCCAGGGGAGGTGAGGAGGCAGAGAAGGGAGAAGGAGAAAGTTTACTCATGAACTAATTTGTAAAGATTGGAACCAGAGACATTTTGGAAACTAGGGATGCTACCAATAATGGTCAAATTTAAGTGATATACAAATAAAACATACCAAAGAACAGCCATAAACAATCTTTCTGGCCTTCTTGGATAACCATAGGCACCAAGTCTGTGGGTGCTCCAGGGCTCAAACACCCACCAAAAAAAAATTAGCAGGTGCTCAGCACATATGAGCCACAGCTGTTTTGGTTTTGTGTGTTAGATCTCTGTGGCTGCTTGCACATGCTTAAAAAAACCAAACAAACCAAAAAACCAAAAACCCACTTTACTGGAAGCAGCAGCACATTATTTCAACCCCACTCTGCAGTATCTGCAAAGATTGAGTGCTTCAGCAGGGCTTCTTGATGCTTAGCTAAAGCTGAGTCAATCACCTATTACATAATAGCACCAAAAAGGCCCATTAAAGCACCCTATCTTTGTAGGCATTGGGCGAGCCAGGTTGAAGTAATGTGCTGCCTTTTCCGGGCATGTACAGGGCTCAGCTATCCCTTCCCCCCCCAGCAAAAAAAAAAAGAACCCATCAGCAAAAACCAAAGTCAGCGTCAATATGAATGACCATCTTTCCCCCTCTTTCCAACTCTCTGCTTTATTTCATTTTACCATAACAGAGGTTAACATTTCTGCTACTTTGCCAGCATAGATATACACTGAAGTCTAGAAGGGTATGAAAAGAGATGTTACAGTTGTATTATATTCCTGTATCACCTTAATTGGAAGGATTTTTCCCACCAAAATGAACTGCTTCAAGGCAGCCCAAATACACCCATAGGAAATAAAACAAAAGTAGACCCAAAGTGGCCTAAGTACCTCAACCTAGTGACAGCGCCAGGGTTAGGTTTAAGATCAGCACCTTGCTTTGCTATATGAAATTTAGTCTGGTTAGAATGTAACCTGTGTTAGGATGTTAGATTGAAATGCAACCGGTGGGGTAAATATCTAACCTCTTTGGGTTAGCTGGTGCCACACACACTAGCATTCCTTCTACATGACCCTGCCAGCACAGAAACTGCAGGCAGTATTGCTCACCCCCTGCCACGCTGGGTCATAGTGTCTGCCCTATATCTCCTCTCAGCATAACGTGACATAATGCAGTTTCATCGTCCTCCTCACATGACCTGTGAAGAATCGTTTATAGTTTAAGGAGTTCCTCCTCACCGTTGATATCATCACATGTTTGTGACTATTTACATACTGGGGTACCAATGGCCCTGAGAATGGACTAAAATGAAGCTGAATTTAGTTCCCAGTTATAGCAAAATGGAAGTTTAGCAGTCAATGCAGTCTCAGGGAGATAATTATGGACATAATGGAGCTTACTTCTACATTGTCTATTTTCTAAAAAGAGGAGCTGCAGCAAAATCAAAGTATCTTATTTAAGTAGGGGTACTAGAAGGGAAAAGTAATGCCTTGCCACTTTATTTATACCCCCCGGGGGATGAATGCATAAACAGTCAGATCTGCCATCATATACTTGTACTTCTTTTCTAAATACACATGCTCTACTATGTGTTCACAGTTAGCCATACTTTATCAAATGCCCCAGATACAGGTCACATCAATTCAGCACCAGTTTGGTTCCCAAGCAATATCCTTCATTAATTTAGATCTTTGAAATAAATCCCGAATAAGGAAACATTAAGTACTCTCCCTTGTGGAGACTGGTGAAAGCTGAAGATGGTGGAAGTGGAATGATACTGGGTGTAAGCCTGCTATAACTGGAAAAAAAAAAAGTGATGGCACAAGTTGGGCCTCCAACTTGTTATGAAAGTATGCCGTGAGGTCCAATTCTTTAATTTTCCTTGATCATCAAATCCTTAGTCCCTCTACAAAGACTAATCCTGTGCCTATTGATGACCTCTGTTATAAAGCTGCCTGCTCAAGTGACTAAACAGAGTCATCTCTTCATTTCAAATAGTTACATTGATATATAGTAGGCAGCTCTCATTATACTTTTAAGCCTGCATCAAATTGAACAGGGGAGATATTTTCAAATGCTTTCCCCAGCAAGGACTGCCACTCTCCAGCTCTTCTCTTTTTGCTTAAATGATTAATCCCTCAATCCTCTGTGGGTAAAATTCACCCCTGTAGAGCAAGAGAAAAATACTAAGTAAAAAAAAATTTTGAGGGCTTACATGGAAATCCATGCTGGTGCTTTACATGACAGCTCATTTCACTGTGTATAAACACACAAACTTGATACATCCAATTGATGTTCAGGTGTAAACTTGTAGGAAGCCCCTGGTTAAAATACTGTAGCAAATCAATGTAAATCTACACCTCTTCCATTGTGATTCGGTTTTGCCAAAGAATCAAGCCTCACACATGCTCTTGCATCAAATGCAAAACTTGTTTAGTCACTTTTTGGAACAAACTTATGGATGCTCTTAGGATCTTCAACTCAGGCAGGATCCTGAGAGCAGCCATGGACACAACAGGTGCCACTAATAGCAATCACTTGACATTTTTTTCCAGCCAGTTATATGTGCATAGTAGGAGTGAATGAACAGGGTTTGTTTCTTGGTAGCTGTCCTGGGTTGCTGCAAAAATGAGGCAGGTGCATTGTTCTTCATTTCTGATTCTTCCCCACATTTGAACTACAGAACATAGATGCTAAAATATTTCCTATTGGCTCGCCAAAGCTGAATCCTCCACATATCCCTCTTAAAATTGGGTTAGATTTAGCAGAGAGTGTAAAGAGAGAAGAACGCTTTGGAGATGTGTTATAATTCTCCCCATTCCCAGAAAGGATATCACCATTGCTATGTCTTTCCTTATGCCAGGGGTTGGAAGCAAAAGCTTGCTAGCCAATGGCTTACATCATGACTTATTTCATCTCTCTAGAGGATGGTGACAAATCCTTGAATTCCTTTGGTGCCTCTAAAAGCCCTTACCTTGGAGTGACTCGCGTGAGCTCATCAGAGGGGTGCAGAATGCGGCAGGTGGTGAAGGTGAAGGTGGAGTTGGTTTGTGACATGCACTTCCCAGGATGATGTACTAAATTTAAAAAAAAAAAAAGCAAATTCTTTGCATTTATACATAAAAGGAAAATAAAAAGGTCTGTGTGCTCATAAACAGATGCAAAAAGTGATGTGATACCTGGACTGGATCAGTGCAAGGAAGGCAAACACACAAGCTCAATGGGTTATTGCAACTGGGAATCATTCTGCAAAGAGACAGTGAGCCAAGTTGGTCTGAAGGCAAGTAGGAAGCAGAGTAGATTTACACCTTATAGACTAACCAAAGTAGATATAGACATATATCTACTTTGATATAGTAGATTTCATAGACATCAGGGCTGGAAGGGACCTTGCAAGATCGGGTCCAGCCTCCCAGGAAGTCAGTTACGGTCAAAGGATCCCAGCAAGATAAGCATCCAAATATTTCTTAAGAGTCCAGAGTAGGTGCTTGCACCACCTCTGGGGGAGTCTATTCCAGGCCTTGGGGGCTCAGACAGTAAAGAAGTTTTTCCTTATATCCAGCCTAAACCAGTCTTGGAGGAATTTGTGACCATTGGACCTCGTCATCCCTTGGGGTGCTCTGGTGAATAGGCGTTCCCCCAGGTTCTGATGCATACCCCTTAAGTACTTGCAGGCTGCCACCAAATCACACCTGAGCCTTTGCTTCTCCAGGCTGAAGAGTCCCGTGGCTCTCAGTCTCTCCTCATAAGGCCTGTTCTCTTGCCCTCTGATCATGCGCGTGGCTGTCCTCTGGACTCTCACACTTCTCCACATCCTTTTTGAATTGTGGAGCCCAGAATTGGATGCAGTACTCCAGCTGTGACCTCACCAAGGCCAAGTTCAATGGGAGGATGATATCTTGGGACTTGCTCAAGAAGCATCAATGAATGCAAGCCAGAGTTTTGTTCACTTTACCAACTGCTGTATCACATTGGATGCTTATGTTCATCTTGTAGTCAATCATAACCCCCCAAGTCTCTTTCAGCCATGGTGCTAGTGAGTGTAGCACTGCCAAGCTTATAAAGTGTGATGCAGGTTTCTCCCCCCAACCAGGTTGAGCAAAAAAAATTTGCCTTTGTGCCTAAAAGAATTAAATCCTGAAGACTTGAGCATTTCAGCCTTCCTACTGATCCAGGCCAAAGGTATCTCATTACCTTTTATGTCAGTAATGGATCCAACTATTCTGTGCAAGCTAAAGGTACAGAAACATTAGTTGGAAAGCTCTGGGCTCTGTACATACTGTAAGTTCTCATCAACTTTTTCCCCTTTCACATCCATAAGGAATATCATTACTTTTTTGGATCCACTACTGTACATCTGTGACATGTACTCCACTACTGTACTCCCATGCCTCCCAAAGATAGAATGACCTCATATGCAGGATATAGCAATTTTTGAGCATTCATAAGTATGTGCACTATGATGAGTGTGGACCAACATTTTGGTACCTCCAGTGGTTAATTTTATTTAAAAAATTAGATCCTGGGGACAAATTAAAGATGAGGTGATAGGATTTATAATAAATAATTAAGCACTCAAGCCAGTGATCTTTAGAGGAGAAATTTGGTAGGTTTTTTTTCTTTAAATAATTGCTATAACATGCAGCTGTGGAATATAGTTCTTTACAATGTAATTAGAAAGTTTAAGAGCCATGCAACTGAAAAGCTTGTTGAAGAACACAAAATAAGTTAAAGTACTATATCAAAGATATCATGATTGCATAGGTTCTTCTACTTCATAATTGAGCTTCTAAAAATAGTGATCAAAACAACATGCACAGTAAAACATGCGTGTGATTTCCCCACCCCATCACCCCCTCCCCAACCCCTTGAGACATTCCCCAAGTAGATCACATGTTACTATTGCAGTATGCAACTACTCCACAGTTTGCACTGGCCAGACACCATTCAGAACTTCCAGAGTGCTCAGCAATATGTAAAGTAAGTTTGAATTGTTGTTGTATTTCCCTTCTTTATGTGACAGTCAAGCAGTCCTTAAAGACTATGGGAAAGCAAAAGGAAAAAAGCAGGGAGTGGAAACAGAAGGAAGTTTCTAAGTATGTGACAAGTGATCACTAAGGAGCTGACTTCTCCATCCATTTAACAAAAGAACACATTGCTGCATATTAAGGGAAGTCTCTGGTATGTTTGTAATTAAATACACTGGAGTAGTATGAAAGCAAGCTTGACTGTTAGTACAATATTTAAGAAAAGCAACTACTTCACCTCCAGACATGATCCTTGACAGAATCCAGTTGCTTTAGGAGATTAGTGTAAACCATGTAAATAACTACTATGTAAGGGAGTAAAGCCTAGCAATCATGATTCTCTGCACACCATAGAGATAAAATAAAAACTAAAAAAGGATCTCAAATAACCTGTCATGAAAAGTTATTTGGACAAAACGAAGGATTTGGACATAATCAAGTTGAAACAAAGCAGATCTTGCTAGATGACAGAAAAGAACAGAACAAAGCAATACTGATTTTAGATTATGAGTTCACCCCAATTATGCACATGGCTATGATATAATAATTGTATTCCCTTCCCTACTGATTGCAACATCCACTGTAGCAGACATCAATTGTACTTTCCCCGCAGATTTGAAATGGGCACAGTGAAGATATATAGTTGCATTAGCAAAAGCGAAGCTCACTGTTATGTGAGAAGAAGTGTGAGATAGGAAAAGGCTGCTAAAAGTGCAGAAGTCATTGACCCCAGCAATAAGGAACAAATTTGAATGATCAAAAAAAAAAAAAAATCAATTTCCAAAGCCACATTTTCAATCCTAAAAATACCACTAAGAAAATTTGAACCAGCCTCATCCTCCATCCGTCAGAGAAGTCTATCATTTGGCTGTCGCATTTTCCATCCTTTGAATGAAATATGAAGAAAGGGTAAGGACCCATTGCTGTAAAACAACATGAAGAAAATGAAAGCCAGAGGTTTATCCTCAGGCTAAATTATCCTACAGAAGAATGGACAGGTGTTGAGGTGGTAGAAGTTCATGCGGAAATCAATGGAATTATGTAGGATTTACAACACCTAAGGATATAGATTCCTATGCTTCTTTAAAAAACTTTTCTGTAGATGTCATTAAATGAACAAAAAACCCTGCATCCATAGCCAAGGAGAAAATCTCTCTCCAGTCTGTAGTGCTGATCTTTCTCCTACACATTCCATAGCATAGATCTGTAATTTTGATTTTATCCCAAGAATTCTGATTCAATCTGTTTCACATAGATTTCACTGGGACATCGACTTATGTCCCTGAATATTACTATTTGTCTCGTTTTCATTCCATTTCTTTTCAAAGTGCAATTCACAGCTAAAGTTCATATCAGGAGGAAAACTGAGAAATTGAAAAATGCAATTTTTCACAAAGGAGAGAGAGTCAGAAAATTCTCTTTAAAACTAATATTTCATACATGCAAACACCAAACCAAATTCTTTCCTCATAAAGTTTGGATACGTTTTCTCCTTGGTAACTTAAAACAAAAGGATGCAACTTTGCAGTACTGCTTTGAACCTCAATAGATATAATTTAAAAATCTTTGTTTTCCCAAAAAAATGTTGAAAAGAGAATTACATCTGATAATTAACTATTGGATTCTTGCCTAAAAACATTCCAATATCAAAACTAACTTACTAAATATATGCATGCTACAGTGTTTTGCAACTATAGTAGATAAGTACCAATGAGGAAATCTAAGTTGAACAGCTCCACCTTTGGTCTGGCAAAACCTCTCTCTGTTCAGGACCTGAAGATGAGGTGTAAAGGTGATTTTATGCTGAATCAACATAATTTTGGCTGAATCAATGTAATCAGGGCTATTTCAAATTCATCTCACTTATCCACAGCCCCAAGGACTATTCTATCAGCTGGGGATTGCGTTGTGCAGGCACATTCCAACTCTACAACTTATGCTAGGGATCCCAAACTGGCTGTGTAACCTGCCTACAGTCATTTCATTTACCGAGGTACATAAGAGATTTGCTGCCAGGCAAAGCTCTGGTCTCCTTCACAGAAAACTGGCAAGCAGGTCTGGTATGTGGAGAAAATATAAAAAAATTAAAGGAAGTAAAAGAAAAGCATTAATTCATAGTTTTTGTCCAGACTCCTGATCTCCATTATGCTAAGGTTACTTATGTGTGTGAGGATGAATTGAGCCAAATGCATCAGACAATCTTGAACTGTAAGCTACTTGTTTGTCAAACCCATAGTCCTTCAGAAACAGCTACAGTACTGGAATACAACTCAGCTGGAAAGGCACAAAGACTTCAAGGGAGGCAGAGACCACATTTGCTTGTACTTTGCCTTTAACTCGAGAATATACCATTTGGTCCAGAATTTCTTCTTTGGGCTTCTATTGATGAATGGATCTAGTCATTGGCTGGAGTGGAAGGCTCCTATCTCTGGCTGCTTTTCTTCAGAGAGCATTTTAAACTTACAGAGTCTAAAGGCAGTCATTCTTAATCAGGGTGCTATGAGACCTTTTAAGGGTGCCTCAGGATGCCATACAATATTAGGACCATTAAGTGTGCCAACACCTACAAAATTCACAAGGTAAACCTAGAGATTTAAATTGGGAATCCAGAGTATCAAAAACATTCTGAGCCACGGTGCTCTGAGTTCTTTGCAACAAAAGAATTGTCCTATTATTTTTCTGTAATCAATAAAGTGATGGATACAAGAAACAGCATATAGGGGACCTGCATCCAGCTCTCCAAAAGTGCCTGCACATAGGCTGCATGGGAAAAAACCCAAATGTTTACAGTAGCATCAAACAGCAGAGCAGAATGGATGTTTTCAAGGTACTTTCCTAACTCAGTACGACTCCCCCAGGCAACAGAAGACGGAAGCTTTGACACAAGAAAGAGAAAAGGGCCTCTGAGGGCTTACCTTCTCAATTGCTGGTGAAAGCCCATGGTTTCCAGATGATGTGAAAGAGAAACCAGAGATTCATAGACTGAAAACTTTTGGAAGGTGCAACAGGGACAAAATGGACCAGGCTGGAATTTACCATGGTGCATAAGATGATATGCAAATATTTGACATCCCCTTAAGCATAATTTGCATTATTTACCATAAAATTTATTTTAATTTAATGCTGCTTATGCATAACAAGCACCATAAGTAAGATGTTTAGTTGAAATAGCTTGTTTCCAAAGCAATCATGAATTTGTGATTAGTCCTTCAAAAACATGTATGGCAAATACTTGAACTTTAAGCAAGTGAGAAATCCCAGTGGCTTTTGCTGAACCCTAATCATACCTCACATACATCTTCAGTCACCACCTTCTCATAGTAATTTTTTTTGAAGGAAGCATGCAATTAAGAAATAATGTTCACAGACAAGGGAAAGAGATAAAAACCATCATTCAGCAACTTATTTAAGACATCTAATACTCAAGTAAAATTTGGTTTGCACAACAGCTGTTCATCATTGATATCAGTGCCTCCAAGGAGGAATGCCTCTTTTGGTGCACCCTCTGTGAGCTCATAGCCTCCAAAACAGGCTCAACACCTTGTCAATCCAGGTCCTATATTTCAGTGACACAACATTATTCCCAATGAATATCTTTTAAGAAATTTGTAAAAGAGAAAACTAATTTTGTTCTCTGGTGTGATACCATCATTTTTTCCAGGCTTCCCACTTATTTTATCCTTAGGAGCTAAAACAGGTTTAAACTGAACAACAATGGGTTTAAAGGAGAGAAGTCATTTTAAAAATGGGCTGTGATGGAAATACATTAGTTCTATAAGTGTACTCGTTTCACAAGTTGCTATTTGGGACAGAATATGGCTAGGCTACAATTGACCTTCCAGAAAATATCCAAACACAAGAATACGGTAAGAAGAGTTTCAGAATCTTTTTATGGCTTCAACATGATTCTGTCCAGCCTGGGTAACATAAACCAAATTTTACACACTAACATTATCAGTCTTGAATATTGGCAGACTTCTTGTAAAATTTACTTTGACGTATTAATGCCATCGTAAAATATAACATTTATATATGCATCAACAGCTTTTTCTGAAAAGGGATTTATGTGTATTCTTTTCAATACTGCTGTTTATCTCCAGTGAATGAATATACTGCCTTGCTAAAACAAGAATTAAAGAACTTTAACTGGATGCTTCCATCATTTTAGACACCGGCTTTCAAGAAACCTTTAATTGTCAAGATTTTTAAAAAAAGAACAGGCTGCATGAGCCTGATCCCAAAATTCTTTACTCATGCAATCTCATTTGAGTCCACAGAACTCCTTATCAGCAAGGACTGCCACGTGAGTCCCTACTGTCTCAAGCCTTCATACTATTCAGTATAATTCCTGAGCTGAATTTTAAATATTTAGCAGGGAGTGCCATTAAAGTTAATAGGACAACAAATAATTCAAAGTCAGACATATTAAAAAATGCTTTGTTGGTTTGGAACTTGGACAAGGAAACCTACAACTCAAAAATACCTGTTCCATAACAGGTCAAGTTTTAGAAACAAAATTATAGACGGAATTATTTCAAAAGCAGTTTTGATGCATACATTGCATTTTAACTTGACAGTAATCCTTGTACAACCCCACCATTTTAGGTATCTTAAAAACCCAAAGTAAATAAATACGTTTTAAAGAATATAGGTAGTTTCATAGTCTTGATTCTGCAACGTAAAGTTCCCAGGTGATGCCTATGACCTGATAGTTACCCAGAAGGTTACAGTGACCCTATAGATACTGCAATACAATCCTTGGGGAATTTTATGTTTAAACAAGGGTGCTGTATTATTTTTAAGGACTGCCAAGAATAACTGAAAGGAAGATACTTTCTGGGTTCCCCTCCCCATCTCCCCTTAAAGTGGGACTTACACTGAAAGGCGAGCAAGCTGAGAAAGAGCAATGTTGTTAATATTCAAATAAGAAATTGCTTTGAAAAACTAGCCAAGTGTGAGAAGGAAATACAAATTATGAACAACCTTCTCTCATTTTTTCCCAATCCTTTGACTACGACATTTCCTGAAACACAAAACACATGAACTCTGTGTCCAAATGTACAAAACCCCACTGTACCTTTTAATGAGATACCCATCCCTACCTTTTCAGCAGGAAAATCCCTTTTTTAATTACTTCCAAGTAAGTCGGTGCTCCTTGGATCTTTCCGGTAAGAACCGCGATACCCACTTTAGCCCCCATTCTTGCAACAAACACTGTATCCACTCTTCTAGGGTTTACTTAGGCTTCACTGCAGAAACTACTCCTTCAGCCATATGACTTTTCTTTTCAAGAAAAAAGTATTCCACATGATCACTGAGGTCCGGCAGGTATGTTCTAAGGAATTTGGGTGAAGCTTAGCATCAGGGCTTTATCCACGTTTGTGATGAGATAGCAAAGGTTATAAAGTTTGTACAATTTTTTTTTACAATAACAGCAGCACACTTAATACAAACCCTTATTCCACTAGTCTAAGAAACATTAGGCAGCCAAAGTACTGAATCTTTCTGATTGAAGGAAAAAGGTAGCATCAATCTATCATCCCTCTATTTGAATGAGGCCATGTCAAATGCAAATCCAATAGAGATCTACTAGGGTGAGACAGAATACAGCACACTGAAAGGCAAATGGTGGCACCACTTAGGGGAAAGTGGTAGAAACATCTTCCACATCTTGCAGAGATTTTTTCCTTCCAGATTGAAGTTAGTTATACCATTCATTTGGAAACATGACAATATGCCTCCACATCAGCAGAGGACTTAGCTCAGCAGTGGGCAATTATTTGAGCTGGAGGTCCACTTAAGGAGTTTTGGTGAGCTATCGCAGGCTGGGTCAGCAATCCCCTAGCCCCCACACAGCAGCTTACCAAAACACCATAAGTCAACAGTTCCAACCTGGTATGGGTACTGCCACTGTTACACAGACAACCTGTCAGTGGTACATGTTAACAGATTTATTATAATTACTTCATATGAGAAAAATTTGATGGTGGTACTTAAGGTTCATAGATTGTAGAGTTGGAAGGGACAACAATGGATCATGTTTGACCCCCTGCCCCTGGCAGGAAAGAGGACCGAGATCAAATGACCCCAGCCAGATGACTATCTAGCCTCTTCTTGAAGACCTCCAGGCTAGGTGAAAGCACTACCTCTCTTGGAAGCTCATTCCAGATCCTGGCCACCCTTACCGTGAAAAATTTCTTCTCAATATCTAACCTAAATCCACTCTCAACTAGTTACACCCTTTATTCCTAGTCACTCCCTGGGGTGCCTTAGTAAACAGTGTGTCCCCTATTCCCCAATGACCTCCCCTAATAAATTTATAGGCAGCCACAAGATCTCCCCTCAGCCATCTCTTGTGAAGACTGGAGAGATTCAGCTCTCTCAACCTCCCCCCATGTAGGGTCTAACACAAAGGCCACTAATCATGCAAGTGGCCCTCCTCTGGACCCTCTCCAGATTCTCTGTGTCCCTCTTGAAGTGTGGCTCTCAACACTGGATACAGTACTCCAACTGCAGCCTGACCAGCGCCACATAGAGGGGGAGCATCACCTCCTTTGATCTATTAGTCATGCACCTGCTAATGCACAACAAGGTGCAACTGGCCTTGTTGATGGCCTTGTTACACCACTAGCTCATGTTCATCTTGGAGTCGATTATGACTCCAAGATCCCTCTCTGCCTCCAAGCTGCTGAGAAGGACACTCCCCTACCTATAGGTGTGCTGGGGGGGATCCTCCTTCCCAGGTGGAGTACCTTATATTTATCTTTATTAAATTGCATCCTATTTCTCTCTGCCCATTGATCCAACCTGTCCAGGTCAGCCTTAATCTGCTCCCTGCCCTCCGGTGTACTAACTTTGCCCCATAATTTGGTATCAGCACATCAGCGAACTTGGAGAGGGTGCTCTCCATGCTCTCATCCAAATTGCTGATGAAGGTATTGAATAATATTGGTCTGAGGACCAAACCCTGCGGGACCCCACTGCCCACCTCCCTCCTGGCCGAGAAGGAACCATCCACCACCACCCTCTGGGTGCAGTTCCTAAGCCAGTTAGCCACCCACTTGACCGTGGAGGCATCCACTCCACAGTCTGCTAGCTTCCCAATAAGGATAGGGTGCGAAACTGTGTCGAAGGCCTTCCTAAAGTCCAGGAAGATGACATCAGCCTTGGCTCCTGTGTCCAGGCAGTGTGTGACCTGGTCACAGAAGGCCAAAAGATTTGTCAGGAAGGATCTACCTGTGACAAACCCATGCTGGTTTCCCCTAATCATCGTTTCCCCTGCTGGGCCTGCACAAATGTGTTCTTTGATTATTTTCTCTAGCATTTTCCCAGGAATAGAGGTAAGGCTGACTGGTCTAAAGTTGCCCAGCTCATCCCTTCTCCCTTTCTTGAAAATGGGTATCACATTGGCCCTCCTCCAGGCCTCAGGGACCTAGCTGGAGCACCATGAGTGCTCAAATAGCTGGTTATATCATTTTAAATTGGTGGTGTGCAATGTCACAGTTTGGGAACCGCTGCCATAAGTGGCTCTTCCCTGCACTTGGTCACATAGATGGATTGGGGTGGCAGGCAGATGGGGAATAACATCTAAGAGTGAGATGAGCAGGCAGGTCTAAGACTGGGATCAGGATTGTGGGGCCCAGGACAGCACAGGGTCAGTGCTGTCACCACCCAGTGATCTTGGGGTTTCCATGAAGACTGGTCCAGGACCAATGTGTGCAAGATATCCTTGGCCAGACGGTTGGGATGGGGCCATGGCACAGCAGGAAGCAGGGTTCAGAAGCAGCATCCAGGAGTAGGACAGGCAGGTAGGGCTGGAACCAGGATCGCAGGGTAGGGTCAGGGCTGAGGGCAGAGCCAAAATCTCTTCCCCTCATGCACCTGCCTGTGGAACTGACACCTGTCACACAGATGTGAAAGCAGTAGATCATGGCTCTTCCCCAGGCCCTGGCTCCACCTGTTTCTTGCCAGATACCACTCCCCACCCCCCAAAGGCCCTGTCCCATGTGTCCTGGGCCCAGTGCACACTGCCTGTGCAAGTCCCAAGCTGGTCTCCATGGAGACCTACCCATCTGCCTACTCCATCTGTCTGGCACCCCCAGCAGTCAGTTCATGGTGGATGGGCTGTGGTGCCTGGACAGCAGGGCCAGGTCCAGCAGCAACTATGGCAATTTGCACCTAAAAGGAACTGCCTCTTCAGGGACTGCTGGGAAGTGAGTCTGGCTGCCATGCTGCTCCAGCTCCAGCCCCACTGCATACCTGGGGATGGTAGGACCAGCTGCAAATACCCTGGCCCAGACTGCGCAGGGCCAAGGGACCCACCATGGGACAGATAAAATTGCTTGGCAGGCCAGATCCAGCTCACAGGCTGTATTTTGCCCACACTTGACTTAGCTGTTGTCTAACTGAACACACAAGTGGTCCAACTGAGGTCAACATGATTACTAGTAGGACTAACTCAGATGCTTAAGGTTTGGCTTTAACAATTTCTAAATTGGTGAACATGCAAGACTTGGACTGAATAGTCCAAGTGTCCAGAGCTAGAAAAGGAGAAGCCAGGGAGTATCTTGTTTCTAAATGACCTGAACTCAGTTTGCAAAGAGAAGGGGATCATGCACACACAGGAACGTGTGCACACACACAGGCACGTGCACGCACACACAGGCACATATGTACACACAGCCCCCCAAAAATCTTTCCCACTAAATTTAATTACAGCCAGCATTCCAATATATACTTTTCTTCTTCAGAAGACATACCAATCATCAGACAATGCATTTCAAAAGATTAAAATCCATATCGATATTTGCAACAGAAGTTGCAAAAATTGAACACAAAAGAGTCTGATCCTATTATGATTTAGAAGAAGAACTGAAGCTTACATTCAACTCGGGGATGTGCTGAATACCTCACTCCCATTCTCATCTCAGTATGAGTTGAGTGGCTCAGCACTTCACAGAAGGTCCAAATCACCATTTAGGATGCAGAACTGAAGAGCTATTTATTTTCCATTGGCTGCACACTTATATTATAATTTCATTTCAGGAAATAAGTTCCCCCAATATAAATCAGACACTTTTGATGGAAGCCTAGTATTGGCCAAGGCTGGTACTGGTAAAAAAAATAAAATTGCTTAATATTAGACCACAAAAAAGTAAAACTTACATGCAAAAAAGTACAGTTTTCTCCAAATTGGAATCCATGTTAAGACAAACTCTATGTAAAATAAACTTTTTATATTTACACTGCGAGGCTGCATAGCCATGAACTGTGAGACAGCTGATAAAATGTAACATGTACAGTTCATATGACTAAATGATTTAGTGCTATGCCCCAAGATGCTTTAAGTCCAGAGGACAGGATTTAGGAATAGTTTGGTGCAATGGAGACTTATTACTGCTTCTTCAGTATGCAAAATCCCTTTAATTCTTTTATTAGAGACAGCCTTTATATGGTAAACTTAAAGAAATGCCAACTTTAGTAATTGTAAACTTAATTTGTGAATTCCTGTACTTAAATTTCTCTGGGGAGGCATATTCACTAGGTTCCAAGAAAAAGTAACTTAGGTTAATTTTTTTTTAAACAAAATTTAGTTCCAGAGGGTCCATCTTTCTCAAAAAAAGAATTCAAGGAGAATGGCACCTTCACGTTTGGACACATAGAAGAATATTAAAATATTTGTATTATATACACAATGCACACTATACATACCATACCCTCAAGAAATATTACAAAGCCTAGTCTTTTTCAATCATACAGATAAATTAATTCCTTTTAGCAGCCTTCTCTTATCAAAATATAGGAATACATTAGCCATGTGCCTTAAAAAAGGTAAAACAATTTAAAGGATTTTAGGGAAAGATTTTTGAGCTAATGTTAGAATGGATATGCTTTAATCAATGAACATGTTAACGTGCAGAAGCTGCACATAAAGTGACACTATGGATGTTGCTCTGGAGAGATGCAAGAATGGCCCAGTAATCAAGATCCTGTAAAGATGTCAGTTTTACTGGACTTAATGAGTTTCCCTCACCAGACCCCTCATCACCGGCAGTCGTGGAGTCCTGCATCTCCTCTGTGAAAGCCTGAGACTGGCTTGGATTATTCTTGCTGTCTGAAACAGTCACTTGTGCTTGTGACCTCTCACCTGAGGTCTCTGTGTGCTGAACTGGCATCGAGGTAGTTAGGCCCTTGTAAGAAATGTCACCTGTCTCATCTTCCTCAAAGTCATTAAGGCAGTACACTTCATCCACATCAAGATCCAGAGTTCTGAAGCCCTTAGTGACAACCCCAGGCCTTGGGTCCAAAATTCCCCCAAGGTGGGGCTGAGCGAGCTGTTGCCAATGATGCAGAGTAGCAGAACCTTTAAAGAGGAACAAAACACAAAACAGCAACCAACCAAAGTCAGCCAATGAGTTCTGGGTAGTTCTTTCCTCTACTAAATACCTGGACATTCTCATTTAATTCCTCTAGAGTCAAATCCCAGTCTCAGTATAGTTTTGCAACTACTGCTTCTAAATTTTGTTTTTATAAAATTTTGTCTTACGACAAAAAGAATTGGAGGCTTTTAGACATGTCTAGGCTTACTAAATACACTGGTCACATAAAAAAAAACAACCTAGACATATGCAGCCAGTCAAAATGGGACCCACCCACAAGCCTGTTCCTTAAATTCTTCTCCACTATAAGGAGGTACCACTCTTTCCCATAATTTCATCATCTATGCCACGGGGACTAACCAGAAGTGAAAAGTGTACATTTAAACTACATGCTGATCAACACAATGGAATAAGCTCAGAAGAGAGCACTGAATATTTTTGTGCTAAACTGAAATAGAAAAGGGTGATAGGAAGATACCAGAATATACTACTAGTGACTAATGGCAAGGGATAGCAATTACCTAGAGACCTTCAGATAACTATATCAACAACAGGCAAACAAAACAGATTACATTCATGACCTATTAAATCAAGGTATTTTACAGCTCCTACACTACTAGAATTCATTAATTCATAAATGTATTCTACTGTACCTGTAGCTTCATCCTTGGGAGAGTAATATTTAGGGTGTGAAAAAGGTACATTTTAAAGAGAGCAATATTCAAAATGACAATAAACCAGAAGTACTCATGACATTATGCATCAGTTCAGGGGTTCTGACTATGGCCTCATCCTACATCCACGGAAATTAATGGAAGACTTGATGATGATTTATTTGGAAGGCGGATTAAACCACATATTAAAAGTATATGAACCCCCTAAATCTGCATTCTTACCAGCCCACATCAATATTTTATAGTAGTTAAGATTGTTTCAAGGTCATGGTAAAAATGCACTTATCTGGCAACAATAGTTAGAAAAACAAACAACCTTTTGCCAAAGCACAGCATTCCTTTGCTCAGTGCAACGTAGCACAATGTATGATGGTGCAGTGGCACTTAAAAACACATAGGTTTTTTCAGTTTTTGGTCTCCAACATGCAAACCTAAACTATAATATTACAGGGCCTCTGCCCTTCATAAATTAATTGAAGACATTTAAAAATGTTTGTAGAATGAGATTCTAGAAGCATAATCAATAATAAGCAGCTAAATAAAACATATTATGAATAGCAGGAGGCCTTTTGGGACTTGGAAGTACAAAAAGGGAGTAAATTCATTCTTGATTTAGGGTCATCAAAATCCATAGCCTCCACCATAAAGGAATCCAGGCATACAGTGTATTAAAATGCACATTTTGGACTTCTATCATAAAAAAAATCATGATAGAAATAAATTGTAATACAAAGATACATTTCTGAAGTGACTGCATTACCAAAACATTTCTACTTTGAACTTTTGAAGTGGAATATAAGATGTGCATTGGCCTAACCCTGGCCCTCTGCACAAAGGTAAAATGTCAAATGTCATTAAGAAAATATACAGCATTGACAAAAGCCAACCAAACATCCTCCTCTCCCCTTATTAATGACTGTGTTTTTCCAAAGAATGAGTTTTATTTTGTGCTCCTAAATAGATATACTATTGTAGGGGGCAGGGAACAGACAGTGGTGGGTTCTTATTGCTGTGATTAGTACTTTTAATGCCAGAAAAAACTCTCTCTTTTTTTCCAAACAGAAACAAACTTCCTATTGCAACTCTATATAATCTTATTAGGGCTTCAACTAAATGGGGGCAAGTAGAATCAAGAGGGTAAAGGAGCAAGACTAAAATAGACATGGGTGAATTAAAATACTGATTAGCTTTAATCATTGATACAGTTATTTAAAGTAACTCTTTGAAAGTCTGAAGCAATTTGATACATCTTTAGCATAAGGGTGAAAGGGAACCAAGAAATAGCATGGAGGCTTCCTTCCAGTACCCAGCTGCCAATGATGCTCAGGCAAGCTCAAGTTAACATTTTACTAGTGTTGGATGTGAAGAATAATGTAACGTAATGCACAAGGGCGTGTGTGTGTGCAGAAAGAAAAAGGGAGAATTAAAACTAGATTAAAAAAAAAAGTAAAAACCAACATGATGCAAAGCAGAGTCATACTATTCACCTGATCGTTGATAAAACACCTTTCCCCTACACCCAAAAAGATTAAGAGATACTAAGAGAAAAGTCTTCCACCACTATCCAAGTGTTTTTTATGGTAAGTTTGCTGTTTCAAGGGGAAAACACACCACCACAATTTAAAGTGGATTGGTACAGCAACACTGATAAAACTATTATCAAACTTTGATAAAGACAGAGTGGAATATTTACACTATAGAGGAAAGAGTTGCCCAGTATTTAGTCCACTAATATTTCAAGCCCTCTAATCTCAAGTTTTTTTTTAAATAATCTAACCTGAATCACAAATTATATTTATTGTTTTGTAAAGACAGCAAATATGATAACTTTTCAACAGTGAACAGATGCTAAGATGTGGCAGCTGAACAGTGAATCTGTACCAGAAAGTAGCGTTTCAAAATAAAAAGTGGGTCATAAGAACACGAAACAAAACTGAGAAAAAGTTAAAAATAGAAAAAAAAAGACAAAAAAAAGACAGACAGGTAGATAAATCAGGAAGACTGAAAGAGTTTATTGAAGGGAAAAAAAACCCTGAAGAAATAGTTGGATGACAAACCTATTACAATGTCAGCAACCAGTCAATGTTAAATAAAACTGAACTGTCCCTTTCCTAAAGCAATACAAGAACTTCACGTGGTCACTATTTGAAAATAATCACAAAAATGAGAAATGATAACCAGTGCTATGGCTAGCCACATGAACAGACAGGAGCAGTTATTCCACATTCTTCCAAGTCAACCTCCCCCCCACAAACAACTCTTTCTCCTCTGAAATGAGTGCGAGAAATGCACTTTAAATGATTTCTATTTAGTTATAAGAAAGGAAACGCTAAAAACTAACTAATGAAACTAGTTTGTTCTTAAACCTTTCTGTAATCCTGCTAACACACATTTAACTCTGTAAATAGTTCTGTCATAACCAAAAGGATTATTCACGTGCAAACTGTTTGTAGGATTGGATTCTGATGCAATAATTTATTTTAATTCCTAGTGTCGCTCTGATAAATTTAGATCTTTTCATAACTCTTTCCCAGGTGTGAAAAGTTAGTAGCAGGGTTCATTTTGGATACAGAACTGTTTTATTGAAATACTTAGATCTATAGCACATTCTACCCTCTATGGTGTAGTTCCTTCATTTTTATGCAATGCCCTCTTCTCAGGCTTACAGAGACATTTTTTTTTGTGTTAAAAGATTTCAAACCAACAACGTGGATTGCTATCTCTAAAGTAAAAGGAGTATGTATTACAGAGGTTGCCTGCTTTCTGGTGATGGATAAGAGACCACAGAGAGTCACTTAGAAGAACAGATAAAGGCCGAGGCCCTTTATTATCACCTTCTAGGGGCTTCACAATCTGAAGCTTCTCTGGCAGATATGATCGACTGCTGATGGACATTCCTGAATAGCCAGTGAATTCTGAAAACCTGGAGTGCATTCCCAGTGACATGATACTTTCTGTTGGTGTAATGGAACCACTATGGAGTTCACCCTTCTCCGCCAGTTCCCGCAACTTCCTTTCCTGCTCTTCTTCAAAGAACTTCCTCTCTGAGAGGTAATTCTCTCGCCGAAGGGACAGTCTTCGAAGGGCAGTCTCCAGGTCACTAGAGCCTGGGGTTCCTGGTGTTCCAGGTTTCTTAGTTTTATCTTCATTTCTAAATACAAGAGGAAAAGAGATGAGCTAGTCATTCTTTAAAATGTAGGCCACTGTATCAACCTGTATGATAGAGATAAATTGAGAGAGGAGAAATGTGAAACTGCTTGCTTGCTTCTTATTTATTAGAAAACAATAAATCAGCCTGGCTAGTACTGACCCATTGTCAGAAGACTCCGTTTCTAGAATGATGCTATTGGTTTTGTTGTCTATCACAATGTTGGAGATGTCTCCTCCATAGAAGCTGGAACGTGGAGTGCTGATGCAGCTAGAAATGACTGAGTTCATAGCAGAAGACTGATTGGAGCCTGGGATATTCATTGGAGATGGAGTCATGGATCTCTGCTTGACAACCTGGTTTATATTTTTCACAGTCTCAAAGACTCGCTTCTGATGACTGATAAACATACACATAGTTAGAAACCATGCCACAAAACAATGTTTTAGCCTTAATATAGAAGCAAATAATTAATTACTACCCAATTATCAGTTACCCAGTGCATACGGTTTTGGCAGCATGTTAAAAGCTTATTGTATTTTGGATCTGATATTTGCAAGAATTGGCCATCCAAAACGTGACATGTTAAAATAATATTCAATTGTTAATGGAACCTCATCATTGCAAAACATAGTACCATTCTGGCACACAAGGACACTCAGGAAATTTTGTTACAAATGAAAAAAAAAGAGTGAGGTATAACTTTAAACAGATTAGTTAGACCACACCAAACCCCTGTGTGCACACTCAGATTGAGAAAATGGACTTGCCACTTTTAGAATTTTATTCACTGCAAAATGGCACAAGTTAAAAATTAAATGAACTCTTTTCATAAATAAGAGTGTACACACATTTAGTTTAATCTAAACGTTAATCTGGATTTACCCTTTCAAGTGTCCCCATGTACAGAAACCCTACATTTCGGCCTTTGGAAACCACAGTATTTTTTTCAATCTAGTAATTTTATATTCAGGCAGAGCATGCAGCAGGGCATTAAAGGCATGCTGTCAAAATGGCTAAGTTTCAGTTCTGCCCTGATTTTGTAACTGTTTTTGTTCATTTGCTTCAAAAGAAAGATAAGGGAGGTATTTTAACTGGACTTTTTTAATAAAACAAACCTGCCTCAAATGGCATCTTTCAAGAATCCTCATCCCATGGTGAAATCAGCACTATTACCACCATTTAAGTTACTTTGGAAGAAAACAGTACTCTACAAGCTCAAAGCTTGGGGCTCCCCCAAGCTCTTTGATTGAACTTCCTTGCAGACTCCCCAGTTCAGCTATTTAGTCTGTCTTCCATAAAACCAGTAGGGATGCATTGTTATGGTACATTTACATAGCTAATATTATTACTGTGCCAGGTAGTGATATGATTAGAGTTTGGTCTTGCCCAACCTGCTAACCTGACCTGAACAAAGCTTTAATGCAGTTATAGCATAATTTAAGTCTTATGTAGGCAAGCGAGCCCAAGCTATAGCAAATGCCTTTATGTTCTATCATAACCAATAGACATGGTTACATTTGCTGGACAAATAGGTCTTAGACCAGAAGCCTTGCCAATGTTACTTAATTAACTGTACATAAGAATGAACTTGTAAACTTAAGATGTACAACAACTGGCAAATCAGTTTGAACTTGCACTTGCAACCTTTCTGGACATCAGTGATTTTGTGTCTTCACACTCCTTAAATTCAAAGATAAGTCAATTTGTTTAATTTGGATTTTAACACTTCTGAAAAGTGTTAGGTAGCTTCAGTGAAGAGCAGAGTCCTTTATCCACAGCAAGGAAAGCTCTCTCAGAACACTATATCAAAGTACCTCTTTTGACCTAAGGGAACAATTTCTAGGGAGGAAAAAGTTTAGCTCAGTTTCCATGCTGCTGCTCTTCTTGGAGATGGGGATGAGGGGACTAGCCTGGGTAAAAATTTAGGTTCAAATATAGTGACAGCAGTGGCAAGAACAGCAATCCACTAGGAATAGGATTTAGAGCACATCTCATGTCACCTTGGGAAAGGGCCACCATTCCCTTGCAAATTCATTAAATTCAGGCACAAATCAACTGCAACAATCTTTTACTGAATTTAGGAACCAATCACATTGATCGTACACTAAGTCAGGAGAGTCGGGCTCATCCAGGTGCAGTTCTTTCCGCATTGACCCTTCTATCTCTGCTGCCAAGGAATCCTGCCAAACAAGAAAAACCTTATCATACCTCTAATTAACAGCCCCATAATTCAGCAATTTTTCTGACAAGAACATGCACGCACGCACACAATTCTAAAATTAAAAACTGACTAGCTCATAGACCAACAAAGAAATCTGACTGCCTGATACAATATCAAGTACTACTTTTTTTAGTTCCACAGAGCTTACTCAACATTACTACAAACAATCTTCCCACCCTTCTGCAGCTTTCTATGGTCTGATAAGTACTTTCCATGTGTACCTGGTGTCAGGTAAATGCCCAATTAACCAGTTAATTGAATGAAACCTATAAGGTATGTCCCGTCACACACAGAAATTAGGCATAATTGTTTCTTCATATTCTGCCTTTAAAACAATAATAACTACCCCAAAACAATACCTAACTCAATATCTATCAACTCTTTACAACTTGTCATTTATTATTACTGCTTTGCTAGGGGATTTGTAGATGAGATGGGGGTTTAATTCTCCCTAAACTGGAGAATGCACTTTTGCTTCAATTTAGGGAGAAGTAAACCCGTTTCCTGTACACCTGTGTCCTTAGCTGTCTCTCCAGTGGTGGGGAGGGGAGAGTGAGCTGCAGGTGGGCTTAACTGTCCCTGAGCTGCAGGGGGCGGGTGGCAACAGCTGGTGCTTCCTTCCACTGTAGCGGTGCCCCACCCCCGCTCGAAGGTGCAGTGCTGGAGGCACTGCAGCTGTGGAGGGAAGCACTGGGCCTTCGCACAGTTCAGGCAGGCAGGCTCCAGGGAAGGAAAAAAAAAAAAAGAGAGATCAGGCTTACTGCTTTTTCCCCCCCACTTCAGAGCAGTCTGCCTTCCTGGTCTGCCTGCTGTGGCTGTCTACACAGCCACTGAGCAGCATATAGCCTGGCACTTCCCTCTGTGGCTATATGGAAGCAAACTAAAACTTCTGCGAGGTGTTTTAGTTTGCTGCACCCCAAAGTCATTTAAGGTGCATTACACCACCAAATTTGCTACAGCGGCTGGAATTAACACACAATATGATGCTGAATTTGCAAATTCGTGCAAACAGCAATGCCATTAAACCAGTGCAAAAGGGCACTGAACCTGCTTTAACATGTCATCTACAAATGCCCTTAAGTTCTAGCAATTCTACAGGCCCATTAAATAACAAAAGCCTAGAGGATTTTCTTTTCTCTTACTATAGATCTGAGTAATAAATAAATAAAACATTTCACATAAAAATATAAAAATGCTTTTTTCACTAATGTATGCATTTCAAACTGCTACCGGTTTTGTGTACGGTTCTACCAGCTACAAATGGCTACCAGAATTTTAGGAAATCTGGATCTTGGCTCATAATTAATGGTGAAGGTTTTAACTTTTGTGGAGTTTAACATGGGGTAAGTATGTGCTATTCATATTTTTGACCTGTTCTCTGAACAATGAACCACCAATGCGATGCTGTGGCCGGCAAAGCAAACGAAGCTCTTGCGTGCATCCACTGATGCATCTCAAGCAAAACCAGGGAGGTCATCCTCCTGCTTTGCTCGGCCTTAGTGAGGCTGCAGCTGGAGTGCTGCATCTAGTTCTGGGCCCCCCCCACTTCAGGAGGGATGTGGATAAGCTTGAGAGAGTCCAGAGGAGAGCCACCCATATGATCAAAGGCCAAGAGGGCAGGCCTCCACCAGAGGATGATGGACTTGAAACTCTTCAGCCTGGAGAAGAAAAGACTCAGGGGGGACTTGGTGGCAGCCTACAAGTATATAAGGGGCATGGCATAAGGACCTGGGAGAACAATTATTCACCAGGGCTCCCTAGGTCCAACATCCACAAATTCCTTGAAGGCTGATTCAGACTGGACATAAGAAAAAACTTCTTTACAGTCTGTGTGTTCAGGGTCTGGAACAGACTCCAAACTCAGAAGTGGTGCAAGGCACCTACTCTGGATTCATTCAAAAGGCATCTGGATGTTTATCTTGCTAAGATCATTTGACACCAGCAGACTTTCTGCCTATGGCAGGGGGGCTGGACTCAATCTCATGAGGTCCCTTCCAGCCCCTAATGTCTATGAAATCTATTAAGTACCAGATGGAAAAACAAAACAAAACAAAACAAAGAGGGACTGATTTGGTTGTTTAGCTACATTTGGGTAACTGGAGAGTGTCTTCAGTTAATTTAATTTTAAAATCATTGAAAAAAACCCCAGTGTAGCTACACCAGGCATATACCAGTGTAGCTAAGAGTAGAGTTTGTTTTTCACTACCACTATTATAATAATGCCTTAAGGCTTCAGTCAGTGATCGAGACCCCTTGTTCTCCCTGTTCAGCACTGTATAAACACTTCTATTAAGAGGTTCTCACCATGGGAAAGAGGCCTAGGGAGTGGTAGCGACGTGATATGGCATTTGGCATAGTCTTGTTCCGAAGGTTCTTCAGCTCTTCCTGTGCCTCATGAAGCATCTCCATGCACTCTGCATACTTGTCTTCCAACTCTCGCAACTATAACACATGAACAGAGTATACTGTGAGCTAAGCTAATGCCCCCAAAAGTTTCAGTAGTATTTGAAATACTGATGAAAGAGAAAAACCCTATTTAAACAGAGAAGGATTCATTTTTATGAAAACTGAACAATGGCAAAAAAAGAATGAGACCAGATAAATGGCATTTCAATCCTTACAAGTACTTAGACAAATGTGTCCTGACTTACCTGACAGTTCTCTAAATATCTTCAATAACTTCTGCTCACCTAATATTAAGTAGTACCAGTTAGCATACCCAATGCATGCACACACACACACGCACGGATCTCTGGTAATCCTAGACTAGCCTGTATTTTAGAAGAGCTGCAAAACTTTCCCACGTTGTCCCTTAGTCCACCAGTATAAAGAAACTATGATCAGTAGGAATCATACTCTAAAGATAGGGGGAAGGTAGTTAAGCCTCCATGCCTATTTTAATCCTTGGTTTCCCAAAATGTGCATTTGTGGCAGGGAGGAGGGAAGCGATCTGTCTACACTGAAGACGAGTGCAATTCATTTCATGCAGGCCTTGAATTGTTAAGAGATGGCAACAACTCTCACTGTGGATCTATGCTGGACCACAAACAGGTGATGTAGAGGTGAAAAGTACAGATAATGTTACTGTTGCACTTCAGCACTAACCAGGATACTCACTTCAGCTGTGAGTTGCCGCTGAGCATCTTTGGCTGCTCCCAAGTGCTGGACAAGTTCTTCATTTTCAACTGCACACTGAAATGGACCAAAAATGGTAAACTTATTGCAATACACCAATTACAGGGAATATCTTGTCATAAACAATGCAAACAGCAGAGCAATGTTTACATATATCCAATTCTGTATGTAATTAAAGTATTTTAATATTAGATATAGCATTACAACATTTCTGTGCTCTCCAACTAAAATCTCAAGCCTGGAACCATCGGGAATCCTTTATTGGAGGCATCTTTGGCAACAGCTTCAGCCTACTGAAGTTAAAGGAAGTTTTGCCATTGGCTTCAACAAAGCCACAATTTACCCCAACTGCTAAAGATTAATTTAACGCTCTGTGTGTGTGTGTCTGTGTGTGTGCGCGCGCGCACACGTGCGCGTTAGTTTTCCATGTTAAAATACAGGGAATTAAATCAGATATTTATACATTTCTATAACAAAACAAAAAATCAAAACGGTAGGCCAACTTGTAAAGAAAACGATCATTCTGAAAACAACATGCAAGAGAGTTAAATCAAAAGTGGCTATTTCAAAGAGAATGGAAAGCATATTTTCCTGAGGAGGTGCAATATATACTATAAGCCACTTACAACACTATCAGGTGAGGCAGCAGCAATTTCAGTCATGCCTGTAGATTTATTCTTTGCTAAAGGTCATTGATTTCAATATGAAAGGTAGCATTTAAATCAATTTAAACCTGCCTGCTACAGCAGGAATAGCCTGCTCTGTGCTGTCTGCACCTCATTAAGGCTTAGTTCAGAGAGTTTTTCTCCTAATAGCAATAGTGAGATTGACAAAACTTTGTCAGTTTCAAGGGTGATGAAAGTACAGCATGGGATTAACCACCTGCCAGGCATTTCTAAAATTTTCTATTTGCTAAATGAGCCTGCTCTGTACAACGCATGGGAATATGTATGACACAGGCTCATTTACTTATCCAACTACAGAGGTGAAAATTAAAACTTTTTTACAATTTGGCATTTGAACTCCTTACAGCTTTTGCCTTTTTCTGAAGATCAACTATCTGAGAGAGAAGATGGGTAATCTCTTCCTGCTGCCGGGCAGCATCTTCAGTTTTCTTTGCTAACTCCTCAGAGAGAGAGGCAATCTGGATGTTTGCATCCCCTTTAATGAGAGAGAAGCCATCATGACTACACATCAACATATTTTAGCATGTTCTAATGACAGAAGGCTAACTGTGTCAAATTTTTCCCCCCCCAACACACAGTAATATACTCTTGAATGCCTTTTTGACAATACTAACAAAATATTCCATTATATTTTGGGCAAAGCTGCCATTTGCAGTGAAACCTTTTATTTAAGACAAAAAGGAAGCCATTAAGGGTTCATATTTAAAAGCCAATACCTGCAACTAAAGTCCATTAGTGAGATTCAATGTCATATTGTTTTCATACTGCACCATACTGAAAATAGAAAGCTATTGTTCTAAGTTCATTGTAATCAGATTACCTAGTGATATTTAAAATATGTTGCTCGCTAAGTCTGCCTTTCCTATCAAAGAAAAAAACAGAATACTTTATTTTTTGTGTTTTAGTAAATATTAGGCATCAAATAATTAGAATGCCTAATTTCCTTAAAACTATGACCATGTGATTTAATTGTTTGTCTATCATTACTAAGTAGACGGACAACTAGATATCATGCTAGAATATCTTAAATAATGATCTATGAACTTGAAAACCTCATGATATGAATACTGCTTTAAATTTTGTGATGAACAAATTAAAAACATCTGTTTAGAAAGCCACAGTTCCTAATTTTCCTTTAAACTAGGAATATACAAGCTGCATACTGAGGGGACACAGGCTCCTGGCAAGCTACCAGCATCCAAAGTGTTGTACTTACTTTGAATGAAACCGAATAAAATACGGCTGCTGTTATCTAGGATGAGTGGACATCAGATCTTACAAATCCTAAGCATTTTTTGTTCTGTCTCTGTTCACATAATTACTGGGTGCATTGTGAAACAGAGCTGTATTTAGCTACCACCACAGAATCGCAGTACAGCTTAGTTCATACTTTTACATTGGCTGCTTAGAAGAAATGCCAAGGCTAAGAAGAAAACACTTCTTCTTCACTAATAAGAAAAAGTGCAAAAAAAATGTGTTACACATTTACTTGAGGCCTCAACTTTCTTGTGTGCACTGGTACCTAACAAAAGGTCTGAAAGTTTCCCCTTTCAAACCTTGCCCTTATGCTTCTTTGGTAATTTATATAGCTATTGTGAATGTTTTATTGTTGCAGTTTATTTTGAGGGTCTTCACTTAAACTGAAATACTCTGAAATTAAAAATTTATGACTTAATCCACAGTATGCCCATTCAGCTTTCTGACACAATACTTACAAGTAAATGTTAAAAAAAAGAGAGCTATTTTTAGCTTTGTACCTATTTCCACTAGTAATCCTAGAGATTAAACATCTTGGGTTAAACTGCTAATAGCTATATAGGGACATAAAAGACCACAGGATTTATTTACAGCTCAATCTAAATGCCAAACAATAATGTCAGATGTGAAGGGAGGAGGGGAGGAAAAAAAAGACAAGACATACTCAGTTCTTTCACACAGTCATTTACAAGCTGCTGTTCTTTCTCTTCATAAGAAATTGTTTCAGTCTTCAGCTGACAGGCCTGTTCAAAAGATCCACAGCAAAACATACCAGTGTTAGCATTCTGGTTGTCTTCTACTCCACTACAGTGTTTCCATTTGCTCCATAATAGCAGATCCCTTTTCAAATCACAAGAGAATGAGAAAGGAACCTGTTTCCCTGCCATCTGCAGCCATAGAAGTTGGCACCTACTATCACATTACCACAAGATGTCACCACTGTACACAGAACAAAGATAAACCTGACAGTATGCAGAGAGCACAAAGTTTAAACTAATTACCTAAAGAGAGATAGTTTGACATCTCTAAAACAGACAACCTCATATGTGTTACCATGCATGTTCATTGGGAGCACTGGAAACCCTGGACTATGCTGTATAGCATTCTCTCATAACATCCTCAGAGGAAGCAGCTTTCACTCCCAGGCCTACTTAAGTTAGCCTCAGAAACCCCCCACATACTGCATCACAAGCACATATATTGCTTATCATCCCTCAGTAATTTTATAATGAAGATGAAGCATATTGCACTCTGATCAAAAATATCTTGTTAAACAGGTCTGTTGCTAGCTGACTTGTATCTGTAGTAGGAAAGCTAATGAAGCTGTGGATCTGTGTGCATCAGTCTCAGATCCAAGTGTTTATTCTACTACCCCATTCACTTAAAGTTCACAAATAACATATCCTCAAATTCTCAAAGTAAATTGTACTGAAAAATCTTAAATAAATGGTACTTATTTGGAAATGTTAACTAACAGAAATATAACTCCATCAACCCAAATTGCTTGTAATTCTTTTGAACCATCAAAAAATATGAAACTCAAACAAGAAAAATCCATTAACATTAAAACAAGGTGAAAAATATGACTTAATACACCCTAATTAAGCTATTTGCAGTAATTTAGATTAGCTCCCTCCTAATATATTTAGAAGTAATTAGTGGCCATCCTTAACCACTGGTGAATATTAAGAACATTGTGCCAGTCTACAGATTTAGAGCCACAGAGGGGGTTCATCCATGTTCCAGATACCAGTGTGCACAGAACTGTTAAGCTTTAGGGCAGTGGTTTCTAACCTTTTTTCATTTGCGGATCCCTAAAAATTTACAAATGGACGTGCAGACCTCTTTGAATTGTAAGTGTGGGTATTCACATACTTTTGATTGAATATATTAATCTTTTGTGGATTCCTTAGACTTAGTCTGAGCACCACAGGTTAAAAGCCACTGTTGTATGGCATAATACTTTATACTATAAAGTATGGCATAATACTTTACTGCTTATACAACTGTATTAGATTAGAAAACTCAGAAGAAAGGCTCATTTTCAGTTTGGTAGATTTCACTTGTACCTTTAATATCAGAAGGTCAATGTTGGTTAGTTAATGTCGCTGCGGTAGGCTCTGCTGCGTCACCTACGGGATTATAGGGTACTAACTCCCCTAATAGGATTCCATTAATAGCATTTATTAAAATCAAGTTTTCAGCACATGTGTTCTCACAATAAGAGGAAAGCATAGGTACAACAAAATAAATGAGGAAGAGATTTCACCTCTGATCTAAGCACAACATTCTCCTCCTCAAGGTCTTTGAGTTTCTTTTGAAGAGAATCCAAGTGAAAATAGTTCTGGACAGAGGAGGACGACTCATTCCTCTTCAGCCTGGTAACCAAAACATTCATTAGCGTTGGCAGGAAACAATAGAACTAAACATTTGTTTGAAACCTTGACCAGTATCACACAAGGTGAGAAAAAAGGGCACAGGCTGCAGAGGTCTCAACAGATAGAGTTATGTAAAATTCAATATTGTCACTAAATTATTTGTAGCAATACGTTTTCATCAACTTTTTAAAGTAGAGGTGACAGTTTGCCTTATTCCTCACTTCCCATGGAAAAGCTATTCAGCCCTGGGTATTAAAAAGAAAGCCATCTTTTCCACATGCAGCTATACAAGGAGTAATCTAATACTTTCACGATTAATGCAGCATATCTTCTACCAAAATGCTGCAATAACTTTGCAGGCAAGAGGACAAGGGCAGACAACCACTTCAAAGTCTGCAATGATGCAGCTAACTGCCCGGCAAACACTGTGAACCATGCTGTATCTCTTCTCTCTCTGTCAAACACTGCAGGCATTTTTAGTTATTCCTCTAGCCTTTTCCACACATAACATGAATATAGAGGTTATCCTCCCAACACTGAGCTAGATTTGCCCTTGCACAGCTCTGCTGTGTGAAAGTTAGGGGTAGAACACAGAACTGACTTTTGACCCTGTGGACCAGTCCAGGCCAATATAACTGTAATAGCTTATGGAACAGTATATCCTTGGCTTTTGGCTTCCTTTCTCCTCCTTTCTTACACTGGAATCAGCACAGGTGCTCTGACAAACCCTTAACAATACAAATGTGCAGTGCAAGATGGGAATTTATAGTTATGACTTCATTTGTTCTAGTCCAGGGGTAGCCAACCTGTGGCATGGGTGCTACAATTGGCCCAGGCAACAGGCTGGAGAGTGACAGCCAGCATAATGGCAGACAGGGCATGAAAAAGAAAGCAGAGCAGCAGCTTGGTTGGGGAGCACAGTGTAGAGATGAAAAGCTGACCAGTACATCAGGTAAGGGAAATGGATCAGAGTGATACTAAGGGAGGGTACAGGGCATGCCTACCATAAAGGTTGGTTCCTACTGTTCTGTTTTATTTGACCTTCTCTGATCCCCCACAAGGGTATCAACACTATTCAGACTCCCTGTACAGACCCACACCAAAAAGTCTCATTCCCATTCAGGTATGATAACTTACGGTGTAGTGCAGATGGATTCCGGCTCGCTTTCTTCAGCAGCACTAGTATAGAACTGAAGCAGCTCATCCTTCATGGACAGCTCATGGCGCAACTGAGAAACCTATGCAAAAAGAAAGGTTTTAAGGTCTACCGCTTCCTTCCCAGACACATTTTTAATAGCAAAAGCATTAGTTTTCATTTGATATGCAAAGTTCCTCCATCAGAATAGTCAAGGGACCAATGTGCTCCAGACATCCTACGTCCTATCTCATTCTCTGAAACTGATTCACTACAGTACTGCTCCAGATTTGTATCAGTGAGACCATGTTGACTTCAGTGGTGTTACAATGGACTGTGGCTGTGAATCAGGTTCAGATTCATTTGTGTTTGATATGAAGATTATAACCATTTGGTTTGGATATTTGCCACAATTATTCCTGACTGACTAATCCAATTGGAGAACATAAGGCCCTCAGAATAGGATTCTCTTTGGGCAGCAGCACTCTGATGCTTCATGTAGTACCAAACATGACAATTACACTACTTAAGAGTCCTGGCCACAGGAAATTATTATTCCAAATGATTTGTACTAGCCTCCAAATACAATACAAGGCATTGGTCTTCAGAGAGTATTTCTGCTCTGACAAGCTATTCAGTAGAAACAGTATCAAGGAGTCCTAGGTCTACTGGAGCAAACATACCAAGTTTCAAAGTAAATGGGTATGTTTCTTCCCTGTAATAGTCAACTCAGCAAACACAAAAGCTCTTTTTTCCACACTGTGCTTCATCACAGGTCAAAAACACCCTGCTGGCCAAATTGGACAATACTTGGACAATAACACTTCTGCATCCTCACAGATTTAAATTAAGCCCTCAAAGGAGAGATCTGATTATAGTGTATTTGCAATAGATGTTAATGCCATCACTTAATTAGAATCATTATTGATAATACCAAAGGAGAAGGGCATAAAACTCAGTTAATCTGCTCTTGTACAACATGACCATACCCCAAGTTTCTTAACCTTTAGGACACTGTTCAAAGTCCATATGTTCAAGCAGGCTTTAGTGTGAATGGTATGGCACGCCTATTTATATTGCTGTTTATCACTTGTAAATCCATCTCTAGTTAACATCTGTTATATTGATTCTTGTTCACCCGTACATGTTCACCCAGACACAAATTAAACACCACAATTTACCCAAGTATTGCAGTGCTACATACCACCCATTCTGTTGTTCTTCATGCTGCAAGGGATATCCAGGGGGCAAAAAAACCCACAGAGAAAAAAAAGGAGAGCTGCGTATACAGTGGCAGTACGTGGCACCTGAAGCCAGAGTCTGGCTGGTCACAGCTGCACCCCTCTGCCGGACAGGCTCCATGCAACAGGATCGTCACTGCTGTAGCCCCAGAAGGCCCCCAGGACTCTGGTAAGGCTGCTGGGGCCAGCCCAGTGCTGGTCCCAGCCTCCCCTGGCCAATCTAGGGTAACTTGCAATGCACCAGCATGTGCAAGACACAGGCACTCCCAGAGAACAACTAGCAGCGGCACACCTTGTGCTGCCACTAGTGGTCTCTGGAGAATCAAACATCCACACACATCTGGACACAGCCACGGACTTGATTGGAAGTACTCACAAATCTAAAAATTTAGCTTTGGCCTAAAGCACCTTGCTAAACTGAGGCCCTCTTGAGATGCACATTTTAACATGAAAGAAAGTATATGGAAAAGTGTTTTTTCTGTATATTCACTGATAATTTAATCTGAGTGAATTTTTTTTGTTTGAGTTTCAATGGCAGTCCCAGCATCTCCTCTCAACCCGCCCCTATACTCTGAATCTTCATTCTCTCCATGAATCAAATAGACAACACAGCCAATTTAAGCTTTGGAGAGACTACACTGGTCCCAATTCTCTTCTCATTCTGGTGTAAAGCAGATTAACTTTAGCAAAGTCAGTAGAGTCCCTCTAGCATGAGGGACATCAAAATCAGCCTTACACTAAAGCATTCAGTTGCACTCTAATTAAGAACAGCTAATCTTTGCATGCTGTGTGTTAAAAACTACAGGACTCATTACAGACACATACCAATTTGAAGACCTTTAGTCCCTCCTTGCAACTCCCCCCAAATGGAACCTAATGCATTCTAAAACACAGGATAAGAGTCCAGGAATCAAGCTTGATCCGAGATCCCTGGCTGATCAGCATGCTCAGTTCCTAGGATTTTATTTGGTTCTGGGGGTCTGGATGCTTTCCTCCCACCTCTGAGTATCTCATTCAGTGGTGTCAATCACTTCTGGAAAACAGCTGCATTCAGCCCACCATAGCCAACAAGATGGTTGTCACAAATGTCAGAAGTCAAGAAAGGGGCAAAGAGGATCCCTCTCCGCCAGCAAAGAAATAGAAAAGAAAGAGTCAAGTTGAAAAGAGAGGATGATTTTATAAGGTCCTTACTCTTGTGCAATCCTTACATTCACCATAAGTAAGGGTTTGCTGAATGGGGCCCATTATTTACACTGTACCTCTAATTTTTGGCTAGGTTGGAAATAAAGCAAATGAAGATGCACAGTGGTTTCATGTCCTTTATTTGTATATGTTGACAACAGCCATGCAAAGGTCTACATAGCAAATGCATCTATTTTTTGTTGTACCTTTCATTGTTAGATATTTTTCTTAGATTAGTATTTTTTTCTTCCAACTTTAACTATTAGAGAAAACCTCATTTTGACAATGAATTGTACTGGAAGCACTGTACTGTCTACTGCCAGCACATAAAAAGAATAACTAGATTAGGAAACTGAAGAGGATTAAGTGATGTAGTAAACAGAGCAATTTAGAATAGAGAGTGCAAAGACCTAGCAACCTTCTCTACTCTAAACCAGACTGACAGTTCACGTTACTCTGGTTCTTAGATCAGATAAGTTTCTCTACCAACTAAGAACTTCCACAGATGAGACTCTTAAATCAGATTTCAAAGCAGACAGGTTTAAGTTGAGACAGGGAGACAGGCTTTACTTAGGAAGCTCTTGGACCATCTAAAAGTCTGAATAGTTATTTCTGCAATGAAAGCAATTTACAACCAAAACATTTGTTCAATACAATATTGAAGCCATTGGTAAATATTTCTGAAACAGTAGGGCAATGGTCTACCATGCACAAATTTAAGCTACAGTGTGTGCTTCAGTGTACTCAGCCTTTTGTTCTCTAGTGTCATACAGCAGATGCAAATCCCAATTTCCAGTTTAATTTTACTGGAAAGTATAATACAGGGTAGAAATTAGTAACAATTAGATGGCAGATTTAAAGTGGTGTTGTAGTCATAACAATCCAGGAATTATACGAGAGGCAAGGATTTAATGGGTGATATCTTCTATTGGACCAACTACATACTTGGGATAAAGTTAGACATGCTTTCAAATGCAAGGCATTCGAAGGCAAGGGACCTGAGAAAGAATGCTTTACATTTGAAAGCCTGTCTAACTTTAACCCACCCATGCAGTTGGGCCAATGAAAGATGTCACCCTAAAGAAATCCTTGTTGTTAGCAATTAAATGAAACTGAGAAGGGAAAGGTTCTGTCTGTTTTCAGAAGAAGAAATGAACATTCCAATTAGCTTGTGGAAACATCCAAAAAAGGCTGCTGTTGGTAAAGGAGACATTTCATTTAAAAAGGGTAAAGTAGGGCAGAATATAATCAATGGGATAAAAGGATCCACCTTGAATAGAACCGCCTAAATCATGTGTGTTAAAGACATCATAACAGTAATTCTAACATGATCACAGACTGTTCTTGAACTATTTTGGTTTGGGTGGTAGAAAGGGGGAGGCCAGCACATACATACATGCATGAAAGAACAATCTATGTATCTTACTTACGCCCACAAACATATGCAAAGACAATGTGTGTGTGACAAAAGACAGGGCCACAGTGATGTGGCTTTGAGATTTTATTAGCATGCTTGGAAGTATTCCCATCTTACCTACAGGTAGGGGGACACTGCAAGTCAGGATATATCTAGATTTCTAAGCTGTGCCCAGGTGCAGATCCATGAAGCACACCCCTCTCACTTGATCCCTCTCTGCATGCCAACTCCCAAAAACAAAATCCTAACAGCCTTGCAGCAAACCTTAGCAAGCTGTCAGTGCCACTCTCAGGCTCCCTAACTTGGGAATATTTACTATTTACTCAAGACTGCTATTTCTGGGATTTGGCCTATGTGGAATGGGAGAAGAGGGCAGAGCATACTTCACAGCAGTGCAAACAGGCATGACAGTAGTTATGTAGAAATACCCTTACACACGTCATGCCTTACAGATATTAATGCAAAGTCCTTCCATTTTATGCCACAAACTGATATGGAAGTGTGTCATACACTGCAAAAAACAAACAAACCCTGTTTATTTTAAGAACAGCTTAGATAATTTAAAACATATTTATTGGGACTACTATCTCTCTCTATACAGTCTGTTGGTTTAGCTATTATGGCTCCAAGTATACAAGATTCAAAGAAAGCCACAAAAATCATTAGAACTAGCCTAAGATTTTCTTCATACAAAACTGCCCTGACTTTTAATCCCAGCATTTTGTTGGAAACTCAGTATGTAGTCCCACTGAAAAAGTGGCAATATCTTAGTGGTGCCAGCTTCTTTTCCATCATCTCCAAAAAAGCTGGTAATAATGTGGTTCAACTGCAACACAACTGAAGGTAAGCAAGGAATCTTGTTTTTTCCCCCCTCCATAGCAGATCACTTCCTATACAGTATATTACCCATTTATTGCACATGTATGACTGCTTCATGCACACTTGTTTTTTAATCCCATTTAATCCAAAATCTTTGAGCATCTCCATTTACCACCATTTTTATCTATGAATGATGAAAGATTTTTCTGATGGCCCAATTTTTTTATTTTTTTTTTTAATTTCAGTGGTGCTCAGCCTCCAGCCCACAGACAAGATCCTGCCCACAGAGCCATATCATTTGGTCCATGGGGCTCTCCAGAAATTGGGCATTGGAAAAGCAGTAGTAGCATTAATTGTTGCTTCCCTGATGACAAGTTTCCAAATCCATGGGAAACTCTGCAGGCTGGATCACAGCCCCGCATGCTAGACTGCTCTGGCACATGGCTGGATTCAGGCACATGGGAATGGACTAGTGTGCGGCCAGATTCAGACACATGGGATCACACCCAAGGACTAACCCCACATAGGATCCAGCCTGCCACTAGCCCTACATTTATTGCACAATAAATGGGCTACTTGCTCATTAAAATGTAATATGCCACATATTCAACCAAATTATCACACAATAAAATGACAATCTCAGCACACTTTTAATCCTTCAGGGCAGCAAGCTAACATGCATCAGAGTTATATTAAAAATGGGGTAATTTTTAGGAAATTTTTATGGCTCTGTTTGAGATGGATTCAGCTGGGATTATGCTGCATCTGGCTTTTCATCCTTGGGACTATTCTGAATAAAATTAAATAGGCAAATAAGGCATGAGATTTCCATGACATTGTATGAAGCAAATACAACTCCAAGAATACTTAAATGTTTTTATATATCCTACACCATCATTATATCACACTCTCTCACACACATACAGAATATGTATATCAAAATCCTAGCATGTCTTGCTGTCCAAAATTTATGCACGTGCTATACTACAGAAACCTAGATACCAATATTTCACCAGTCAGTCACATTTCTATGATCAATCTATACCCATGACAAATTCAGACTGACATCTCATTCATAAAAGATCAAAGAACATTAATTATCTTTAAGGGTGTCTGTGGCCAAAAGCTTGTAAAGAATAATTATTCCAACTATTTGAGTTGGTCTAATAAAAAATATCAGATTTACCCAAAGAACCTTGTATGCTTATGTCCTTAGACTAAAATGGCTACAACCTATACCCCAAAGAAGATGAATGACATACGAGACGAAACTAAGCAAAAGAGGCCTTTTTTTTTTAAAGCAGCACTGGCTGTAGAGGTAGCATGTGTGCATATGTCCTTACCTCTTCTCTGATATGTTCTACCTGCTCCTCAAGCAATTCATTTCTCTCGGTTAGTGTTTTATTCTTCTTTAACAGTGACTGGCCAATCCGAGCAGCTAATTCCAAGTCTCGCTCTTTCTGTGAAATAAAAAGAAAATAAGGTTGATTTTGAATGTTGTGTTCACTTCGAAAACAACTGGCTCTTCCAAGGAGGATGGAAAGTAACTTTGTCCTACAAAGAAAAGAACGAATGCTCTGCAAAAAAAAGAAACCAATAATTTCTGTTCTTTTTCTTGCCCTATTTCTGCTTAGGCTATACCCACATAATTCAGAAACACTAACATGTACATTTAGTTAATGAACTATACAAATGAAAGCACAGCCTTAGAGCTATAATGTAAAAATGTTCATGTTAAATTTTCTTCTTGAACTTTTGCACAGGGCTTGTAGGGAGCACTTGGGATTGTAATTTTAAGGGCTCTTGAAACAGCACAAAACAGAACACATTTGGATCTCTCAGCTACTGTATTTCTCAGTTTCTCCATTGCTCCACTTCAAATAAAACAGATTACAGCAACTGCAGAATCACTTTCATTCACAGCTACCAAGTAAATCTTTTCTTTCAATAGCTTCAGAAAAAAAGAAAACCTGTGTTAAAGTTGCAAGGCTTTATTATCACCATCTATGGTAGAGGAGTAGGTGGCCTATTGCAAAAAGGAGTTGATCAAAGAATAGTGCTGGAAGGTAGGGAAAAGGACGTGTAAGAGAGCCAAATGGAAATGGGCAATTAAACAATATTCTATCATAGATTCATAGATTCTAGGGTCTGAAGGGACCTCAGTGGGCCATGTAGTCTGACCCCCTCCCCTGCCAGGCAAGAAAAGGGTCATCAAACCTGGGATCATCTGATCCTAGCCAGGTGCCTGCCCAGTCTCCTCTTAAAGACCTCCAAGGATGAGGAGAGCACCACCTCGCTTGGAAACCCATTCCAGATCCTGGCAACCCTGACAGTGAAGAACTTTTTTCTAATGTCCAGTCTACCCTCTAATATGGACTGAACTTGTTCCCCTGGCTGGTCAGGAACAGAGGCTGTCACCCCACAGACTGGCGTGCTTAGTTCCTTCAGTTTTACTAACTTAAAGATCTCTTCTTTCTATAGGACTCAAGACTACAGGGAAAAGCTTTTTATGATTTTTCTCTCTCTTTCTTACCCACAAGCAATCGAACAACCTATAAATAAGTCTCACTAGGGCTACTAGCCCTATGTTTACCGCACAATAAATGGGCTACTTGCTCAATCAAGTGTAATGTGCCACATATTCAACCAAATTCTCACACAATAAAATTAAAAAAACCCACATTAAATATGAAACAGCTTTGTGGATGGTTTGCATAGCACTTTAATTTCAACCTGTGGTACAGAACTCTCCTACCCCCAGCTTCTGTGCCCCATACTACATACGCAGATAGATGCACACCCCAACAGCTATGTAATATGAGGAATTTCATCCCAAACCACAACAATTGCATATCCTGCCATACCAGATCATAAAACTTTGGTGTGACAGGATGTGCACTTTTCTGGAAGATCAGGCTTTTGATTAAGCTCTTAGGGGAAAATGGTGTTTTACAGAGTATCATATAACTTTGCATAGGCAGACAAGGCTTTTTGGGTGAATCTGATATCTTTTATTAGACCAACTTAACTAGTTGGAAAACAATTATTAAGCAAGCTTACAGGTTCAAAAACCCTTCATCAGGCAGTTGGTGTGTGCTCTTCCTGGACGGAATGAAAAGTAAAGAAGCCAGGGGCTGGGCTGGGCTGGTATGCATACAAGACAGGTAGTCAGTGAAAATGTAGAATGAGTAGTCAATGGGTGAGAGACAGGTGGGGGGAGAGGGGAGAACATATAATTGCCCATATAACTTTGCAGTACTTTATGAGTACTTTTATAAATAAGAGACTGGTTTTCTTGTTAGAGATGTAAAAACCTGTGTGGCAATGGTGCCATTTCCCCATTTTCCTCTCTTTTTGTCTTAGTTCCTTATTCTGAAAGCTAATTTGGTTCCTTTCAGGTTATATACTGAAAAATATCCACCTTGTAACTTGTTTGCTTTGGCCTGCGATTGTTGGACTCATTGATGACTTATACTTATTGCTTGCAACTCACACAAAGTTTCTGCAAAGTAGCCAGCGATCAGTTACCAGCAACAGGGGTTTGAATTAACTTAGTTTCAAATGCCTCCACTCAAAAGAACAGGAGAAAAGCAGAGACTGTATTTACCAACAGAGTTTGCCCATCAGGCATAAATAAGCATTACGTTGCTGATCACTGCCATTGTTTTCAAACGGTTCTCAACACACGAGGCCAGGCCTATTGTTGAACTAGAAACCCACAGCTTTTTCTAGCCAAAATGACACATGGACTTCCAGACTACGTAAGTGCCAAAAGGCCTTAAAAATTAACTTATGATATACAGCAAGCCAACAGCTCCGAAGATACAAGTTGGCCCACTGCACAAGTCCAAAAATAGAAAACATATATCTTCATACTGGACAGTATTACCCAGAGGAAGGCTGAGCCAGTGGTGAGGATCCTAGGGCCTGGTGCGGAAACCTAGGTTTAATTCCTTGTTCTGCTACAGATTGCACAAGCAACTGCATACAACTCATAAGGTTTCTGCAATAAACTGGGGGCTATGAAGATAATAGCCTGTCTCCTACATCATTGGGCTATGTATTAAAATTCTAAGTGCTCAGATACCATGACAACAAGAACCATAGAAGCATCCCAGCTACAAACATGTTTATGAAACTGCTGAGGAGGTTAGAAAGCTTACATTCAAGTAAATGCACAAAGCTCTCTTAGGCCATGCCAACACCCTCGCTTAGGCATGGAGACTGGTGTCCCATACCCTCCCTTCATCTTCTCCTCAGGCAACATAGCCTATTCAGGCTATAAGGCTGGAGTAGTTAGTCCCTTTTGAGAGGAGAGACTCAGCATTTCTTTAAAAACCTTCCCTCCCCCCCAACTAAATATCATTACTGTGCGTAATGGTAGGAAAGGTGCCACCCTCAACTGCTGTATGTGGGAACAGCAGCATAGGATCCTAAGACCTATTCAGATTGATCCTTTCTCCATCACAGGAGAGGGACTGCATAATCACATCCATACACACAAGAGAGACTGGATACAGAATTTTGGCCTGATAAACATCATATTGATAAATACTCCTCGTACTGAGAAATATTAGTGCATCAGTTCTCTACGTATGACGCACAGAAAATTTCTTCTCCAAGGGGAAAGCACACTGCTTTAAAAAGCTGGCTCAGGCCATTCCCCAACACTGTTCCCAGAACCTTGCCTGTGATATCAATACAAAAATCAGGCTGTGTGGACTACAGGAAGAGACAGGTGTGGGCAAATCCAGATTACTCAAACCTGCCGCTAATAAAAAGTGGTGGGGAAGACATCTCCACTTTTCAATAACCAGCCTGGCTAGAAATAACTGGATTGGCCCAGTTCCTAAATAAAGAAAACAAATTACTCCTACCTTTGAAGCTATGAGAGACTATTAGAAGTCATCATATAAAAGGAAGCAAGAATATAGTTGTAAGTTTCCAGATACAGCATCGTTACTGACAAAATCAGGCCAACAAATGCAAGCTAAATAAATCAGCAGAAAGAAGCATGAAGACACAGTATAGGAGAGATTAGAACAGTAATCAACAGACAGTTGATATTCAAGGGCTGTATCAGAGCCTTAATATGGACATACCTGGGGAAACTGCTTTAAAAAGATGCAACTAAGCACAAAGGCCTCTGTCCTTCAACCAGATACATTAAGGCCCATGCTTCACCTTTTCTACCAATTCACATACTCAGGCTAGCACTGCATAAAATGGTGGCTGTGTCCTTATACTCAAAGCTTCATAGTATGCAACATTATTTATAAATCTCCAAGGTTTATAAATAAGAATACACTGTTATTCTTTATCTCAACAACGCCTTGCAGATGTGATCTGAGAAAATATATTACTTACTTACTTTTCTTTAAAATCAGCTCTCTTTGGTCAATATTATTAGGACTTTTAGTATGTTTAAATACTATCCTGTAGTTCATTTTTCTCTCACAGTTCTTGAAAACTGTAACCCATCATAAACTATTTAAAGCTAACATGTTAGAATATTTTTAAAAATAAAGGCACCAGAATGTAAAGAAGAAAAAAGCCTGGGGAGACAGGATGGGAAGAATACATTGACTCAATGGCTATATGCTTTTTTGAAGGTTATAACCACTCAGATACAAATAAAAGTACACTAAAAATGACTTGGGAACTTAACATACTTCTGATTTTAAAGAAAAACTATAATACTATCTATTTTTTTAAATATAATATGCCTGCATATAAACTTCATTCTACCCTACCCAACTTTCAATGTAATCACATTTATGTCACTAACTGCATTTTGGTAAGAGTCAAGTAGATTTGCTTTAGCCTTGTGCAAACACATAAGGAATGAATCTGTATAGCTAATATAAATAAACTGAGCACCTTTCATTAACAAAAATATTTCCCTTACAAATGACATTTAGAAGTACAATTAAACTATTTCCTTCACCCTGACTAGCAAAGTTGGAAAAACATAAATATTCTATGTTTACATGTTACAGGATGACTCCTTAGTACTTCTCTCTCAGAATGGGAATCGCCAGGTAAAGAAACACTTGCCTCTTCAAGAAGACGTGTAACAGCATCTATGTCATTGTATGTTTTAGTCATCTGGCCCACTCTTTCAGCACATAAAACTGTAGGAAAACACAAGGTAAACATTTGTTATGCTGGCAATTTCAGTTCAATGCAAACAAACAAACCAACAAAACCAAGAAAATATATACAAAAGAGAAAAGTTTACATTTTAAAGAAGCTTTCCCTAAAGCTGAAACCAGTAAAAAGAAAGTTAATATTCTTAAATAAACTAAGAAGATTACAACAAACAAACAAAAAGTAAATCAGACTTTTGTAAAGACATACACAAAAAAAGCTTATTCACTTTTTTAAAGTCCTAGAGGTATTAGATTCTTAAAATAATTAGGGCCCTTTGAATAATCTCAACTTCGAAATTTTAAAGTAGTTTATACTGGAAAAATTTAGAGCATAATCTTGACATTTACTTTTGATTCAATGCACATTGAATGAATTCTTTAAAATGAGGTATGATGAATTTCACAGGTAGAATGGAAAACATGGAGTGAAAAAGAAAAAAAAGAAAAGAGCTATAGTAAAACCTTATTATTTTTCAAATCATTTAGACAATCAATGCAGTTAACCAAAAAATGGACTTGTACAACCATTTGAATTTAGAAAAAGGGAAAAATGCATCTGCAGCCTACATAAGGGGCTCTAATGGCACCCTTACATTGAACCTTCTCTCATTTTCTTGCCCTGGTCAGTCCTATCAGAGCAGCAGATTGGCAAAGTTGGGCTCTACCACCAAGTCTCCATAGCATTTACACAAAGTACATGCAATCTTGATTCTGAATGACCTAAATTGAATACATCTCATAATACACGTAATAGCAAGGACATTTCACAAAAAACATTAATTATTAATAATACTAATAATAAAAAGCTTAAGTAATTGAAAGCCAGGTTCTGTTTAAGTTAACAAAATCATTATCATCACCCTGATGCATAATTTAGGAAAGTTAAGTCTGTCTGTAGAATTTTCCTTTGAACCAGGGTCACCATGGCTGCTTAATAGAAAAAAAAAAAACTATTGATATTTCCAATGTATAGGAAAAAGGAGTGTGTATGTATGAGTTGGGAGGAGGAAGGAGACAGCCACATAGTACCACAGCAAGGGTGGTGTCAGTGGTGCCCTGGCACTGGGTGCTATTTTATGGGAGACTCCAATTCAAACTGGAAGGAATTAGCACATGGGTGGCATGGGGATGCTCTGCATAGGACATGCACCATGTTGAATGCCTGGCTATGGCTCTGCACCCACCCAGCACCACTTCCTGCCTCAGTCTTATGCACCCCTTTTGCCACCACTGGTATTTTTATTTTTTAAATACACCCTTCTGGAAAAGGGGAATAGGCAGTAGAGTCAGATAAGTTGATTGCATTGATTTCTGGATAGGGGGCTGCTATAAGTAAATTTCTTTAGACTGAAAGTAATTGAAACTGTCAAAGATAAAGCTGATGTAGAGTTTGGGTGGTAGAATCCTAAGGTGCTTTTTCCATGAAAAAAATAGTCCAAATTACATTAAAAAGCCTGTATTAAGAAACTAAAGCTGACACCACAGCTTAGCTGAGATACAACAGTTAGACCAGTGAACAGAAGTACTAACTGTTAAGTACTCAAATCCCTTACCAACCTGAAACACTGAAGGAATACACCACAACAAAAAATGATCAACATATTTTTTATCTACCAAAATACTAATTTAAGTACTGACAGTTAGTGAACTCCCTACTGACCTTTGTCAAAAAAGAGATATTTAGCTTACAGATGATAAACACTATCTTGTTAACATCAACAGTGAAATAAAGGTGTCCATTTCTTTACTTTTTATATTGTGCTTTTAGGGCCAAATCCTGCACTTAGTGAACTAACTTGATGGATCAGGGACTTTAAGTCACACTGCTCTAAATTTAGTCAAGAACTTGGGAAGGAAAACCTAAAACGTTACAGTGAAAACTTTAGACGCCAAAGACACAAGTACAAAAGAGTTCTAAAAGGAGCACAGAATGAAAGTGTTATCACATAAACAAGTACAAGAGGTATTTGCAAACCACAGCTTGTATGGTTTAGTTTTAGCTAATCAACACTATAATAGATTTTTATAACTAACAGACAATGGGAGCCAGAACAGCAGATAACTGGGGTAATCATTACATAGAGAATCTTTTCATGGAAACTAAACAGGAAGAAACAGATTTGCATTGACTCTGATCTCAGAAGGCCTGCAGGCAAAAGTTCAGAGGGACTATAAAAACAAACTTCTATACAATCGATGCACAAATCAACATGTAAAAATGCTTACTATAAATACAGCCACAGACAGGCATTTTATTTTCCAAATCTACTGTCACTATACAGTTCCTTTGGTTACAACATTCCCTCAACAGTAATGCAATGTTTGGGACTGTCACTAGCAAACTCATTTTTAAACTAATGCCAAGAGTTGTGTCAGGTCCACTGATTGTGACTATAGCAACTTGGCACCACCCTAGTGAGGAGCGATCTACAATCTTAAAACCCAAACAACTAGATAAAAGCATGGTGGTTCCCACAGTGCAAGTAAGGTTGTTTGATTGGAAGGAAGGCTGATAAGGCTGGTACGTGAGTCTGCTCACTCAACTATTTCTTCAGAACTTGCTATGTAATGTTGAACATGCTGATACCATGCTGTTAAGGTATTTACAAATTAATGCCAAACCAAATAATAGCTAAAAGTGATTTGCATTTGAAAGGTACAAATGTTTTATTTTCAATAAACTTATCTCTGGGGGGGGGTGGTAATGATCTTACTATAAATAGTTATGGGGTAGTCGAAGTCCAACTTTCCCTTTGAATTTATATAAAATTAAGCCTTGGCAATGACAACAAACCATTAAACTCTTGAAAAACACACTATAATACATACCAAGTGCAACAAACAATAATAAACCAGGTACCCAATGATTTTATGGCTCTCACTGGAAATGAGCAACCACCAATGACTCTGCACCACTGTGACACCTTCAGCATGATGTTCCCAAAATAAAATGGAGGCTTAAAAATACCACATTATATTCATGTTCATTTACATGTTCTTAAACTACCTACAAAACTGCTTTCCAATGTTTCATGGTATAATGCAACCAAAAGGGGTGAAAGCTGATGGGACAAAAAGAAGAGACTTAGATGGTTGCCTCTTTTCCCTGCTCCGCTCAAGGAAAAGATTTGGAGGGGGTGGAGAGAGAGGGAGAGAATCCACAAGCTAAGAAACAAACATAAAAACACAAAAATTCTTCACTGGTAAGGTGCAAAAATATTAGGAAGTCAAAAACAGACTGTTGACAATACTCAGCTAACCAAAAATTGTGGCGAACTAGAAGGACATGCTACTGTACTATGATTATGTGAATGTTTCCTGCGCAAACATTTTATGCTCTTGCCGATGAAGAATGCCAAATAAATCATATGCCATTTGTTAGGGAAATATATATTTTATTTTCTCTGACGTTCTCATGTTCCTGATGAACATGAGCCTAGGAACATTAGTGTAAAGATAAAGTAAGGGCAAATGAAGGACAATGCACTGTAATATAAAACTCACAGTGCAGAATTACTGACCTCTTTTTTCCAAGTTTGTAAATCAGCAGTATTTTTACTCAAGGGAGTGACATCCATGCAGGCACATGTGTACCTACCCTCCCCCCCTTCATCCCTTTACACAAAATACATTTCAGAACCCAGTGTATATGTTCACAGTAATGTCAGGTAATTGAGCAGTTACTGTCATGTGAGAGAAATAAGCGTTACAGAGTTCCACAAATTATATAGCAATTTTTTACAATTGCTTTCCAAGCTGGGTTGCATACTTGACATTTCATGAGTCAGAGAAAAATGTAAATTTCTGAACAGAGAGAACTTCTTTTAACAAGTATTCAGTCCAAATGCATACAAAATATTAATTGAGACATAGGATTCTGCTTTAAGTGTGATTTTTGAACTACACCCATAAAATACTTTATATGTACAATACATTTGATACAGATTCCAAATTTCTTCCATTGCCTATGTCTTTAAAAGCACAGACCAAATGCTTTTTTTTTCTTTTCATTTTTTTGATGGGGAGAGGGGAGAAGAGGAAGGAGGTAGGAAAGAGTCAGTACACAGGTGTAATGCATGGTAAAATTACCCGTGAAGCCAGGATCTGAACAAGGAACAAGATAGTAGGAAGCAGTAAGAGTGCAGCAAGGATCTGATCTCACTTTCAAGGTGAAGTGAAATATCTGAGACATTATTTTTCTTAAGCCTGCAAGTCAAAGAAAGGAAGGACATACTACGTTGTTTATCACCAAAACCTTTCCTCTAAAGCAAAATCTGGCAAGCAATGAAAAAAATTACTAAATGTCTATTAGCTAGATAAAAATTAAATACATAAAAAGAGCTGCTTTCTCCTGAGGATATCAGTCAGACTTCCAGGTGCTGCAAAATGGACTGAGAGCTATATACTCATATACCTCTTGAATTAGGATGTTAACTCTATGGGACAGGTAACATGTCATCTTGCAGTCTTTAAAAGACCACCTTTATGTAGTGCCACAATACAACAATTTTATGACAATAGTGTTATTCATCTTTGTGCTTCTGACTAATGGGTGTCTGGTAAATATGACCACCACCTATACTGTGTTTTACAAGTGTTGTAACACACATTTGAGAGATCCAAGGAGATCCATCACCTGGAGCCTTCGACTGCTGCAGGGAAAGATCACCTGTGCCAGATGTATCAAACATGCAGCCTGTGGGCAGGACTCAGCCCAAAGAGGTAGGTCATCCATCAGAGCCCAATGCACAAACTACAATATAGCAGTTCCACCAGCTGCATGGATGAAAGACGCCAAGGCTCACGTGATGGATCTCCTTGGATTTCTCAAGTGTCCAAACTAATTCTTGCCTGGTCAATGCCAGGGCACAGTGGCTCTGGAACCCATGGGGTCAATGCCACTGTACCAACATGGTTCCAGAAGATGCTGGGTGTTGAGCCCTGAGAGCTGAATCCAGCCTACAGAAGTGGGTCATTCAAACTGCACGAACAACTCGCTTGTACAACTACTAGGCACAATGCCCACAAATGTCAAAACACCCCAACTTGCTACAGGCAAATCAGGGGCAAGGGCACTGTAAATATCACACTTACAGCCTAAGGGCAGGACCAAGCCCTCACCTAACCCCTGTAACACAAGAAGGGGAGCCAAGCAACATCTGCACTAATGCTCTCGGTTCCAGAGCCAATTGTGGGTAGTCTGGATTCAGCTCATGGGACCAAATGAGTTTGATGGCCCTGATCTATGCTACTGGTTTTGAGACTTGTGCACCAGGCTATAAAAAGTGATCCACAGATCGTACCATACCCTCACACTTTTTTTATGAAACATTTGATAACAGGTGGTCTGTAAAAACTGAGGACTGACAGTGCTCTGTTGGTCCAAAAGGTTTGAGAGCTACTGCTCTCTGCTAGTCTGTTTCTTCCCCACCCTCTGTATTTGAGCAATGTTCCTTCACAAATAGGTGTAGCTAGATTTGTAGCTGCTCCAAGACATCTCAAAGCATAAAAGTGATTGATTGCCTGAGCACTTTAGTGCCACACATGACATTCTCCAAAGAGATTAAAACTGACTGATTGTATGTCTTACACTTTGCGACTGTTCAGCAAAGAATAAGCAGCAAAAGGCATGAAACAGACAAAAATGCAGCACTGTACTAGTCTACATGAGATTCATTCTTGCAAGGTTATTTATGAAACCTTAAAATGATAGAAACATTAGTTAAAATTGAAGCTTAAATTATATAGCTATAGATGGTTTATATTCCCGTACTAGCCAAAATAAAAAAGACTTCCTGACGTCTTCAGACAAGCGAGTGAGGAATTTTTCAAGCTTTGCCACAGATATTGCCCTCACAACTGAAGTCATTGATCCTCTTTGGAATAAACTGACATCCTCCATTTTGATCCAAAACAGCTTAGCTTTAAATGGTCGTATTTCCTATTCCCAGACTTTTCAGGAGAAGGAAGCCTGGTGAGTCCAGCTGGCCTGGGGCTGACACATCAATTTTGTTGCTACACAAGCAGTTTTTTGGGGGAATGACTGCACAAATCTGTATACTGCATTTAAAACTTATTGTTATGGGAACTTCGAGCTCTAGGCATGCATTTTTGTGCACATTGTTACAAGCCAAAAAAACCCAATAAAAGCACGCAAGACTACATGCTCCCTAGTTCCTGCAGCCTCTTTCTTCTCACTCTGGAGGTACCAGAGACAATAGGTGCAGCAAAACAAAATGAATATCACTAAGTGGCAAAGAAACGATTATAAACCAGCAGGGATCTTGGTTTTCTCTGAGAAAAAATTACAAATTCTCTAATTAACCCCCCCAAATTCATGATTAACATGAAATGCTATTATATATATGTATATATTAATTGAACACAATGTTTTATTGACATATTTACAATTTTAAAGGAATTTAGAGGCCTAGCAGTGCCTCAATCACTATAATAAAACAAATGCTAAATACCTATAAATTTTGGCATTTGATTCTGGGTTTTTAATCATGAAAAAATCAAAGTTGCCCCTGCCTCCTTAGCTCAAGAGAGACAGCTCCAGGCCCTTCACTCCGAAGCCACACCTCATCGCCGGGCCAACTGGTACCTCGCACTATACCTACAGCCCCCAGCCTCTTCCAGCCCTGCTGGAGGGAGCCCCAGCTGCCAGGACTACAAAGCCAGGGACCCAGGTCTGCAGTCTCCTGCCTCCCACAGCAGCACCTGAGCTCTGGCTGCCATTGCAGAGCAGAGCCCAGAGCCTGGTTCTCCCCCATCGTGGGCAGCATGGCCGAAGCGGAGCCTATGGGGGGAGCGGGTGTGGGCTGCCTTCTGCAGGCTCAGGCAGGGGGAAGAACTTGTTTCTTGTTGCTGTGTACACTCCTTGGGGGATAGGGAGGCACATACCACCTACATGCGTGTGCAGGGTGGGGATGGGCTGCCTGCCATGGGCTCTGGACTCCTCACCCTGCTGCCCTTGTCTGGAGCCTCTGAAGCCCAGCCAGTGGGACCCAGTGCAGCAGGGCAGTGGGGCTGGGTGGAGAAGCTCCTTGCTGCTACAAGCTCTGCGCTGCCCTGGCAATGAGCCCCCTGCCTGTCTCGCAGCAGCAAGGGTCACAACTTCACACTGCCTCCCTCACTGCTGCGGGATAGGCTGGGAACACCTCGTCAGGGCAGCATGGAGCTCACAGCAGCAAGCAGCTTCCCCACCCAGCCCTACTCTGCCCTGTTGTTCTAGGTCCCGCCTGGTGGGCTGCGGAGGCCCTAGGGGAGGGCACCCAACCCACACAGATCTGGGGGGCATGGGTTTCCCCTGACCCCTCTGGGAGTCAGCACAGTGGCAGGGAGCCAGTCCCCCCCACCCCAGATGAACCACCCGTGGCCCTGTCCCACTCCCTGCTGGGGCCCTGTGGCCAGGCATTCCTGCCCACAGCCCCAGTCCTCCCCAACTCATTCCCTGTCTTCCTAGGGAGGCCTCAATCCCCTCCTCCACCATACTTGCCTGTGGGAGCTGCTCTCCAGGCCCCCTGCTTGACCACCCTTTCAACCTTCCCCCCCAACCCCTTGCAGGATGGAGCTCTGCCAGCCTGCAGAGAGCTCTTTGCAAAAATGCAAAATCTCTGTGTTTCTTCATTGAAATGAAACTCCACATTTTTCTTGGGTAAAAGAGGAAATCCAGTTTCTGCTCCCTCCCTCCCCCCCCCCCGTTTTTTCTGTGGGAAATGGAAAACTTGGATCTGTGATGATCAAGTATAAAATCTGTGATCACAACATACCAACTGCCTAGCCACTGTCAATTTACAGCATAGGCAAACACTAAGAAATTAGAAGGAACATAGTAAAATGGTACCTTGTGCTCAGCCAGCAAACAGATACAACAGCTATTTTTTTCACTAGTAATAATGAACTCTACCGGAAACACTAACACAGATATGTCACATTCTTGTCTGCTGTTAGTTTAACTGTAAAGATTGCAAATTCATCTTAATATTAAGAAACAATTGTATTCTTCTATGACATTTATAGATTAATTTTTCCAGCTAATCTGCAATTAAAAAAAAGGAGTTTGCTAGCAAGGTCTCTCGATGCGTATTTTACTATCTAGGTCCTGATACCAGAGTCTCAAATAAAGCACAGCTTTAATTAGATGCATTACTTATTCTCAAATGGACAACAAATTTGAGAAACAGTAAGTGCATGGAAAGTGAATATGCCAAGGCTTGTGATAGTAGCCGTTTTCAAGAGTTTCTCTGAAGCAAAGGATGTATACGCTTAAGAGTTTTCATTTGGTACATTTAGCGTACTAGAACTTGACAAAGAAGAACACCCAGAAAACCCCTCCTACTTATTACCATCAGTGTCATGGTCAGAAGCCTGAACTAATTTGGCAGCACAAGAATAGGATTAACACAGGAAAGGACAATTATTTGGGCCCAAGGGCCACCTTAGAGAGTTTGAGTCAGCTGTTGTGGGCGAGATCAGCTCCCTCTCCCTCAACCAACCCGCAACAGCTCACCAAAACTCCTTAAGTGGCTAGGCAGAAGGGATGGGGCCCCAGGCAGATGAGGAGCAGCATTTGGGAGCAGGAAGGGGTGGATGGGGCCAGGATCGCAGGGCAGTGACAGTGTGGGACTGGAGCCACTGTCTGCTCCCTGCATCTCCCTGTGATGGGCTCTGGTTCTGCAGGCACGGACATGCAGGGAGTGGATTGAGGCTCTGCCCCAGGACCTCGCGCTGTGCTGTCACTGCCCAGTGATGCCGGGGTCTTCACAGAGACCCGCCAGGACCCACGGCCAGGAGGATGGGATCAGGCTGCAGACAGGCATGGAGTGGCATCCCACTCCTGAGCATCGCTTCCTGCCTGCTTGCAGCCCCATCCCATCCATCCAGCTGAGCACACCCTGCTCAGGCTCGTCTCCATAGAAACTACACCCGCCTGCTCTATCCAGCACCCCTAACAGTGGGCGTGGGGAAGACAGGCTGGACTGCTCTGGCAACAGGGCTAGTCCAGCAGCAGAGACTGGTAGGGGCAGCTGGAAGGGGCTGCTGCTGTGGGGGCTTCCAGGAAACAAGTTCAGCCACTGCACTGCCCCAGCTCAGCTGTGCACCCAGGGCAGCAGGACTGGCCACGCATGCCACAGCTCAGGCTGCCTGGGCTGGGCAGGGCTGCCTGGGCTGGGCAGGGCTGAGGGATCAGCCCCAAGCTGATCAAAATCTCCTGACAGTCCAAATCCAGCCTGTAGGTTGTATTTTGCCAACCCTAAATTAAGAAGTAAGAACAAAAGATGGTACCACTTCACTTAAATTTGTTTTTTTCCTGCATTTGGAGCTCATGGTTCCACTGTCGTTCTGAAGATCTTGGCAACAGAAAACTGTTTAACAGAGTTCAATTTAGGAAATCGCCAGTTCTGACAGTTACCTTAAAATGATCTTTTCATCCAGACCTACAGATCAGTGAGATTCTTAAGTCAGACCTACACATGAACAATGCAGGTCCCTCAGGGCATTTAAAGCAAGTCAAACCACAATGATGCAACTAGACTTCTCTCATGACCACACCGGCCCTTATACAAGGCCCTCTATAAAAGTATTCAAAGGCTGCTGAACTTCTTCCAGTTTCTCATCAAGAGATGTCTGTGCTGCAGGACCTTTAAGAAATCAAAAAATTAATGACTTCAGTGTAGATGAGATAATTTCCAGATGCAGTTAAAAATTCTTGAGAATGTAAGGAACTCAAGTGTACATGAAATCCCTCTGACATACTTCACTTCCCTTAGGTAGTCAGCTCTTTGAGACATGAACAGAAGCCATTGTCGTCAAAGCCCAGCATAGATATTCTCAGCCTGAATGTTTAGGATCCAATCTTAAACAACATAAGGAAGCTGAATGTTTAGTAAATGGGTATTTAATATTTTCTGGAAGTCATAGTTAAGCCTAAAAACACTGTGGCACCAAAAAGTAACCAATCATTTTAAAAAACTGAGCCAAATTGTAACATCTATTTGTTCAGTGAATAATACAAGGCAGACAGGATTATGATAGAGGTTTCTGCATGCAATTGTGATATTAATATGCCTCTGTCAAAATATTAGGCTATACTTGGCGCTCAGAAATTAATCTTTTCTTGAAGAGAAGTGGTATTGAAAACAGAGTTTTGACGTTTGTTTCTGCTTTTAAAAAGAAGGATCCAAGACATTTCATTTTTAGTTGCAGCCAGATCTGACAACCCCAGTATCAAGTATAAAGCTTAGAAACTGCCTTTATGATAATAATCAATTTTCTAAAAGTGGAACAGTCTCTAAACACAGTGATCACTATACAAAATTCCATCAATCAGCACACAAAATCACTACAGCATTCTGAAACCTTCTCATTTTCCTGATAAAACCAAAGTCAAAGTTAATGTACTGATCACTACTTTACAATACCCATACTTTGCTGAACGTGTTTAAAATAAGGGTGCTCAACTATGGTCCACAGGTCTGTACAGAGCCCTGCAGGCTGTGGCTCTGTGAGCTAAATTTGATGTGTGGCACCTGATCCTGGCATGAAGGCCTAAGCAGGGGTGGCACAAGATCCCAGGGCCTGATCCCAGTGTAGGGCCAGGCAAGGGAGGCACAAGCCCTTAGGGCCTGATCCTGGGATACAGGGAAGAGGCAAGTTCCAATCCTGGCATAGCAGGGCGGCACAGAGATCTGGGGTCCAATCCTAGTACAAGAGGCCAACATGGGGCCTGACCCCAGTATACAGGAGCCAGCTGAGGCCACATTGGCATGATGTGTGGGGCCAGTTTATACTGCAGACCAGCTCCATGTCATTCATTCGACCCGCGGAGCCAAAATGTTGAGCACCACTGGTTTAGAGGTACACACAACAAATTGCTTAGTACATAAGACAAAACACAGAAAACTGCCTTTTATATTTTTGTCTTTATGGAGGAGACCAGAAAGCAGTAAATCAATTGATCACATCTAGAGGCTGCCGCATGACCTATACCACTCACAGTGCCAAGATGATCCTTGTAGTGTAATAGAAGCATTGGCAAAGTGTTCATGCAGTCGCACTCAGGTGTGCAATAGAAATCGCAAAATCTCTTTGGTTGGACACCCATTCTCATCTTCCTCTCCCTCATTTTTCTTACTAATTTTAAAAGAAATTTAAAGAAGATAAAATGCCTATGACATTATATGCTACCAGTCTGATTCTCCTCTTTCTAGCTTACAAGAAATATTTTAGATGTTTGTACTTTTCCTCATGGTATTTAGTGCTTAAGTCTCCATCAGCTCTCCTCTTGCTTCCTTGTTCAATCACTGCACTCTTACAAGAATTTGTTGTTTTTACGCTGTACAGATACAGTGACTATTTAATGTATTTATATCTATAGACCTAACTACAAATCTTAGATCAGAGTTTCTTTTCTTTCTTACTTATTTTTTTTAATTTCTATAAGATCTTCAGACAGCTCCCAGAATGGCCCAATCATACTGGAGTGTTGAGGGTTCAGTTTGGTCCACTGTATGAGTCAGATACTATAACTACATAGGTACATGCTTTTAATTGTTTTTACCTTTTTAAAAAATATTTTTGAAGGAAATACATGCATGTACAAATGAGCATCTTAAGCTTCTCTTTCAGCCCCATAGCAGAGAAAGTCAGGTAAGAAAGAACATTATTAAAAACACAAGCAGCACACACTTTATTCTAAACAAAAAAACCCAAAAAACCCACCCATTTGAAAAATCAACAAATTAAGCACACTTACACTTAAAGAATTCAAACACTAACCCCATTTAAAAAAAATCCTTTAAAATCACCTAGAGTTTGACATGGATGCTCTGCTTTTTAGACCACTTTTGAGGCCAAACACATTAACAGCCTTCTGCCCAAGAACCAACCCCCATCTACTAATTTGGTCTTCTCCATTTCTAACTTCCTCCACAGTCTCTAAACAACATTGTTTTGATAGGGTTTTTCAAGGAACCAGCATTCCTTAACACCCCTGTTGCTTCAGAGGGAATATCTGTGACATGCAAGATGATACCAACTGTACATTTTACCTTAGAGTATCAGGCACACAAGGCAAACACTTAATTGTCATTCAAGAGATTACTCCAGCTAAAGGGATAGTAATTGTCTTCCTCCTCTGTTCTACAGTCCCAATATACTGTCTTTACAATAGCTGAGAAATCCAGACCAAAAATCCAACCTGACAGCATTAACACCAACTGCAATGGGAGAGGGATACCTTTGTCTGATGTTATGATCAGACGCTCTTGAGATCTGAGTTCATTATAAGTATTTTTGTCCATGCCCTTTATTAAGTATGAAGGTTCTAGCTTTGTTCTTTCATTCACTCTATTAAAGTGACCCACTGCAATTAACTAAAATGGAAAAACTGCTCCATGTCAGAAAACCCCCATAACTTTACACATAGATGCATATCTTTGCATTTCCATGAGAACGATGACAAGAAAAAAGAATTTTCCAAAGTCCATTTACTATTAACTAATTACTACGGACTTAGGCTACAAAGGTTGGCTATATTTACTTCCAAAAAGACGCATACAAATTGAAGACCATCTTACTCAGACTAATAGTGCAGTTTCTCTACAATGTTCAGGATAATATAATAATGGGGAAATAAAACCCAAAATGTAAAACCATACAAACTATTTAGCTTACTTTAACTACATCAGGTTATATAATGTTAGCATTAAATATTTAGTCTCTTTAAATTTTTAAAGTACCTTCTTCCAAGATAGCAAGGTTTTCATAGTTAAACCTGTGTGCTCTCTCATATTCAGTCTTATAGTCATATTCAAAGATCTCCTCTTCATTTACTGATTCATTTAATGACATTGCTAAAGTTATCCCAAGGCAGAAATTGTCCAGCGCCTCAGTCCCCAAGGAGACGGCAAGCCATCCCATTGGAGAGATAGCAACCCAAGTAAAGTCCCTACAGAGCAGGTACCACCCTTGTCAGCCAGCATACTTCAACTAAGACTACTAGGTGATAATTTGTGTACATGTCATTAGCACAACAGCTTTGTAACATACAGAAGAAATGGAGGGGAGGAGCATCTGTATCATAATTTCTGAAAATATATTACATTGCTCCTGATATGACTTAAAAATAGTTATATTTACTTAACAGCTCCATTTGCACATTTTGAATAACAAGGCTTAGTATGCTGAAAGCTTTTATTCTTTTAAGAAAAATTAATTCACTTTGGAAAAATAAAAGCTCTCTTCTCCTCCCCTGGTATTCAGATAATTCTGAATGGTAGCGTCCTCCAAGTTTCATAGCAACAAGGAAGTAGAGACTGATACTTAGACTGCTACACCTGTTTGAGGGTGGGGATTTTACACAGCAAATTACCTTTGTAAGTTATTGCCTTCTGCTACAAATAACAAATTTCACAAGACATTCGTGAAATTTCACATACATAGTTCTTAAGAAATGCAACCGCTGCGTATTATGACTACTGCAGCATCAGTCAGGCAAAAAAAAAAAAATCACATTTAAAAATATTTATATAAATAAATAAAGAATTGACTTTTAATTGGTCTCAGCACAGAGAAGAGCAACACAGAAATAGTAATAATAATAATCACCCCATATGATGAACATCCAGAATCTTCATCATAACTTCTCATGGGTATGTTTAGTTTTTTGTTGTTGTTTCATTCTCCCTGCCCCCAATCATAACCTACTATATAACCTTTCCTCACTGTATTTTTGGAAAACTAAAATACAAAAAACCCTGGTTAGCTTCACAGTGCTCAAGAGACCTTACAGAAAATTCACACACATTCTCAATACCAATGACAAACAAGACTGCAGGAGCCAACAGGTCTATCCCATGTGTGTTTGCAAACCTTTATGAAACATGTAGTCTAGATACAGATTAACTTGGTTTAACCTTTGCAAACAAAACATTATATGTGGTGTTTAAATTACTTGGTTGCCTCCTCTTCTTCACAATGTCAAAAAGATGCCCTTTACTTGTAAAAAAAAATATTACACTGCTCTCAGCCCAAGGTAGTGTACTGCAGCAGCAAAGCAGTTTCTGGGTAAGGACAGGACAGACTTGTAACACAGAGCAGCAACAATAATTTTGTCCTCAACAAGGGTGTAATTTATAGCATTTAATGGAGTAAGAAGGGCAGAAACCAGAAATTAACAGATCCTGATTTGAGTAAGCACAATAGGGTGGGTCCATAAAAAAAATAATTAGGAATGTATTCGAAGGGAGACACTTGAGACATTGAGAAATTGGTTAAGGTGGTGCAAAACATACCTATTACAAATAGGATGAAACCCAGGTGAAGAGGAAAAAACATTATTTAGAAGTTTGAAAATGATTTTTCCTAATACTACTAATTATTAGGCTGCCTAATTCCATCCTTTAAACCATTTACTAGGTAAGCTGATGGAAGTTTAATTGTGCGCCTCTGCTTAATCTCCTGGTAACTGAACATTATAATTTATTCTTCTCCAGATTTATTTCTGTCTACATAGCAAATCTAATTCCTTAATAAAACAATGAAGTAGGCATTCTGGATCTCTCCCACATAAATTGGATTTGTATCTTTGCTTGAGTAGCAGTCATCTACTAATTTCAAAGGTAATTTTTACAGACAGGGAACTGAAGCCTGAGCTATCAATGGTTCCGGTCTTAACTACTATAGGTTAATGGTGCTCATGGTTTTGACTGTGGACCAGATGAATGGCATAGAGCTGGTCCATGGGCCAAACTGGGCCCCAGGTCCCCATGGTGCCCTCATCCACCTGGGATTGGGATCTAGGTACCCTGTGCAACTCCTGCACATCAGGATCAGGCTTCATGCTACCCTGTGCACCTAATCTAGCATGCAGGGCCATGGCTCGTGGATCCATAGGGCACCCCACAGACCAAATTACATGGTACCAGGGCCTGAGTGTGGCCTATGGGTTGGGGACAGAGCACCCCTGTAATAGATAACAAAACACAAACCAGAATTGTTTTGCACCTGTTGCAGTACCATTCCCAACATTCATGCCTTGTTGTGTATGAGCTAATGGCGTGCTGTAGTTGCAAAGAAGGCTAGTGGCATACTGGGCTGCATTAGTGGGAGCACTGCCAGCAGACAGATTAGATTGATTCTTCCATTCTATTTTGGATTGCTGAAGCCACATCTGGAGTAGTGTGTCCAGTTATGGGCCCCCCACTACAGAAAGGATGTGGACAAACTGGGGAGAGTCCTGCAGAGGGCAACAAAAATGGTGAGGGGGAACATGACTTACGAGGAGAGGCTGAGGGAACGAGGCTTATTTAGTCTCTTTTTAGAGAAGAGAAGACTGGGGGGCGGTATATAAAAGTAACCTTCAATTACCTGAAGAGTGGTTCAAAAGAGAATGGAGCTAGACTGTTCTCTACGGGGGCAGATAACAGAACAAAGAACAATGTCTCAAGTTGCAGCAAGGAAAGTTTAGGTTAGCTATAAGGGGAAAACACTCACTAGGAGGACAGTAAAGCACTGGAACAGGCAATATGGCGAGGTTGTGGAATTTCTATCCACAGAGATTCTTAAGACCCAAGTAGACAAAGCCTTGGCTAAGATAAGATAGTTTGAGATGGTTCTGCTTTGAGCAGGGGATTGGACTAGATGACCTCCAGATGTCCCTTTCAACCCTAATTTTCTACAATTTTGCAATTTGGATATTACAAAACAGGAGACAGCAAACTGTTTAGAAACCTGGTATGTATTTTAAAAGTTTATAAAAAGAAAAGAAAAAGATACCAAATGGTTATTAACAAAAGTAACATCAGTCTTAATATCAATTCATTAAAGAAATAACTCTGAGGCCTGCCCCTCAGTCTTAATATTATATTCAGACATTCAAAGTAAATATTCTTAATATCAAAACAAACAATGGACGTTAAAAACAAAATTCCCCAAACTCTTAACACTCTTCTTATGAAGCCACCTAAACACAGTATTAATCCAGTCATTTGCCTTGTACAGAATAGCAATTTTTTGTGAAAATATTTTATTATCATTATTATTAGTTAACTATTGTATACACCTTGACCACTAAATGTTTCAAGTACTCTCAACTTAACTTCAGTTACATCTAGGAAAACATGACATATCAAATGACAAAGGCCTGAATTAATTTGAAGGTCATAACCAATTTACTGTTCAGTTATTGTTCCAAATAGCTCTCTGTCTCTCTATTTTATAAGTAAATATTATGAATTGACAGACAAGATGAGGGGTTTTCCCTTGTTTACAAATCTGTTATTGAGTGGAATCCTTCAGAAATCTACCCTAGCCTCATATCTGCTAAGCTGTTACCCTATTTAACAACTTTGAAATGGAACCGAGTGCATACTTAGGACAGAATTAGGACAGGACAGGATGGGATGAGGATTCAAAACGTCCTTGATAAATTGGGAACACGGTCTGAAATTAATCAAATGAAAGTTGGTAAGGATAAGTACAAAGCTATGTACTCAGGATGGAACAATCAAATGAACAATTATAAAATCAGGGAGTGCCTGTCTGTGCTGCATTACTACAGAGAAAGACCTCGGGGTTCTGGTTGACTGCAAGCAGATTATGAGTTAGTGTGCTAGTTTTGCAGAAACTATGCATAATGGGTTGTATTCACAGGAGTGTCACATGCAACTTAGAGAAAGCAATTCTTTCACTATTCAATAATGGAGAGGTTTCACCTGGAATACTGGGTCTATTTTGGAGCACTGCACTTCAATGCAGATGTAGATAAATTGGAAAGAGTCCACAGAAATGCAACAAAAATGATTAAAAGGTGTAGAAAGAATGACTTACCTGGAAAGCCTGGTAGAACTGAGACTATTTAGTCTGGAGAAGACTGAGGAGGGATTTGACTATGAAAAGCTTTTTGATAAACCAGATGGCAATCAACTATTACAGGTGTCCACTGTGGACACACAAGCAACAGTTTATAATTCCAACAAGAAGTTCAGGCTGGATGTTAGGAAAAACTTTCTAACTATGATGGTGGTCAAACATTGGGACAAATTACTTAGAAAGGTTGTGGAATCTCCATCACTGTAAGTCTTTGAATACAAGGCATAACCGTTGTCTGGGATGTTTTAGAAGGAATGATCCTACCTTAGGCAGAGCAGTGGATGATATGCCCTTCTGAGGTCTGTTTCAGGCCTATTTTGCTTTAATTCTATCAAGTTGAATTTTTTTGCACTACCAGATATTTTTTTAAAATCCATTATTTAAGAGTTTAATTACAGAAAATTCATAAGCATTCCAGCAATAAAAGCATTTGATGAATTGTTCCTCATAATGGAGAAATGTCTCACCAGAGAGAAGGCCATGGATGAAAATACGCTACTTACCTACAAGCATAACATATTACTGTGTATTTTTATAAAAAACATTTTTATACACAAGAGGGAATTTTCAAAGTTGATTAAAAAGAAGGAAAAAAGCATAAGATTTTTGGCTGATGGGATGATTCCTATTATATCCATTTACATATTTAACTTCTATTTCTAAAAACCTTATTACTGTGTGTGCTGGTATGAATGACCCAAATCTCAATTAAATTATGGCCAAGACCCTCCTCAAATCAATTGGGAAAACTGACCCCAGCACTTGTTCCTGCCATTGGCAGGGGTTCAGACTAGATGGCTTGCTCTAGGCCCCTTCTGACCCTAGATACTATGATTTAGATCAAACCAGTTTATGAAACTTCTGTCCCAAACCCCTTACTGCTTCAAGTTAAATCAGAGCCCCCCAGCATCCCAGCATAGGCTGTGTGTTCACTTCCCCTTCCTGCTGCCCCCAAGGTCTCTGGGCTTTGCAATCCAAAACCACAGCAGCAGGACTCTGCAGGATTGCTCATCACTTTCTTCCTATTTCCAGGTGCCTCTAGGATTTGTAGTCCATGATCACATGAACTACAAATCGGACTCTGCAGGGTTGTTCCCTTCTATTCAAAACATGCTCACTTCTGAGAAAGGACTATTCTTGTTCAAGCTTTTATGAATTCAATGCCACTTCCTTTTTTCCCTACCCACCCCCTCCTCAGCCTGGCAGGCACTGCTGTCCCCTCTGCCCCCTCCACCCAAGCAGACCCTCCAGCTAGCTCTGGCCCAGGGCTTGGCCACTCCCTCTCCACTTGAACAGGGAGGGGAGGGAAGGCTCGGAGCTGAGAGGTGTGTTCTAGCACCCCCCGCTTCTAGCTTGAGCCACTGAAGACATGTGCCTGTATTTCCTCAATCAAAAGTGAATGTCTATTCATTTACAAATCGGTTCAATCTCTGCAGTTAAGAGTAACCTGCAAAGAATGAACTGTTTCAGCTTTGGGCTTGCTGACCACCTGTACTTAGCCAATGAGTCGCACTAACTCACAATACAGCAAGAGATCTTAAGTGAGAGCATATATAATAGCTGGAGGGGGAAAATAAACTGTGGCTTAATCCTACCAGCTTACTTTAATTAATAGATTTAGGATACTTATACTGTTAAAATTAGAAATGTGTAGATACATGGAAAATGGGAAGGAAGCAGATGTAGGAGAATCAAGTTCTACTCACTGATGCATGCAAGCTGGCTTGCTGAACTTATAAAAGATGTATGGGTATCCAAAGATACGTACGTATCAGGCAAGACTCAAGAAAGAGGTTTCTAATACAGATGCTGGCTGGAATGTCAAGGAAAATGAGTATACAATATTAGTCTTTCCCTTCACTGACTAGTGCTGTAAAAGCACATTTGGCAGATTTAATCTAATCTCGTTCACTCAACCCAGTCAGCAAATGGACTGCTGCACTCTGAGCCAGGTGTCACAGACAGTGAAACTCAGCTATTAAAGTTGCTAAGTGAATCATGATAAATTAAGCCTTCTGGTCACAGAGTCATGTGTAAGGCTTCCCCAGAAAAAAAACCCACCACCAAACCACACACACCAAGGGCTTTCACAAATTGTGCACGTAAAAAAGGTGGGGGGGGAAGTCAGCAGCTTTGAATAGGTGTGGTTGGAAGTAATGCCAACATTCATAACCTGACTCACTACTTCTGAATAATTCCAAATCTATGCAAGACCTTGCTACCTACAGTTTATTAGCAAGATCTAGATTTGCATACATGCACGACTACAAAGGAGTGTAATGATAACTATGCCATGCTATGTACAAAGGATTTCTTCAGACACAAACAAGTTTTACAACAGCAGCTGCATGTACAAAAACCATTTCCCTTTTTTCAAAACCTCTAAAAGGACTCTTTAGTCTCCATTAATCACTCAATGAAAATTGTATCTGGACTAGGAAAAAGGTTGTTGCAAACAAGATGAGACTATATGTGAGATTTTGCTGTATGGGTGGACAAGAAGGGCTGCCTAATATGCCAGTCTTAGATTGACTAGAGATGGGTACCAACTGGAAAGGCAGACCTGTGTGCTGCCATCATGGAGATAAAGAGTACAGGGACAAAGGACAGAGCTCTACAGAATATCTTAAGGGAAAAAACAATTAGAGAAGCAGAGTGAAAACCATGAGACAATGGAGTCACTAAACCAAGGGAGACCCAGATTTCCAGAAGAGGAGCCTCATTTATTGCAAAGGTGGCTGACAAGGTAAGGAAGATGAAGATGGAGTCCTTGTTACTGAGGTTTGTTTAGGAGGTGCTCACAGACACTGGCAAGAGAGATGTTTCAGTGGTATAGAAGGAAAACAGCTGAAAAGATGGTCTAGGGAGGGAGAACTCCAAACAATGAATGCAAATACAGCATGTTCAATTCAACATAAGGATGACAAGGAAAAGGGCACTGAGGACATTAGTGGGGCAAAAGGTACTTTAAAAAAAAATTAAGATGGGAAAAAATATAGGACACTTCTTACTGCAAAGAGAAGAAGCCAGAACATGAGAGATTAAAGAGAAGGGCAATAAAATAGATGGAGAGTAGGCATTAGAGCAGTGGATGGGATGGCATTACCAAGGCAAATGGCAGAAAACAAGTGAGAACTTTTTGCTTCTGTGATGGAGAAGGAGAGCACACTGTAGGAAGAGAAAGAAAGTAAATGCCATGTCATCGCATTTTTCTCTTTTGGAAAAAAATCTGAGTTTATGTGCACTGAGAAGTAGAGGCAAAAGGAGGGAGGTTTGAGGATTCAAAGGTGGCAAAAAAGGCAACTGGGACCGTAGGTGTGGAATTTGGTTATGTCAGAAGAGAGGACTAAATTTAGTTTAAAAAAGAACAGAATTTGAAATGGAGAAAGTCAGACAATTTCCACTGGAGACATTCCACTTGTAGAGAGAAAGAGTGGAGGGAGTAGGTACTGAGGGGAAGTCTGGAAGGAGGTCACAAGGATACTTTGATGCATGTACATTTTACCTTCTAGCTTCACAACATTTTTATAGGGGAACATAATCAGGGGCAGAAGGAAAGTGCAAGACTTTTCCAAATCTTTATACCTTTTGTTATAAAAGTCAGAATTAAGGTTCCTCCAGCTAGATGCTTTTTTTGTTTTTATTTTAGAAATCATGAAATGATTTTCCTACTCAGACACAATCATCTACTTCTTCCCTTCTCCAATACCATGTTAGCATTTTTTTTTAAATAAAACTTGTACATTTGTTTAATGCCAAACTTAAGCTATTATTCCATTTACCACAAATAAACATCTGGCTAGGGACAGAAATTACACAAACTGGTAAAAGTGATTGGAAACCAATTCAAATCTGTAACAATGTAAGTTCAGTGCAAATAAACTACATTCAAAATGGCTGAAACCAGTTTAAGATAAACCTGCATGGATGTAGTATCAGTTAAGTTAAAATCAGCTTATTGAACACCTCCCCTGCAAACCTCCCTCAGAGTGGACAGGCTAGCCTTGGCCCAAGCTCTGCCACCCCCTGGCCTCTGGCCTAGACTAGTGCAAGCATGCGGCTGCATTTCCGTAATCAAAAGTTAATGTTTGTTCACCTGCTTATCAGTTCAATCTATGCAGCTTAAACTCACCTGCAAAGATTGAATTAATTCATTTTAGGGCTTCTTGAATGTCTGTTCTTAGCCTGAAAGTACAGATGCTACAACTGCATCAATACGAAATGACACCAATATAAGCAGTTATGATGTAAATGTATGTCTACATGCTTCCATAGCAATACGAGTGAGCAAAGCCATTGGAACTTTAACCTCATTTCATTCAAAGTGAAAAGGTACAGAGATTTACTGTATTTTCTTACATAGAATGCGCACCATAATATAATATACACTTTATTTTTTGAAAGGCAGAATGAAGAAAAGAAAAATTTTCCTTGTAGTAAGCAACTAAGAGCCTTATCACATATTACATTTAGCACACCTTGGGAAGAATAATCATAAATAAAAATATAAAATGGATGACACCTGGATAGCAGCACTATGGAGAAGAATCTGGGAGTGTTGGTAGATCACAGACTCTATAGGAAGTTTTAAGATGCAGCAACAGAAGCATTAGGTGCAAGACACAGGAAATGATAATACCTCTCTACTTGGCACTGGTTAAGCTTCATCTAGAAAACTATGCACAGTTTTGTGTTCTATATTTTTAAAAGGACATGGAGAAGTTAGAGAGGGTCCAGAGGTGGTTGACAAAAAATAATAAAGGGGCTCAGAAAGCAAGTCATATGAGGAGAGGCTGAAGGAGCTAGACACATTCAGGTTGCAGAAAAGGTGCTTAAGAGGGGACATGATAGCAATCTTCAAATACTTGAAGGGCTGCCATAAAGAGGAAGGAAACACCTTTTCTGTCTTGCTGTAGAGTGGAGGACATGGGTCAATGACTTGAAGTTACAGCAGAACAGGTTCAGATTGGATATCAGGAAAATCTTCTTCACTGTCAGAATAGCGAGGCAGTGCAGCGGACTGTTTCGGGAAGTTGTGGTCTCTGTCACTAGAGGTATTGAAGAAGTTCGACAACCACTGTCTGGGAACAATTTTGATACAGCTAAGTGTATGCTCTACTATGGGTATTTCCCATGTTTCTGAGCTTTGCTCATTGCCACATGGGGCCAGGAGGGAATGCATGCTCCCGCATACTCCCCAGTGCTACATGTGTCAAGGTTTTGTTAAGCACAGTAATGCTTACTATGATCTACATATAACTTGCTGAGTGCAGGATCAGTTGAGGACTCCAGTGCACTGCAGTGTGTTGCAGGGGTTGTAACCAACATGTAGCTATTTCTCAAGTCCTAGCCCTCTCACTGCTCCAATGCCTTAAAATTGACACTGTTTGGTGCCAGGGCTGGGTCCAACAAACAGGTATCAAATGATCTGGAGGTGCTCCAGAAAAGTCCTAACTTTGCTATGCTACTATGGCTCTTGGCACATGTCTTACTGTTTGAATGCTAGTTTTAAGTGCAGTTAACATGTGCTAAGTATCACATATGATAAGACCCTCATTTCAGTATTTGGAACAAAAGCTTGCTTACTGCTCTTCTGCCTGAGATTTTGCTTTCACTTTTGCCCTCAATAGCAGGAACTGTTCTTACCATATTTCTTACAGATAATATGCACTGCAATTTTCAGCAGCAGATATCTGGGAAAATATAAAAAAATATGGTAACCAACATACTGCTACAGGATTATTCAGATGTACATTACATCATAACAGATGAAGCTATTCATATTGTTGAATAGCTCCCCTTTCCCAGGGATAAAAGATCCATGCCTATAATTATAATGTATGAGAGCATATCTAAATAAGAAAAATGTAATGTCTAGTTTTAAATATTTTCAGTTCACTGAGATTTTAGATTGAAATGCATCTATAACAACTCAAACTCAGATCAGGAGAAAGCGACATTTTATTGCCTAGTCCTAACCATTATTACCCAGAGTATTGTTTATCAAAGCTATAATCTTATAAATTCCAGCCATTTATAAACCTTTCAGAACTTTATAACATGTTTGGAGGCTTGGTGGATTTTTCCACAGCCTGTGCTGAAGGAAATAGTAAACTTGCCAAACTGAAGCCACCGCTATAAATTCTCATCCATGCTTTAAATGGCATATGGTTAAACCTTAGCAATTATAGGGAGTACTTCCTGACACCTTAAACCAATCAACATAGTAACCAATGAATTGTTTTCTTGTACCTCCAGCATACAGGGGTAGATCCAGAAGAGGTGTGGCAGCATGGTCACGCCCCTATTTGGCTGTGTGCTCTGTAAACTCACTAGTGATCAGTGCAGGTCTGCCCAGAGCCTCTGCTTTCAAGCAGTTCTTGAGTCTGCTGCTTTTTCTCTTCCCCTCCCCTCATCTCTGAAATTCAGCAACAGGGGAAAGAAGGGGATGACCAGCCAGCAGTCAGCATTTGCTTTCACAAAGCTTTAGAGCCTAGGGGCTGCACACCACAACCACTTGTCCCCTTCTCCTTGCTGCAGAATTAGGGGAAAGTGGAGGGGAGAGAGGGGAAGAGAAAACAGCAGCAGATGGTAAGCTGTAAGGTGCTTGAAAGCAGACAGAACCTGTGCTGGCCAGCCAGTGAGAGCTTATAAAGCTCAGAGCACATGCAGAGCTCCCAGTAGGAACTCTACTGACATGCCAGTGAGCACTGACAGCTCACTTCAATCCAGGATCCCAGGGAGGGGTTCCAGCCACACACCTTTCATTGATGTAGCACATGCACAATAAGCAATCTTTACTGTGGAAGAGGGGTTGGCTGCATTCCCCTTGCCACGATTCTGGATCTACCCATGTGTCTAATGTTCAATGCATTTTCTACAACAAGAAAACAATTCTCTTAGCAGATGATGAAAGAAGCATACACATTGTATTTGAAGATTTAGCTGCATTATATTTAGGCTTGGCAATATTCAATTTTTAAGCATGTGTGTGTGCGCGCGCGCTCATGCATGTTCACCCCATCCCACCAGCTTGGTACCTACAGTGTGCTAGCCAGCAGGCCCTCCCTTGCAAACTTGCATGGGAGCCAGTGAGTACAGATGCCACTGCACTAGCCAAAGGTTTTCTTGTCAAGGAATGGGGATGTACATGGGGTAGTGAATGTCGCAGGAGAAAGGAAAGTGGGTGCTGAGCTTGGCGGCGCAGTGCATGGGTGCCAGGTGGTGGGCTGACAGCCCAGTAGCACAGCAACTTCCCCCATAACTGCTGTGTGCTGGGTTGGAGGAGGAAGTACCTGTCTATTTGTGGGTGTGCGTGTCTGTGTGCACACATTCCTCTATGTAAACATGCAAGCATGTGCCCCCAAGCCCCTAATTTTGTAAAGCCCTGAAAATTTAAAATGGATAAAAAAAAATCTTAAATAAATGGTTAAAAATAAACATTGATTTTAACTGTCAAAATTATTTTTAAAAAAATCAAATTTTGTCAAGCTTAATTATACTCAAGATTTTGGATTACCCCTTTAATTTTTATCCCTTCAACGAAAGAAGTTGACAAAAAAGTAGTAAGACTTTTTAATCACATTTCCAATTACCTCCAGAGATACTTTTCCTCTATCTCCCCAAAATAAGACAAAATTGCCAAACACCTAACCCCAATGTATATACTTCTACAGAATCCTGAAGATGCATTCCACCCTTCACGCCCCCCACTACTACAGGTGGGAGGAGCAAAGGAACAAGTAAAACATACAAGGAACCTATTAAGATCTATTATTTCATCACTAACCTAAGGGACTAAGGCAGAACTGACAGGACTTCCCTCTGCACACCTTCATTACTGTTTCCAATCAGGATACATATTCCATGTAAGAGGCAGACTGCACCTTTCAGCACCCCAAAAGAGAAGCTAAGCTTGCCCTTCCTTCAGGGAATGCTGCCCTTAGATTTTTGCAAATGCATTCAGCAAATACCTGCTTATTTTTCAAATTAAAGCCCTGTTTCTAAAAGAAGAATGGGTGGGTAGAGGCCTGGGTCCCCAGTGAAGGCAAGGTCAGAACCTGCCTCTGCAGTGCTCTTTATAGGATCAGTCTAAAAAGTCAATGTTTTTCTCAGTACAGAGGTGCATCTTTGGCAAAAAAGTACCTATTAAAAAAGAACAGTGATATTGTTTTGTAACCAAGTTTGTGCCCTAGAAGTCACCCATTATGAAATAGTTAAATGTTTCATTTACTTGAGTAGGTGTCAGTTCTGGTAGTCGTACATGCAACATCACTGCATACACCGACACTTTGACCTGGCTGACATAACAACAAAAGAATAGTGGAACAAATTTAGCTCTTCTGGTTCCCAAAATAAAACAAGGTCCCCCTTGGTATTCACTGCAAAAGTCAACTATTGTCTATAAACAACAGTGCAATTATTCCGATTCTTAAGCTTCCTAAAGCTTAAAGGGAAGACAGAAAACTCAAAACAACAAAAGGCAAAGTGAGTGCCCACAACAGCATACTTTGAAAGTTGGTCAAGCAAACCCAGCTGCATTATAAACTCATGCTATTGCCTTCTGTTACTCTAATGCAGACTAAGCACTTCCAGCATAGGAACGATCAGTTCATGCCAAGAAACTAGACCCAGTTCTAAACAACAGCTGTCATGAAATAAAAAGGATGTCTAAAGCCAACACTAAAAGATAGCCTGTACTTACTGGCTGACACTGAATCACCTGATATCTGAACATGAGCGACACAGGCCCCTGGTGGCTGGAGGGGGCATGGCGGCGCTGGCGGGATTGCTGGCCACCCAGATGCTGTCGGCGGCAGGCGTGGGGTGCAGCAAACGCCCACCGGGGGTGGCGAACAGCAACTACCCTTTTCATAGGGGGCACCTGCATGCACCCCCTACACATCACCTCTGCAGCAGAAGAAAGGTAACAAGCCAAAAAGAAAGATCACAGCAGATGGAAGATCCAAGGCACCCACTGTATGGTTACACAGAATTAACTTAATGACTTAAAATGAGAAAAAGTTGTGTGACTAGTGCTGTGCCATTGGAGATGACAGCTGACAGGGACCACAACTGAGGTTACAGAAGGAAAGATTACATGCAATCAGGTGCTCTGAAATGGAGCTGGCACTCCAGGAGGACCTTCTAAGAGGGGTAGATCTTGTTTGGTGAACTTGGAGATGCCTGAATTACCAGCACATGCAAACTGGCATATCAAAAGCAAACATGATCAAATGAGGCTACTCTAATGACACAAATGTATGCAAGTGTGGTGAAGTGTAGACTATGGAGCACTTGCTCATTTGCCAACTCCTTGGTGAAACCTGTATGAAGGAGGATCTCACTGCAGCAATGGAAAGAGTCATCACGTACATACAATTCTGGGAAAACATCTAATTTATGACAAGGACACAAGAAGAAGCAGCAGTTTCCTAAACTAGACCTATGTATATCATTCTGATGATATCAGATACTGCAGCACTTGCTAAGGTTAAATCCAGAAGATAAAAATGACTGGATTCAATACAACTACAAGTTGATCATACATCTCAAATATGTAGGAGAATGTGCTGCATACCTCTGGAAACACACACAGAATTATTCATTTTAAAAACAGAAATTGTTCAAGTTCACAGTGTCTAGGAAATATAGCTCAAAGAAACAAATAAAAGCACATGTACATAGTCCTTTTGATGCCAATTTAAAAAAATCTTTGAATCACCAGCCCAAGGTTTTGGTATATAAACACTTTATTGTTCATTCGCGACAGAATGCAAAATCGTTATGAAATATTTTGGTGCCCAACACAATTCTCGTACCCCTCCCAGTCTCCTGCCACTGATTTTTGTCCTCAGTCCTGCGTATGATCTTGGGCTCTTCTGACTTGCAGAAAAATTCCTACACAGAAAGAGAGTCTGACATGGCAATATCTTTCCGAACACTGCATTTTCCTTCAGGGTTCAGTTGGATGTCATGGGCAAAGGAGTTTGAATCTCGCACTAAGCAGGTGGAGTAATTTGGGGCATTCTTCCTCCCTCATCATGTGCCCTCTATCACAAGTGCAATGAGAACATTTCAGCATTGTGATAAAAAAAAAAAACACCACCCAAGTGAATGGCAAAAAGCTCAGAAAATTATCTAGGGAGCCTGCCTGCCAGAGTTTACAGTATTATAGCTCTAATACCTTCATAGATCTTGTGAAAATAAGCATATTCTTTTATATAAAACCTCTTCTATATATGCAGCTACGAAATAAATATGTACAAATACACACACACAGAGTGTAAACCACCACATATTATTAAACACATACATGTTAAAGGATGCTGTTATGCATCTATAATGTATATTCACAGATGCACACAAAATATATTTCAATTTAACATTTATATAACAAATATATTTACACATTAATTTCAGTATTACTAGTCATACAGTAAGTACTTCAATTGTTTTCTCCCTCTAAAGAACAGATCTTACAGTACACATATGTTCACCTGCCACTCCCATTGAAACACAGAAAGCCCTACAGCAGTCTCATGTAGCATGCTTACAATAGATGCTGAGATGTCACAGGCCAGGCATCTCCATGGCACGCAAGCACAGCCTTTTTCTTCAGTTTCTTTTCAAAATTGTGTAAGACCTGCACGTTGGTCTTTCAAAAGACAAATGATGTTCCAATAAATGACAAAGGCATATTTACCATCTGTGCATTCTTCATAATACCAGTCAAGTTCATAGTAATCTGCTTCAATAAATTTCTGCATAGTCAGTATCCTTCAGCAATGTAGAAGAGATTTCACTGTGCTGCTAAGGTCAAGTGAAACGCAGCCATGCCTCCCTGCCTTTACAAAATACCAAACCGCAATGAAGCCCACAGAAAGCTGAAAATGAGCTGTACATTTTCAATAAGAGGCTAGAGCCAAACTAAAAGAGAGGATGGAGAAAAAAGAAACAGAAAAAAGAAAGAGTGAGAGGGAGCACAACAGAAACACAGAGAAAGATTTTTAAAGCAGATGCCCTGGTGGCTGCTCTAATAAAGAAGCTACACAGGAGCCTTGGATGGGAGTTAACAAAACCATCCTATCAAAAGGCTGATATATTGACATTAGGGACACACACCACCACTTGGCTGTTTCTAACCCATTCCTTTCCTCCCGGTCCTCACATACCTTTCAGTCTAACGTGTTACCATGGAGACTGGCTGGCTCTAAAAGAGATGCAGAGATGGAAGAAACGCATTTCGGCAGTTTCTGGCTTCACAGGCTAATAGGTGTCTCAAAAAGAAAAAGAAAAAAATCCCTCACGTAGAAAAACGATCAGCACTACAATGCAAACATATCCTTCTGCATCATGCTGCTGCTTGCTCTATATGATTATCAAAACCTTGCAATGCACTGAGTACATGTAGTGCATTAATAATGAAAATCAAATCCATTACAAGCTACTCTACTTTGCTGAGAGCTCTGCCTCCTTTCCCAAAGGTAGAAAATGAACGTACACTGCTGTTTTGTTGCTATTTTGTACTATTACTGGATCTTCAGTGTGATATTTTTTAAAGAAAAAAAAAAGAATAAATTAAAGATGAAAGAGGAACTAGAAGAACCAGGAAGCAGCACAGTTCCCCTTTAGATCACCTCATTTACTTTTGCCTTTTCACTGAACCAATTACCCATTTTTCAAACATCCAAGCACTGAGGCAGAAAACAGGGGATTATGACAAGCTACTGCCATATGTACACCTTAAAATGCTTACATTTTTACATAACATTTCTTAAGATTTTGGAAAGAAAAATTACTAATATAGAATAGCTTTCACATCAGGTATCCCAATAAACTGTCTTGAACCTTTAGAGCTTTTTGTGGAATACAGTCATCTTCTGAAACATTACTATAAATAATGATTTGTTGACAATTATATCTGACTAGAACTGGGTAAAAACTATGCAAACATCAATTCTGGTCTTGTACATCACCCATAACCTTGAGCCCCAACATGTTCTTTAAAGAAAATAACATAGAAGGTTGGATTAAGCAAGTTATATTAAAATTTGAAATATGCATTCTGTTAATCATCTGCATGGTGTGTAGTAGGCCCCATGTAGCACAATAGGGCCCTGACCAAAACAAATAATAATGTATACTTCCTTCTATTTAGGTCCTTGTATGTCACCCAACATAGTAACACTTCAGCCTCACACATTTTAATTACTTTACCCTTACAATCATTTTGAGTTAGGGAAATACTTCCTTTTTATACATTGGGAACTGAGGCACAGAGAGAGAAAGCGATTTTCTCAAGGACACAAAGGACCTCAGCAGCAATGCTATAAATTGAGCCTAAGTCCACTCAGGAACTCAGCATCAAGCTTTGAGGCCCCAGGCCAAAAATTATAATCCTCCAGCAAGGACTCTCACCAATATGCAACAAGCAAGTGTTTTCTTGACTATCTAAAACAGGCTCCTACCATAGATACAATGCTTGCCCTATCAGGGGTGGGAGGGAGTGCAGACTGATGTCACCCCACCCAGGGAACTTCGTTGAGAACATTGATTCTCAACCCTAGTGCCACAAGGTTATTTTAAGTGGGCTGCAGGTTGTCATGCAATATTAACACTGTTATGTTTGCAAACACCTATGCATGATTCACAAGATAAAATCAGAGATTTCAAATGGGAATCCAGGGTGTCAAAAACATTCTCACCTGTTGCAAGTTTTCTGAGTTTCTGGCAACAGAAATCAAAAGATGTAGTAAAAAACTCCCCAAAACAAATGAAAGCTAAAAGCTGGCATTTTTTGAGGGCTGCTTTGAATCTAAAATGGCTAAGAAGCACTGACTCAGAGGAATATTAATTAGCCAGCTACCTGTTAACTGAAAAATCCTCCTCGTCTTTTAGAGCACCAAGAACTATTTTTAAGCATATCTTGGAAAGATTTACCAAGCACCATCTCCCATAGTTTTCTCTGATACACAGCCCCATCTATATTTTATTTCAGAGCATTGTGGAAAAGCCGATGAACTAATGCAAGGGTGTGCACCAGACCCTGACTCTCAGACTAAAGGCAGGTGCTCTAAATTCCCTCTGTCCTTCTCATTTATATCTCATTCCTCAGGGCCAAATCTTCACACTCTGGTGGGTCTAAATCCAATGGATGCAAGGTACAAAGATGCACGCTCATCCCCCAACAGTTACCTACAGAAGAGAAGCAAGGAAGGGGTCCACCCAGGGCCATTGCAGGGGGGAGGGGGGCAAACTGGGGCAAGTGCCCCAGGCCCTGTCCTTCAGGGGCCCACACTGAGATGGGTCAAGCGGCCACAGCCCCTCCTGCAGGGCCCCCACCACCACTCGCCCCCATTCCCCCCCACTGCCAGCTTCTTTCTTTGAATCTGGGCCCTGCACAGGCTGATTTACCCCAGGCCTCCCCTAGGATCATCTCTGGGTCTACCCTTACCTATCGATTTGTCACACTGCAGCAAAATCTGACTTTCATGAAAAGAAGAACCACACAGTAAGATAACAAGAGACCCATAAGAACTTTTCCTTGTAGTTTCTCTACTTACATTGACAGATAATGCTATTTTTTTGCATTTCATTTGCCAAATCAGTTTCTTATAGTATGTTCAATATTTAACTAAAAGCAATAAAATTATGTCTTTAAACTGTGCAATAGTACGTCACAAAGGAATATACAAGAGGTCATTAGAAACCTTTTAAAATCCGAGACAGAAAAGACTAACATACGTATGGAATAAAAGAGAACATATCTTGAATAACTGCCTTTCCCAACTCTACTCATGCAATTTTATCACATGCAAAAATCTTATTACAGCATCCACTTAATTTTTCACTAAAATCTCTCATAACTTTGAGAATTCCTTCCATATACCAGCACCCATGCATGCATGCACGCACGCACACACTGAAGAAACTACAATTGCAATTACATGTAATTTTCTGTTTTTGTTGTTAAAATAATGGCAGGAATGTAGAACATGAAGATTCCTATAGCAACATTAACTCAACTGTTTAGCATAAGCTATTTGTTTCATTCCAACTTTTCTTGTGCAACATGTAATCTAATGCCCATTTAATAGCATAGCCAGAAATGCATTTACAAATACGTAGAATTCATGGCAATCACCTTAAAAGTCGTTCTTCAAATACGTAGGGGGTAAAAAGAGGGTCCCGGGTAATGTGGGGCCCCTGCGGGACACGATGGGCAACTTAGTCGTCACGCCAGACGACAAATCT
>JAGPOW010000261.1:184298704-184310846 GCA_030014935.1 Caiman crocodilus
GACCTGCTGTCACCCAGGTTGGCCTTGCCACGTGCCTCGGGATCCCCCGAGTGTAGCATGGCGTCTACCTCAGACAAATTTGAATTAAAATGATTTATATTTAATAAAAATGAACATTTTTAGTGATAGTCCACCTACTGAAAGCAGGCTGAGCAACACTTATTATGACTGGTTCTTAATGAAAGTGTAAAATAGCACTAGTCAAAATAAAGAGCTCAAGTGATTTAATTTCATCAATAAATGTTTATCCCTGCTTAAAGTTGAATTCCGTTTTTCAAAAACAAAATTTAAAATCATGTTATAGTTCAGTATAATGATGTTATCTTTCAGTATATGTACTGAATAAGTTACCAGAAATGAGGGACAGAAGAAGAAGAAAAAAAAAAAAGTTGTGCTATTTTAAGAGGAGCTGATTATGGAAAGCGATTTGGTTAAGAGTATATAATTTTGGTAACTTATTTCACAGGAAAGGAAAAAGGAAGATAGAAAATAATCATTCAAAGATTCAATGGCCCATAAGATCCCTTCCACTCCATAATTCCTAAATAGAGATTGAAGTCAATCACAATGCATATGCTGCAAAAAACAAACATGGGAACGCCTTGCAGTGATCTGTTCACCAGCTGACCTTGCAGCCAGTTTACAGCATTATACTCCATATGCATCATACAAATGCAAGCTGCACATATTAACAGGGAAACACCCACTGGCCTTTAGTCTACTGTAGCTTGCCACACTAAGAACATAATAGTTGTCATTTACAGGGTCAGACCATAGGTTCATCTTGCCTGCTATCCTGTCTGGCAGTGGCAGAAGGTGGATGTTGAAAGGGCAAGTAAATAGGGTACGGTTTTTTCTCTCATTTGCAGCTTCCAGCATTTAAGGTGTAGGAAGTTCTGATTCAGGTACTGTTTCCCTAAATCCCATGGTCAATAGCTACTGATGCCCCTTTCCTCCAAGAACCTGCTCAATCCCTTTCGGAATCTGGCTAAACTGTCAACTTCCACAACATCTAGTGGCAATGATTCCACACTTTAACTACATGCTGCGTGAAAAAAACTTCCTTTCATTCGCTTTAAAACTAAAACACAAAAATGTAAAATAAAATTATTCTAGGGACTTATACAAAAGGAAAAAAACCCACTAAAAACTGGAAGGATCTACTCCGTTAGGTCCTTTTGGGCACATGTTTGATAATGCATTGTTCCCTACAGTGTTTTTTTAGTGCTTTGCTAGTCATGCTTTGAACAGTCTGGTTTAAAACAGCTTGGAAAAACAGTTACAATCTTATTACACTTTTGACTGTTTTAAAGATCAATCATTTAAAATTAAAACAACCTTGTTTTAGTCTCTCTCTTTCCCCTCATGTATGTGCGTGTCCATATACATTTTTATTTTATTCATTTAGCCAATGCAAATCTACAAAGCCAAGCAATAGCCTCCTCATTAGCTGAGATCAAAGTTATTGATCCATCTCTTAATTTGTAGAGGGGACACTCTATAGTGATGTGTCGCATTGCTTATATCCCTCCACAAGTGGTCAATGGGTTAGCACTGAGGTCCCAGCAGGGAAGGCTGTGCAGGGGCCTCAGCCTGTCTTGAACCTGTTTAGCAGGGACCACTCGCACTGTGGTAATTTAAAGCCAGCAGGTTGACAAGTGGGGTTTGTCACAAGATTTTATACTCAAGCGCGCGCGCGCACACACATACACACACACACACTATTAGTGCCTACAGATCACTAATTGGCAACTTGTTGCTAACAGTCTGTTCTACCACCTACTAATTCATACAATGGAGTAGGGAAGTAAAAGTAAACGTGGGCTGCAGATTACGTTTACAAGAAAAGGTATTTTGCAGATTTTGCTGTTTTAGAATGAATTCTAGATTTCTACAGCTATTCTTATATTGAACTATGTGATTTAGCTTAGAGACAGAAAATGAGTTAATAATAAGGCTAAAAATGCACCCTCCTACAAAATTCCATACAATATGACTTTAGACCACCTTTGTGTATAATTTTCTCTTGAAAGAGTAAATGAACACCCAAAAAATAGTTATTCAACTAAATTATGAAGTTTGTTGTATAAAACTCAAGATATGTCCCCCCTTTCCAAAACCTGCAACTGTTGTGCAGGTAATGGGGGAGATGAAATATTAAATATAATTTCAAAGCTGATCTTGTATGTACTGCTCCATGCAGAAATGCTGGAATTGAAACATATATTGTGCGCTTCTATTTTTTTCAGAAGCAATAAACACATTTGTGAAATGAAGAAGGCAGATTTGCTTGAGTGGGTAGGTGAAAACCAAAATCAGGCCATAAACAAGGGACCTACTGAATTCCCAATTTTGCAATTTTTACAGAAACTGCTAAATCTGTAGGCCTCTGTGAAAAAGCGTGGACACTGTGAAAAAGCACAAAATTAGAAAGTGAGCAGGGGGGAAAAAAGGGAGTTGCAAACCGAAAATGGTGGAAAACCCTGGCATCCTGAAGCACACGAGGAAGGGAAGGGAGAGATTTTCACAGTGGAGTGCAACAGGCTCTCCACACCTCTGATTGGCTGAGGGGCTCCAGACATCCCATCCCTCTTTGGAGACTGACTGATGGCCATCTGTCCATCTCTGAGGGGTGGGACTTTCAGGGCCCCTCAGCCAATCACACGGTGTGAATGACCTGCTGTGCTCTGCCACAAAAATGATGACTGGCATCATGCTCAAACAGCAAAGTTGCAAGGCAGCTGTCTCAAATTCTGTAAGTCCCTAGCCATAAATGAAACTTTAATATTTTTCTAAAGAGAATAACAAATCCCACTTTCAAAAGCAATACATCCAAGCTCCTCCCAACTGAACATCACAATGGCAATTTCCTTGAGGCACAGGGTATGCAAATAAATTTGGAAAAAATGCAGAAGGTTGTAGAGCTCCCCTTATCTACAGGTTCAAGCACATGCTACATCTTGCATTTTAAAACTTTTATTTTCCTTAGGACTGTACATTAATACTAAAGATGATAGTAGTAATTTGCAGCATTAACAATAGCAGGAACACTTTGGCCAACCAAGGTTAGACTTCGGTCTAAAAGACATCCAAGGGTCCAGGATCTGAAGGCTAGACTGTTGATCAGGGAAGATTTGGTCACACGTGGGTTAAAAACAAAAGCAGTGTGTATGCGGGGGTAGGAGGTTTGAGTTTTCATTAAAGAAAAACAGGTCTCGACTCTTTGCAGGCCAACTAATGACAGAAAAATAAGTCTAACCTGCTTGTTTTTGAATTTAGAAGAATGACATTTTAGAGCTACAACCAACCAGCCATTTCCAAAGGGCATTTCTATCTATCAGATTTTGAGCCTCCGATTTGTTTGGCTGTCAATTAAAGCTTGAAGTTAAGTCTTTACATTCTCTACCTCAGGATACGGATGGCAGTTCACATTCAAAAAGGGTTGCTAACAAACTGAAGCTGTTTGGTGGTATAAACATCATGCTAATATATTACCAGTTATAATTACTTCAAAGTAAAAGCTGAGTGGCTTTGCACCATTGTTCCTATGAAACACACAAAGGAGGATTTGGTACGTATAATGGCCGTTCTCTTGACTATCAATCAGGGATCAAACCAAGGGCCCCCTGCCCTCCAGAGTTAAAAGCATCAGGCACTACCACCCAAGCTAATAAGCTGCAGCTAGGCAGCAAGCAAGCATGAGCAGGCTCATTTCCTCTAGAAATCAACATAGAGAAAAATCTTTAACATACAGTACTTATGAGGTTAGGCTACTGCATAGGTGGGCAAAATATGGCCTGCGGGCCAATCTGTCCTGCAAGCTGATTGGATCTGGCCCATAGTGGCCCCTGTGGTGCTTCATATAGGGCCAAGTCCAGCCCAGTGCAGCCAACACTGAGCTCCTGCCTGCCACCCTGGCCAGCATGCGCAGATTCTGGCAGGGCTGCTCCCGATGTGACTGCAGCCCCTGGGTGCTACAAGCTCCCCTTGCCTCCAGCTCCTGCTCCTGTCCCTGCTGGGTGGCTCCAGAGCGGGGGGGGGGGGGGGAAGTGGGGAGCTGCAGCCGGGATTTGCCTGCCCCCGTTCCCCAGGCTCCAGCACCAGACACCTTGCACCCACACCAACAACTATCACATCAGGTGGGCAAAGTGGGTGGAAGGCAGCCAGGAGCTTGATCAAGAGACCCACATGATGGGGCAGCTACTGCCCAGATGAAGCTTCCCCACCACCACAGCAGGAGGAGGAGCTGCCACTGGAAACAAGACAGCCTGCCACACTGGGAACAGTTCAGCTGGTAAGCTGGGCGTGCTGGCCAGGGTTGGGCCGGTGGGTACAGGTAGGAGCTGGTGGGGCTTGGCCCCGTGCGGACCACTGCAGACTGCACCACCCAAAATTCCAACCATAATGGTGCTGAAAACACATTCATCTTTCCAACGAAATATCAAGCACGCAACTATGCCACTTTCATAGATCAGGAAATTTGGTTTAGAACATTTGGTTCCAATTTATTTTGCAAATAAGAAGGAAAGAACACTGCCCAAAGGTGATAGCATCATCCAGTGGTACAACACTGGAATACAAATAGAAAGAACATCATCTAGTCCTAGTTCTGCAAAATATTACTTAAACATGATTTAAAATCTAAGTATTATCATTTCTATTATACTAAGATCTGGAAGCCTGAAGAAGGAATAAGAAAACTAATTTTTGGTTACCGAGGCATTTTCCATTATCTGCTCCATTGTACTTATCTGTTCTGTTTTGCATGCTACTGGAACTTGTGTCCCATGCTCATGCTGGCTTATCAGAATGGAACCAGGAAGCCTAACATACTTAACATCCTCCCCTGCCTCCAAGTTTATCAAATTTTACATCTGTTGATGGCAAGTTGCTAAGCAGAGAATGTGGACTTTCCTCCATGAAAAACCAGGGGTTAAAATGATAGGAAAAAATTGTGTGAAAATGACTGCTTTTTAACCTACTAACTCACTCCTATAACTATTAACATGTTGCATTATCAAACATTACTTGAATCATAGGAACTGGCTAAAATGGTTCTAGCCATTCATTTGTCCACTGTTTGTATTGTACTTCTACTGCATGAATGAAGTTACCAACTTCTAACTTAAATCTAATTTGAACTACTGTAGTCACTAAAAAAAGTCATTAACATTCTGCAAATAATTATCCAACAGGGTTACAAAAATATCTAAAACTGGTTGCAGGGGTTTAGGTTGTAGCCGTGTTGGTCTAAGGACATTGGCACACAAGGTTCCTTGGGTGAATTTGATTTCTTTTATTAGACCAACCCAAATAGTTGGAGAAAAGTTATTAAGCAAGCTTTTGGGTTCAAAAACCCTTCATCAGGCTAAGGAAGTTTCAGCAGTTGATGTGTGCTCTTCCTGGATGGAATGAAAAGTAAACAAGCCCAGCCCTGGGGGTTCAAATTCACCCAAAGAACTCTGTCTGCCTAAAACTGGTTGCCACATTTCATAAGGAAGAACAGACAGTTACACCTATATGGAGCATCTCAAGTAGTAACTTGTCCAGGTGCCAATATTATTGCTATCTGGCAGCACTCTAAGGAGGGTCTTCCTTTAGTACTGTAGGTCATATTAAATTAAAGTAGTGTGTGTTACATGGAGTATCTAGCAACAATGCAACCTAGTCAATTTGTTGTACATAAAGCATTCCTTGATTCCATAAAGAAACACTAGGGAACATCACGGAAACCATTTGTTGCATTTTGACCTTTGCAATAAATATCTCAAAGTAAAAATGCTCTCTAGTAATTGAGATCAGTAAAGAAAAACATCTGTAGTCTGATTTAAAGTAGAGAATTTGCCAGAATTTTCAATTTACCAGATGATCTCAGAGGAGACCTTTTCTAGCAAGCATTCAGCATAAATGCCAGATGATAAGGAAGATGTCAAAGAAGGGAGAGAATGGAATGAAGCAGCCAACTATTTCCTGTTCTGCAAGCAACATCCTCTCCACAACTCCCCTTTTCTCTGTTCAGGATAGAACAGAGATTCTCAACCAGGCTGCTGGGGCACCCAGGCTGCTGCAAGGTGTGAAGAGATAAGCAAATAAGCATAGACTCAGGCTTGTCCCTGCCTGGATGATCCCCTATCCACAGTGCCTGGCCCCTCTTCAAGGAGGTAAGCACTGTAATGTATAAATTACCTTTCAAAATTGGGTGCCACTCAATTTGCAAGAGAGTTATGGAGCAATGCCTCAAGTCCACTGGGACAGAAGTCAGTTTTGAACCTTTACTGCTACTGGGTATCCTAAGCACTAGTTGCTAAAATACCCTCTGGTAAATACTGCTGACCAGGAGACTACTCATTTCTACAACTGTAGAACTTGTGAACATGAATCCTTGTATATGCAACCTACAAGCTTTGTTTCGCCATAATGTAATGGGGAACAAGGATATGGACATTAAACATACATACATCAACATACTGTGAGCAGCTTCCTATAAAAAAGGCTAAACACCAGCAATACTGAATCTTTGCTGAGTACCAAGTCCGGTTCAAACCTTTGTTTTTGGGCTTGACTACCCTCAGTGGTTTAACCCAGTGAACTCAAAAGCCATCTCCCCTTCCTGCATCCATCTGTATAATTTTTAGTTGGGAAGTACTTATCAGTTTAACTAAATGTTCTTTAATAAACAAGAGAACCATCATCCATAAGGAGAAAGAATAATAACTGCAGGGAACACAGGGATTTTTTCTCCCTGCATGGAAAAGAGGACTGCCAGACTGATACTGTCCACTTCATTCAAGATATTTCAGTAGTAAATGTGGCTTAAAATACCATGATAGATTACAGGGAAACCCATCTATATAAGTGCTGAACTAAGGAAGCAAACTAGTTCCAAAAACTCAAATTCCTTGTTAATAAGCAAAATACAAAAAGAAAAACAAACCTCCTCCAAATGTTGTACTTTGTACCTCAAGTGCCCTTTATACCTATCTCTATGCTTACCTATAACAGGAATAACATACTTAAGTATTATTCTCTGTACCCCTAGAGAAAGCAACAAAATAACCTGCAACTCAGACACAAACTTCTGAAGAGTTAATGCTCCATGCACAGAGTGCTTAGTAGGGCTGTGTGAAGCTCTGGTCCCTGAATCGATCTGGCGGAGATTTGGCCCAATTCGGTGGCTGAATCTCTGAATCTGAATTGAATCAAAGGACCCTTTAATCTCTCCGAATTGATAGGGAGAGATTCGGTGATTCAGACATAGACACAGCTTTAAATGTTTTTTCTACGTACCTCTAGGTAGCAGGCGGCTCATGAATGCTGCAATGCATGGAGAGTCCCACAGGAGTGCGGCAAGCTCCCTAGCACATTCAGCAGCAGAGCTGGAAGTAGACAAGAAGCACTTCCAGTCCACTTCCAGGTCCACCGGGGATTGTGCAGGAGTGCCCCCCCCATGCCACCCTGGCTCAGTGACTGATGCCTTCTGGGTCTCGGGGGGGCACCTGAGGTCCCCCTGTAGCCAATCACTGAGCTGGGAAGTCATGGGAGACTCCCCTAGCACGCTCCCTGGCAGACCCAGAAGCGGACTGGAAGTACTTCTGGTCCAATTCCAGGTTCTCCACCGAGCATGCAGAGGGCCCCCCTGCACTCCTGTGGGACTCTCCATGTGTCCCAGCACTGCAGTGATCATGAGCCACGCCTGCTACCTCGAGGTATGTAGAAAAGACTTTTAAAGCTGTGTCTATGTCTGAATTGCTGATCCTCTGAATCAGCATTGAATCTTCAGATTCGACCGAATTGAATCAGGGACAGCGATCTGAATCGATAAATAGAATCACTGTCTCCGATTCGGGCTTAATCTGAATCGAATAGGACCCACTTTGCACATCCCTAGTGCTTAGTCTAAACCACAGGCTCTACTACAGGCCCTTACTACTCCAAGTTTTAGTGGAAAGTAAGTTAGGCACAAACCAAAAAAGCCAATCAGCTTGTTTTTCTTTTAAGGGCAATGACAGAATGAGCTGACTTTCCATTCTGCCAATGAGAAATGGGAAAAAGAAAAAAAAGTAGGATGAGGGGAAGCAGGTTTCAAAGTGATGAACAGCTTTTCTGCCACGAAAAAAGAGCTAAGCCTTCCACTAATAGAACTGCTTTTTATAGCAGGAGGACACATGACAAAATCTGGCAGCATCTACCAAACTTTTGGTTTTACAAATGAAATACAGTATTAATGGGCCATAGTTTTGCAGCAATAAACCAAGCCAGGGTGTACAGTAGTTGGTACCAGTATCAGGGTGGTTTTGATTTAAATCATGATTTAAATCACCTATTAGGAAGCCTCGATAAAATCATTGTTTTCTACAAAAAGTGCATTCTTATTGTTTGATATGACTTTCATTAAAATATTCCCAAACGGTCTCTTTTATGGCCTAGCAAGCCTGCTACCATAATAGGTTTCCCTTCTACTATACCATTCTCTCACTAGATCTCAAACCAATGAAAAGGCTATACTCAGAGGCTTATCCCTCAAGACTTCTGGAATATTCTGCTCAAAATGATCCTCTTCTGTTTCTACTGCCCTTCCCTCCTTGAATTTATCTCCAGACTCCTCCTCTTTGCCCAGATCTATGCCACCCCCAACAATCCTCTAGTTACATAACACTTTTAGGAGAGAGGCAAGGGCTTGACTCTGTGTTCACAAACTTGCAGAGAGACAACAGGGCTGATGGGTAGGTAATCAGGTTTGTTATCTCTCATCTCCATATACTGCTGTTAACAAGGATGTTACCTCTAGACACACAAATCTACAGTTTGAGAAATGAAACTAAGCATCACAGAGATGCTTAATGGGATCTTCTGGACTGGGGATGAGGACTGAGTCGCACTGGGTCAAGTGGTTTTCTTTAATCTTTACTAATTGATAGAGAAGCCTTTAGGAATCCCATAAGATTGGGCCCCTAATATAGTCCATGTCCTGTTGTGACCTATTTCTAAAACTTTTCTAAAAAGGTTACATGAATATATTGTCTCCAATAGTATATAACTAAAAGTTATATTTTAACTATTCCACGATGACATCTTTGAGCTCTAGTATATTTTAAATTAAAACCATATTTTATATAGGTTTGTTGTTTTTAAAAAAGCATCTTAGCTAAAAGAAATAAAAAATACAATTACAGTGAAAGCCATGTTAGTCAGCGTGCTCTACTAACTGATGTGCTGGCTTGAAAGGTAAAGTGAAACCAGAAGTGCCTACCATGGCACTTTCAGTTTCTCCGAGCCCGCAAGGCCCGGGACAAAGCAGCCTGCACTGCTGAGCCCCCGTGACCCAGGGGCATAACAGGCTGTGCGGGGCCCACCTCCCTGTCCCATGGGTCCCACAGGGCCTGCAGGAGGGTCGGCAATGTCTCAGGAGGGACAGCCACACCTGTTCAGGCCACTCAATTAACCAGCATATTTTGTTATCCGGCATTCCCCATTCCCAGGGAATGGTGGACAACAGAGCTTCTACTGTAAATAAAAAAAATCTGATTTAAATAAAAATCCTATTTTTAATTTTTTATTATTATTTTTATCCATCCTGATCAGTATGTTTCTTGAATGATGGGGTGAACAATGCATCCATCCAACACTAAAAGCCTGCGAACACACTGTACAGAGCAACTACAGACTTCCCAGAAGCATCTGCATGCCAGTGTTGATATGCACGAATATCACCGACCTTCCTGCAAGTCTTATGAATTATAGTTTCTTTTCTGGGAGGAAGCAGAAAAACAGCTGAACTCAAAAGTTAGTGAAGACTACTGCAGGCAACCAAACTTCTATCCCTTTCCAACTGCTTAGAGTTGTTTAAATAAATCTTTTCAAATCAGTTCAGTTCATTTTTTTTTCCCTTATGAAAGAACTGGTTGGATCTTTGAGCATTCAGAAAACCCAGGTTCACATGAATACCTATTACATAAATTTTAGTATTAATCAAGATGCAACAAGAAATCATTATAGCAACAAGCAAGTATGTGATCTTATAAGCTCCTTATTGTCTTTATGAGGCTTGCTTTATCAGGAAAAAATGATTTAATAGCCATAAGCAATAAAGGTAGTGTGGGCATAAGTGCAGTAAGAGGGGGTGACCAGGGCACCAACTCGGCGTGCCAACTATGGGAGGCAGGAGATACAGAAATAATACCACTGCCCTGTGTGTAGAACTGTTCTGTTATCTCTACGATCTTTACACTATGCATATATTATTTTTGCGTAACCAGTGACAGTTATGAAAAATGTTGTTCCTGGGAAAATCCATACAGAAGTCCAGAGGACTGGTGGACACATCCAGATGAAGGCACATGTGCAATTTGCAGTGCCTCAAACTAGAGCATGTGCAGCCATGTGCCACACTGCAAATTTGCAATGTGGCACCACAATTTGATACCAGGAACTGCCAGGATCAACCCCCCCCCCCCCCAAAAAAAAACCCAAAAAAACCCCAAAAAACAACCAACCATGGCAAAAAGAAGTAACATGATACACACTCCAGGAATATGTGCTGGAACAACTGGAGACTGGTTCCTCATAGAGGCACTCTGGCTCCTGGCCAGAGCATCTCCCCTCCTTTAGGTCTGTCTTGGCTCCCCCAGTATGTTGGGAGAAGCAGGGAATGGGCGGTTTGCCCAAAGCAGATTATTTTGCTCTGCACTGCAGTGTATGTGCAGGGGCATGCACAGCAAGAAAAAGTAGCAGCGCCAATTTGTGCCATTACTTTTTGGGACACTGCAAGCATACACTTTTGCATGTGGGGACACAGCTAGTGTCACTGGGTGTAATGTAACTCAGGGACGGCCAACCTGCAACATTTGTGCCACAAGGGGCATGGCCAATCTGTGTGTGGGGTATGCAACGGATCAAGGAGGCACGCAGCACAGCAGCAGGAACAGCATGAAGCAGAAAGAGCAACAGATCTGGCAAATGGTCTTTCTTAGGATATGCCCCAGTAACTTCCTGGGTATTAAAGTTTGGCTAACTGGTCTGTAACTCCCCGAGTCCTCCTTGCTGCCCTTTTTAAAGAGAGGTGCTACACTGGCCTCTGGTACTTGGCCTGTCTCCCATGACTTTGTGAAGATCATTGCCAAGTACTTTAGTAGGGGGCAGTGGTGGGATGAAGTTCATCTGGAACTGCTGACTAAAGTTAATTCAGACCCAACAGAAACTCTCTGACCATCTCTCTCATTATCTTGTCCCTCTGCTTGTCCTCTTACTTACCCAAACAATCCTTGTTAGGTGTCTGGCTACAGCTTCATTTTTTTATGAAGACTAAGGCAAAGTAACTTTGAGCAACTCTGCCTTCGTTACATCTTCAGTTAGGTGCTCCCTCTGGCTTAAGAGAGGACCCGCAGCTCCATTGATCCTTTTTTCTGGCCAACAAACACCGATAAATGCAAGGTTCTCCACCTTGGGAAGAAAAACCCGCAGCATCCTTATAGGCTTGGCAATGCTATGTTGGCTAACACTGTGGAAGAAAGAGACTTGGGGGTCATCATTGACCAGAAGATGAACATGAGCCTCCAGTGCAATGCTGCGGCTAGCAAAGTGACCAAAACGCTGGTTGCATAGATGCTTCTCAAGCAAATCCCGGGACGTCATTCTCCCCTTGTACTCAGCCTTGGTGAGGCTGCAGCTGGAGCACTGCATCCAGTTTTGGGCTCCACAATTCAAAAAGAATGTGGAGAAGCTTGAGAGAGCCCAGAGATGAGCCATGCACATGATCAGAGGTCAGGGAAGCAGACCCTACGATGACAGGCTGAGAGCCCTGGGGCTCTTTAGCCCAGAAAAGCGCAGGCTCAGGGGTGATCCGATGGCCACCTATAAGTTTATCAGGGGTGACCACCAGTATCTGGGAGAACGTTTGTTCATCTAAGCGCCCCAAGGGATGACAGCTAGGTCAAATGGTCATAAGCTTCTACAAGACCATTTCAGGCTGGACATAAGGAAGAATTTCTTTACTGTCCGAGCCCACAAGGTCTGGAACAGCCTGCCACCGGAGGTGGTTCAAGTGCCTACGCTGAACACCTTCAAGAGCAAACTGGATGCTTATCTTGCTGGGATCCTATGACCCCAGCTGACTTCCTGCCCTTTGGGCAGGGGGCTGGACTCG
>JAGPOW010000261.1:184310946-184328084 GCA_030014935.1 Caiman crocodilus
TACGCTGAACACCTTCAAGAGCAAACTGGATGCTTATCTTGCTGGGATCCTATGACCCCAGCTGACTTCCTGCCCTTTGGGCAGGGGGCTGGACTCGATCTCCCAAGGTCCCTTCCAGCCCTAGTGTCTATGAAATCCATGATAGAACTTTTTCTTGTTGTCCTTGACCTCCTTTGCCAGATTCAGATCATTCTTCATCTTTACCTTCCAATTTCATCCCTGCAGGATCTTCCTATTTCCTGGTATATGTCCTTGGTGATCTGCCCATTCTTCTACTGCCTGGAGGCTTTCCTTTTGCATTTGAGGCATTTTAGAAGCTCCATGAGTCAGATGAAATCTGCCCTTTTGAAATCTAGCATCCTAATTTTGCTGACTTCATGCTTTCCATGTCTCAGGATCTAGAATTCTATCATACTGTGATCGCTTCCTCCCAAGTGACCCACCACCTTTACATCAGTTCTTCCTTGTTGGTCAGGAAAAGTTCCAAGATACAAGATCCCTCGGTTGCATCCTACACTTTCTGGAACAGAAAGTTCTCCTGCACACAAGTTAGGTACTGGCTTCAGATTTGTTTGGTGCACTGCTCTTCCAGCAGATGTCTAGAAAAGTGAAGTCTCCCAGCTGGTACCATCCTACAGATATCCTATAGATCCCACAGATATCAAAGATAAAACTGGGATTTATCAGTATTCATTTATTTCACCCTCTTTTCTTCACACAAAAAAAATGCACATCAAGTAATCCATTGTGATGGGTGTGGGAGAAAATGTTTAATGATTCAATTTGTTTTCAGCTCTTCCAGTAACTCACTTAAACTTGGGCAAATCAATTAGCCTTATGGGGTCTCCTGCACTCCATCTTTGTCTCTCAAAACAGTGATGGCAGTTATAAATTCTTTCAGGTCTGTACAAATAGCAAGTGTTTTTGCTTACATCAGAAAAAGAACAAACAGAGATTACAAGAAGAAAGATAATCACATTTGCATACCAAGAGATGCTATCTATGTAAGTACCAAAATAACTGAATGGCCTCTCAACTGAGCAACTCTCACTCAACACAGGTTCCAACTTCTTTCTTGAAGGAAGATTTTCATGGGACTCCTAAAAGCCTATTTGCAATAGTTTCTTGATGGAAGGTCAAGACAATAACATCATCCACCAATACAATATAGCAAATAAGAAACACGAATGCAGTAGCTGGGTGACTTAGGCCTATGTCTCTGCATTTTGTACCTGTGTTTGGCATCAGGAAATCATAACTTCCTACCCCAGAGAGAAAACAAAAACAAAAAATGATCTCTTTCAGCTTTACCAATGAAAATCCAAACTTTTGAAAAGTTAGTTGCTTTTTCATCATATGTTTTCTTTTTCCTGGTTTTCCTTTTTATACAATCTTCCATTTAAGGAAACAGATAACTATGATACCAGTTATTACAGCTATTCTTAAGTTTCTTCCATTAGCCCAACATTTTATCACCTCCAAATTAAGCCTATGCCAGGAAAAAAGTCATTTAAATTATTATGCTAGTTTCAGGTCATTATAAAGCCCTAAAACAAAGTATATTGTTATATAAAATGTATAAAACCACAGTGGATGTTTCAGAAACTTCCCAATCTACTGGAAACTTAGAGGTGGGGTACCAAAGAAAAAAAACAAACACGCTGATTTAGGTTCTTTCTTCCTTCTTTCTTCCCTTCTCACTTAAATCAAGCTTTTCTTACTTTCCCATTCATAATTAAACTTAATCCAGGGTCATAATCAAGAACATTACAATAGGGTAGAGCTTTGAATGTGTGATCTACAGTACAAAACTGTTAGAAGCTGCAGTTCTGCGTTCACTGTATTTCCAAACAATCAAGAACCTGTAGTACTAGAACAGGGAACTAACTAGGATTTTTATAAAATTGAAGATTTTATTCTTTTGCCACAATCTTGCAATGGGAAGTCCTTTCAAATATACAGACCTTGCATAGGTTCCAACCCCTTATTAGTGAAGGCAATTATTTGTGCTGAAGGGTCACTTAACAAGTTTTGTTGAGCTGTTGGAGGGTGACATGCATATACTCACAGTCAGGCACACAAGCTCCCTGCAGCTCTCCCTCCCTCAGGTCCTGTCCCGAATTCCCGGCATGTAGCTGGGTCAGGCAGAAGCTGCAGCAGTTGCTCCAGTTGCACCCATGTGGCCTGAAGTGGCACATGAGAATAAAGCCTGGCACCAGCCCGGCCTGACCATGTGTAAGGGACTCAGCATGTGCGGGAAGGAGGAGGCCAGGCTTGCCTGGGCCAGTGCCACACTGTGTACCTTCCTTCTCCTTGCACTCCTGGCATGCAGCCAGAGCAGGCTAGGCTGGTGCTATGCTAGGTTCCCACATGCTGCTTCAGGCAACATGGGCATACCTGGAGCAGCTGGTGTGAATCCTGCCTGACCCAGCTGCATGCAGGGACCTGGCATCAGGCAGGAGACATGCCAGAGTTGGACAGGAGCTGCACCACCCAATCTAGCTGTGACCACATGACACAGCCTGAAGCAGCACAAGGGAATACAGCATGGTGCTGTGTTAGTGGTGCCTGCACCCTGACTTGGCCTGGATAACCCACAGCTCCTGGCTCTCTTCCTTCTGCACTCCTTCCCCCACAAGCAGGGAGAACCTTACCTAAGCTTTGACTTCCATGGGGGCTGGGCTGTCTGGTCTGTGAACAGCAACAGGGTTGGAGCTGCGTGCAGACAGCCTCACTGGGCAGAAACCTGGCCAGGAGGTCAGTGCCCCCTGCCTTGAAGCATACACTAGGGGGGTGGAACAGGATGGGTTGGACCAGGGAGGGGAGTGGCTACCTGGCCACTGGAGCTGCTGCTGGCTTTAGCAAGGGAAAGAGAGAAAGGCAATAGGCACCAAAAGCCAGGGTAGCTGTGGGCTGGATACAATTCTCTTTCAGAGGAGCAGCCATGGGCCAGATAGAATCATTTGGTGGGCTTGATGCAGCCTGCAGGCCATATTTTGCCTACCCCTTCCTTCAGCAGAAGTACCACACCGAGGATGCTGGGGAAAAAGCATGCTAATTTAGTCTGTACACCATTTTTTTTTTTCAACATAACTCTCAAGTTTTAACTTACGGAAGTACTTCAATGTCTCTTCTATTTGTTCCGTTGTTAAGTCAATATTGGCATCAGGAGAAATGAGAGGCGTGTGAAGCCAGTCGTCGTGGTCATAACCATAGATTGTATCTGCTCTTAGCTTGTAATGGGGCAGCTGTTCTTCCAGCAGACTGATGATTTCAACTTCAGGAAGATCAGTACTATTGCACACATCTGTAAGGGAAAAAAAAAGAAAAAAGTGCCTCCCATTTTAATAACTTTGTACAAATTACTTTTATGTTAACATAAGCTAGGTAAATATGCCCATTTACTTCAAGACTGACATGAGTTTCATATAAGAAAAAAAGAAAAGTGAAACACTGGTTTGATTTGGTTTGGAAGGCATGTTTGACAACAGGGTGACTGAGAGGTACTGTGGCTGGTGGCACTCATTCAGCTATTTGTTAAAATGAGTTTTTGTTTGCAAGTCTCATGATTAGCTCTGCTTGACTTATGATTACAAATCAGTACCACTATACACACTGCTTTTTCTGGCAGGTCTTGCTCAAGAAAAATCCCATGAGTGAAATAGCAGGTGCTACTGCAGTTCAGGCCCAATATGCATTGGCAAAGCTGGGTGTGAAAAGCTTCAGAGCACCTGCTGGTACTATGTCTGACTGCCAGCTGTGATATATTAGTCTCTGTGTTCACAAGCATCAAATTCACTCAGAAAAGAAAAAGAAAAAGATAAAAGAAGAAACTCATGGCCAAATAGGTTCCTGACACAACTGCAAACATAAGTGCAGTAGTTTAAACAATTACAATCAGTCAGAAAGATCAAATCACATGGTCACACACTTCTAATGTACACTCTTCAATTTTTATACAAGTCTGCAACAACCCTCTCATAATAATGAAACAAGATGTGTCAGAAGACTAAACAACATTTTCAGATTGGTACAGATGCATTTACTGCATCTTTACTGTGTTTGGGTTCCTACAGCCAAAGCAAAAACTGTGAAATGCAAAACTAGTAATCAAAGCCTTCTTATGAGTAGGAAAAAAAAAAGAAATCAACATTCATTAGGGAAAAGGCTACTTAAGAAGCAGCTTGCATGCTTTAAGTACATAGTTCCCCAAATTTATTCTTTATCTAGTGTGTCAGCTCTCACAATTTGGCATTGTTAGGGTAGTGACTCATTTTACCATTTACTGTAAAGACAACCCTACTGGGCAGGACTGACCTCATCACCATATGACTGAGGCAAACTTGCAAGGTTTTGAAATTCATTCCCCATCAAGAAAAAAAACCCCAAACAACAAAATGATAAAGGACATCATTATTTTCCACAGAACATTGTATTTACTCATGTTTTGTTTTGTCCCTAATCCTGAAGGCTACACTTTCCAAACCTCTTATTTCCAGCATTAGCTGTGAAGCGAGTAAGGACATAAGTATCAGCCTGTAACGCAAAGGACATCAAGAGCAGCTATCTTCAAACAGACTGAATTTCCTTGCTATACAGAGAGCAGATAAAACCAGGCTACTTATAGGACATGCTGCTTAATCAGTTCAGTTTATATAAATATGACAACCAAGAAACAGTCCTCACATATATTACTTAGAACTGGGGTTTTCAACCTTTCTGGATCAGTGTACCCCTGGCAGCCGGATGCAAAACATGAACATACCCCTGGCTGACAACCCCTGACTTAGAAAATACTGTAAATGCCCCCAGCATGCCTTTGTTTGTCCAGTTCATTCAGTAAACCTGTGTGTTCATCTGTGAATGACAGAGAGTACTACATACCTTAAGATAAGGATTAATAATATTTAAGAACAAACTGTGGTTTGCAACCTGGTTGCGGCCACACGCAACAGACCCCCTCTTTCTTGCCACCCCTGAAGAGTCCCAGTCTTCCTGTTCTGTGCCTACGGCTACAGCTTTCACTCGCCTTTGCGACCAAATGTCACCAATTTCCATTGCCAATGGAAACAGGGGGTGGAAAGGAGTGAATCTGGCAGTGAAGCTTTTATTTGTTGTTTTGACCAGGAAGAATTTCTTTACAATATTTTCTTTTTTCAGAGAACCACAACAGGTCAGAATGTGTTTGGCACTATGGAGTACTTTTTGAAATCTCTGGCTGAATCATCTCTTATGAATCATATGTAAGCACCCTGATTGAGCATCTCTGCACTAGTGCTTCATCTGCTTACAACCCTTGTACCAAATCCACTTTTTAATGTGTTTTTTTCCCCTGACGAGCTGAATCTATGCAGATTCCTTTAAGATCTTCCTCTAAAAAAGTATAATTTCCAACCACCCTACCACATAATTCAAATGAAAGAAACCTATAAATATAATTATCTATTTGAACTTCACAAATATCAAACTAACACAAACAGTATTTTTTCTTTACCCAGATGACTTCAGATCTTTTACGCTGTGAAAGCACATTTAATTAGATGCTGTATTATAGTTTCTTCAAGATTTCCCCTGGCAGTCATAAACCTTCGCCCTGTAGTTTCCCTTATTACTGTAAATCATCACTTTACATAGGTTTCTCCAATGGACCATTAGTAGAAATGACAAAGTAAATAAAGCTGGACCATACATTAAAATCTGTTCTAGTTATACAAAAAAAAGAAGAAGAAGAAGAAGAAGAAGAGAGAGAGTCAGTCAGATGCCTGTGGAACCCACTTTAGATCTCTTTTCAGTTTGACAGCAGTTTACTGATAACTCCTTTTGGAGTATACATTTTCCAATTGGCTAGCTGCAAAATCATTTTTATGAAGCTTTCCTCTACACCAAATTTCACTGGCTTATGAGAACAATATGGGACTATGTTACAGGCTCCTTTAAGGTCAGGATTATTACAGCTACAGGCTTCCCCCCCTCTTACTGTAACCTTTTTCTTTTTTTTGTTTTTATAAAAGGAAATTAAGAGTAATTTGATAGGATTTGTTCTTGAAAAAACTAATGAATTAATTACAATTTCTTTCTGGATTCTCATGGTAGGCTGAATGGTATATACAATCCCAGGTCCTACACGTCCCTACTAACCCAGCTATTTAAAATGAGATGGATACTATGTTTGCCCTTTTCCAGTCCTCTGGGACCTCCCCAGACATTTATGAGTACTCAAAGGTTCAGTGACTGCTTTGGCTAAGGCCTTAAGAAATGTAGAGTGAATGTCTTCAGACCCTACTAACTTAACTGCCTTTAAGTATTCTTTAACCTCTCTTTTCCCTATCCTGGTCTGTGCTCAAATCTCCTTTAAATTCATCTCAGTAAGTAACTTCTCACAATTAACCTTTTCAGGCAATCTTCATCTGTTATGTCCTCTTTCTCTCATTAAAGTGATAGACCTATACTTTTCTTTGGTCTTCCTCTTACTTCTAATGCATTTATAAAAGACTCCTAAAACAAAACATTTTCTGTCCCTTACATCTTACTGGTGATTCTGCGTGTTAGCTTGATTTTATCCTTACCTGATTCTGCTATTCCTCGACACCGGGGGCAGATCCAACAAGGATGCGGTGGTGCAGTTACATCCTACCACCCTGCTCCCCACACCCACTCTTGGCCATGTACTACTTGTGCATTGAGCTCTCAGAGCTCACTGGCATGTCAGGGAAGTTCCTGCTGGGAGTCTGCAGGTGCTCCCAGCTGGTCTGCCCAGTTCCTTGCTTTCATGGAGCCCAGGGGCTGCACCACTCATCCATCCCTTTTCTCTGCTGTTCAACTGGGGTAGGGGGAGAAGGGTAGGAGTGGGAAAAGCAAACAGCAGAAGCTCCAGAGCTGAAAGCAGGGACTGGGCAAACCCCACACTGAGCTCACAGCACACAGTTCCAGCAGGAGCTGCGCCAAGATGCCAGTGAGCTCCAAGAGCTGCAACCACACACCATTCAGCTGTGCAGCACACGGACAAGGAGCTCTTGACAGTGATCCTTAGTAAAGCGTTCTTGTTTCCACTTCAAAATGAGAGGGCAAGACAGCGAAGGGGGACAAGAATCAATAAATGAGCATAAGAGGAGCCTCCAATGTAGCCCACAGTAGTCTTCTACTGTGCTTCCTGTCCTCCTGAATAATTTGCTGTTAGATCTCTAATAGCCTGAATAGCCGTCAATTCTCCTTACTCTTATCCCTTAGAATACCCTCCCAAGTTGAAGTTTGATTTTTGAAAGCCATCATCCTTACTTCATTGTTCTCACTCCTTTCTTCCCCTAGAATTAATTAAACTATGCTGCTTTGTGCTTACTTTCACCTGAATTACCTTCCATCTTCAGACTTTTGGCCAGGCCCTCTTAGGAGTCGGAACCAAATCTAAAACAGCAACTCCACCAATGCAACTCCTCCAACCTCTGAAACAAAAACTGTTTGACACCTTCCAAGAACTTGCTGGACTAGGTGTCCTATCAGATTACCTTTCCAAAAGATAGAATCACTTTATACCCCTATTACTAGCTAATTCTGCCCATTTGAACAGTTAATGGAAGCATCCAAAGAACTTTACCTACCTCCTCATTTGGATAAGGTGGTCCTATATGACAGTAAGGATCATTGCTTTATCACCCTTTTACCTTCACCTCAGACATACTAAATGCTTCCACTTGTGCAACTGACAGTATACTCAGCAAGATGGACCCTACTGGGTCTGCCCCAGTAAATGGCAGTTGTTATGTTCTTATGCCTCCCAAGGGCGCCAGGGTACATATACACTATATGCAATGCATGCTTCCTCCCCATTTTTCCCTGCCTACCCTTCCTGAACAAGATGGTGGCCTCCAGGATCAGGATCCCTGCCCAGGCAGGGCCCTCATAGGCAAAGGAAGATTTATCAACAGTCTTGGTGATGTAAAATTTTCCAGCTAATAAGTATTCTTCCCTCTGAGGTAGCTGTTCTTTCCACCCACTACCAATCAATGGGCTTATAAAAAGAGTACATTCTAGATTACAACATGAGCAAGTGATTTTCCCACCCATCTTTAATCACCTATCTTTAATCAGTGACTAATGAAGAAGAACTATTTGACTTCAAAGAGTCAACCTATGAGAGTTCAGACATTAAACACTAACCAACCAGAAGGGCAACTTAGTTCAGTCTGTACCCAAGCCAAGATTTCAAAACAGGGTAAAAAAAACTAAACTCAGAAAGGGAGTGTGCTGGCCCAGAGACCCACATTCCGCAGTAAGCATCTCAGCAGCATTACTAGCCTTGCTTGGCAAGCTCTGCACAGAGCAGCCAGCGGCAGAGTGAAGACAAAGAAGTCAGCAAGCAGGCAAGGAGTGGGGTTAATGTAAGAGAAAAGAATGAGGGAACAGTCTGAAAGAAACAGAGGCAGAAGAGGAAACACTTCACCAGGCAAAAAAAAAAAAAATCTCACAGATGCAGCTGCACTAAACTTGGCAGCAATGTGCCCTGCACTTGGCACCCCACAGACTGCTCAAGTTCACAGCATTTCTTTTCTCTAATTGTCCCTCAGCCTAAGCACAGTTGGGAAGAGACATAACCAAGATTTTCAGAATTATATTAGGTGACTGAGCTCCACAAGCTTGTCCATTTCTTTTGAATAGAATGCAAAACATATCATCTAAGACCATCCTTAATATACTTCCCAATTATTCTGAATCTTCAGGAAGCTTCTGTTGGCCCTTTATTTCAGGGTTCAAAGTATTTTCCATCTCATTGTCAAATATTATGATGGTAAATATTGCCACCTGGTGTTTAAACATGCTTACTGTAAAAGAACAGCCTTTCTAGTAAGCAGAAACCTTTTATACACATTCTTTTTTTGTACGCCAGTGGTTCTCAACCTGTTCAGATTTGAGGCACCCCTCATTACAGTTGAGACAACCCTTGAAAATGATAGATCTTAGTTTTCACTTGTTTCTCGACAACAGAAAAATAAAGCAGTTTTCTATTGCAAAGTGCTCAAAAAGACTCCAGCAGATCAAAATGTTTTTAATATTATGGTTTCTTATTTGAAATCTCTGGGTTTCTCATGCTTGTGCTAACCTGACAGTGCTAACATTGTGTAGCACCCTGGGGTACTCTTGGAAGGATTTCAAGGAACCCAAGGATGCCATAGCACTGGGGATACACTGTTGTCAAGAATCCAGTGGCACTAGCAATATTTGCCCGTTTACTAGGGCTGCAGAGATTTTGGGGGCCAATACTTTTAGCTGATTTTTAAAAAGGCATATCAGCTGATACTGATCGGATTTCTGAGACAGCTGTGTCTGGCTGGCAAGTCTGTAGTTGTAGAAAGAGAGGGGAGAGGGAAGGGGTGTGTGGGGGCTCTCAAAACCCCTGCGGTGAGGAAAGGAGTGAGACTGGGACAGCGCTGCCCAGCTGGGATGAAGCAGGGTGCAGGACAGAGCCACGACTCATCCGCAGGGTGTGGGGGAAGCTCCCACCTCCATGCACACCCCAGGAGGACATAGGGGAGGCACATGCCCCCAGATCCGCGTGGGGCAGGGCAGCTGCAGGCTGGGGCAGCACAGGGCTCAGGCCGGGCTGCTCTTGGGATGGGCAGTGGAAGCGCTAGGAGGGGGCTACAGGGAGGAGGATCTGCAACCACCCCAAAATTCACCATAGGCCCCCAATCCTTCCTCCCAGCCCTGCCACTGCCCACCCTGAGTGCAACAATGCCCAGCTCTTGCCAGAAAGAGCCCCGTGCAGCCCCAGCCCTGGCCTCGGCCTCAGCCCACCCTGTCCTGCACAGATCTGGGGGTACCCTTCCCCATGCCCTTGCAGAGGAGTGGCAGGAGCTGCTGGACGAGTGGACGAGCCACCAGATGAGTGGTGGACAGCGACAGGAACTGCTCCTCCCTTCCCCCATGCCCTCCAGATGAGCCATAGCTTCACCCCAGCTGGGCAGTGCTTGCCTCAGCCCCAGCCCCACTCCTTCCCTCACCACAGCGGTCTTGATCTGCCCCCTTTACACCCTTTCCCTTCCCCCTCCTCATCTACCGCACCAGACTTATCAGCTGCATGCAGCTGTCCAAGCTGCCAGGCTGTGCTCCTCACCACCTACATGATGTGCTGCGGCTGCACGCATGTATGGGCCATCTACTGGCCAAAACAGGCTGACTTCTAATACAGACAATTTTCTTTATATTGGTGCCAATCTGATATTGGACCAATGTATCACTGCACCTCTATTGTTTCACATGTTTTGACCTCCTTAAGAAGTTGTGGGACGTGAAAGTTACCCAAAGCCAGTGTTCTTTACCTGGACACAAGGATCGTTAGCCTTTATCTACATGGTGCCCCCATATCATCCTCCCTGGATCTGCAAAAGGAGGGGCCTTCCTTTCCAAGTCCCACATGCTGATACTCCCAAAGGTCAAGGTTCTGTATAGCAAAGGTTCCCAAACCCCGGGCTGCAAAAGTTTGGCTGCCAGCCCGCAGGAGGGTTGGCTGCCGCACTCAGACGCTCCCAGATCCTTTGAAGGGCAATGCAGGAAGTGTGAGGAGAGATGTGGATAAAAACAGGTTCAGGCTTCAGACGTAAGAAGATAAGCAAATATGGGCAGGCTCAGGCTTCCACTGCCTGTCCCCTCTCCAAGAAGGTAAGCAATTTAATAAATAAATTAGATTTTGAAGTGGGATGCCACTCTAGTCACTACAATTATACAGGGATACTTTGAATCTGACCAAGGGAGGGGGAGGGGAGGCAGAGAAAAGGTCATATGAAAGGAGGAGATGGACAGAGGAAGAAGAAATGTGCAGATAAGGAAAATAAATAAACCTTAGTAAAACAAAAAGAGAAGCTGTGGGAAGATTCATAGCAATGAGTTCAGAAGACCAGCCTGCCACAAAGACTCCCATTTCTTCTCTCACTCAGTTTTCTTCTGTCCTATCCTACCCTACTACACTCCATCCCATCTGCATCCCTTCTATATAACTAGTTAGATAAAAGTCAATCCATATTTTAAAAAGTAATTTTCTGGATCACATTTTTAAGACAACCTGCTAACTTTAGATTTTCAAATAATGATAATTTTAAAAAATCATACCTGAAACACAGTTAGCTTCAGTGCCAGCTCACTAGAAATGATCTCATTACAAGCCAGCTTTTGTTTTTTGCACTGTAACTGCCTGGAGGCTGAAGTACAATACAAGACATGAAATGAACTTTATGCTGCCCACAGTTGAATGCACATGTGGCAGTTCTGATTCATTACTTACTATACAAGAATACACAAAAATAAATCAAAAGCCCTAGCTTGGGGGGGAGGGAGGGAGGGAAGAGTGCAGGGGGGTAGAAACTGAGTCAGTATTGTTCCAGGGCAATGATTTTTAAAAACATTAAACATTTTAAAATTGGCAACATGCTGTCCAATTCTATAATACAATGGAGATTATTGTTTTGTTTAAGAACTTCAAGCAAGCGTCACAGTTATGTTTGGCTATGAAGCCTTATCAACTCCCTTATAAAGCTACGCAGTGCACTAACACAAGGACTGTATCACAGAAACATAGTGGGCAATTGTGTGAAAATTTAGTATGACATCACATAAAACTTTATGAATGAGCCAAAGGGGATGGAAATCTCTTAATTGTTTGATTCTAAACATTTTAAAACAGAATAAGTATAAAATCCATACTAAAAAAAGTAATACCTATTTTTTTTTACCAGTTTTTCTAGATAAACATAAAAGTCTCTTCTGGATAAAATCATAAGCAGATCAAGTTTGGCTTCCATATATACAGTTTCCTCAAAATTATACATTACATGGCACCTCAAGTAAGAGATTGGTCAATATATTTTTCTCCCCCTTCTCCTCCTCTCCCCAGCAAATAGCCAAAAAACCCACTCTACTATCTTTAGGTACTGTTAATGACTACTAGACCATGATCTCAGACACCTATCACAGCTGAGCTGATACAGCACTTTTTAGGGGAGAGAAAGTTGTAGCCAATCTTTTGGAGAACTGTCCTGATCACTTAGAAATAACTTCAGCTGACTGCAGCTACACAGTGCATACTTTGTAAAAACCACTGGCCCCTTACAGAAGGGCGGTCCAAATTTGTTACAGCCTGGGGCCACAGACCACACACTACATGGGCCACATGCTGCAGGGGCAGCCTCCCCAAGATCCATTTGCTATATGGATTATGCAGCAGCCCTCCCTGCCCATGGCACACAACCTCTGTCACCCTCTCCCCTCCCCTTCCCCCCACCACAAAGAGCACATACCCCCCCCCCCAGTTTGCCTCCTGCCTAGCCACACAGGCTGCATTGGCAACATGCAATACCCCAGGACCTCACCTCACCCACTGTGTGGCAGCAGGAAAGTAGCTGCCAGGGCCCACAGACTGCATGTTAAGCACTCACAGGCCATCAACTGGACAGGAAAGTATCCCAGATGGTGCAAATAATGTGTACATAAAATTCACCTTCCTCAAGGCCTCCCTGTTATTGAAGCCCACGTGAAGCCAGAAAAAGGAGCAGTTCAAGGTGGAGGAAGGGGTCTTTAGAGGGCTCTCTGGTGATCGACTTTCATCCCTTTTCTAAATATTGGAATGCAAGTCACTAAAACCCTTTGATATCAGAACAGCCCTGCTACAGGAGGTTGCTAAATGAAGGAGAGACCAGCAGCTTTGGAGAGCTGTCATTCAAGCAAACATTAGCCAATCTAGGCTCATGGCCAACTAAAAGGCTATGACTAATAGGGTTTTCCTTGCTGGTCTGGTCATAAACCTGGTAACAGTCCCAGGATGAAAGCCAGAATGATAATAGCTTTCCTAGAACTACCTACCCAGTTGACAGGTCATGGGATTTGGAAGACAAAAGCAGTCCTGAAATAGATGCTTGCAGCTCTCTATCTTAGAGCTGACGTGGTCTTTTGATGCTTTCCTCCCACTTTAGGCAGAAACACAAATTGGAAGAAACACAGCTGTAAGCCTATCCTCATAGATAATCAGAAGAAGGAATACATTCTGATGTAAGGCTGATTATGGCATTACATGTATTACGGTCTATATACCATCCACCCACTACAAAAAATGACCAGCTCGATATTCAAGGGGTCTGGTACAGGATAAAGATGGCATATCTCTCTCAAAAATGGTGGGTCTGCAACACCACCACAAACTGCTGTTTAAAACAGCAGTTTTGCAGGAAGGCTTTCTGCAACACATTTAATATGTCTGGACAAGGATTTCTGTCCACCAGTATTACATAGGCCTTCACTTTCCCTCCTTTCCTCTCTCTTGTGTGGAGATGGGAGGAGGGGAGAGGGAGAGTGACTGGCTTCGTGACTATCCATTCAGAAGCCAGTTGTCTGGGAGCGTTGTCCCCTACATGGTCCAACAGTCAGTCTTCAGCTCTGCTTGCCATGCTGCTGCCCCCAGCCTGGTGCTCTGGCTTCAGGGTGGAGCCCCCTGCAGTACAGCAGGGCTGTTAGGGTATGAGCTCTTGCCCATGTTTCGACAGCTCTGGTGAGAAGCCCTGATCCCACAACTAGGACTCCGTCAAAGAGCCAGTGCTCTGGCCGCAAGGTCCCAGGAATCAGCCCCAGTTCATATGTGGTGAGAGGCAGCTATCAAACTTCCCCCTGTCCTACAATTATCAAAGCTGCCCTCGTTGAGCTGTAAGGGGGCCCCTGTAAGGTAAGGGGAGGTGTGTACCTCCTGATCAGCTCCTGCCACCACTTGCAGGGAACTCTCTCACCCTTACGTCCATGCAAGGGGCTAATGGCTGATTAGAGGATGCAGCAAGGGTAATGGGGCTGCCTGCAACCTGGGAACTTTAGAGGGCTTGTGGGCAGCCCGAGACCATGGAACGCTGCTGCAGCAGCAGTCTAGTCTCAATTAGCTGCGGCCATGGCTAGCAAGTCTCTTGGGCTTACTGACAGGCCCCTGGGGGCAGAGGGAGCCATGGAAGAGCCACCTACCAAGCTCTAGCTGGAAAGAATGACTTTATGGCAATTTAATTGCCTTCAAGTCAGGGGTCTCTGAACACATGACTGCCCACAGCACTACTCTGTAACGCTACAAACATTGCATCTCTGCAGAAATAATGCATGCCATGGGTCTAAGAGAATTTAGTCTTGCTACCAGTCTTTCTACAGATCAGCTGAGAAGAAAGACAACAGTATACAGCACTTCCAACTGGATGAACTCAGCAAGCCAACACTTAAATTATACCACTTAAATGACCAATACTTAAATGCATTAGTTCTACAAAAGGGACATAGTGGATGGTTTCTAAAGTGCTCATTGTGGTTACCTGCTGCTGGCAAGAATTACTAGTCTTGAAAATGGAACATTACTCTGCTGATTTTGATATTACATACACAGTGTGTGTGAGAATTTATAAAATATGCCTAATTTTCCAACTCAGAATTAAGGCTCATCAAAAGGTGGGGAAAAAAAACCTGCCTTTAAATTCATTAACTTGCCTATAAAGAATATTGGGATTTGCTTCCTGTACTTCAACCTCCAGTTGTGGAGCTGGCTGAAAGAGCTAATTCCAGAATCTTGTGTTCTTTACTAAGAAAGAAAGAAGACACCAGTCCTTGCACATTTAAAGAGTGAGGTCTCAAAAGCTGCTTCAGCAGTTCTGTCTAAGCTATAGGATATTGTTATTGCAAGGTCCTGTGACTTTTTACTAAAACTGGTCATAAAATTGTTTTTCTAAAAACACAGAAGTTAAAAAAATAATAATACTAATTGTTGAAGTTTCCTGTGTAAAACCAAAAAGTGCATTCATTTGGTTTGGTTTTAATTCTGAAATGCCACTTCATTGCCTTATGAGCAGGCTTGGCAGAATTTGATTTTATTTTTTAATAATTTTGACGCATAATATTGATGTCTATTTTTAAGCATTTATTTTGATTTTTATTGATTTGAATTTTGAGGACTGCAGTATAACTGCCTCCTATAACAAACATAGCTACTATAGGACTGCCATCAGCTGAGTGACAAAGCTGCTATCAGTCCCAGTTCTACTTGCCCATATCTCCCTCATTTGCTTTGTCACTTCCTCTTCCTTTGTTCCCAGTTACCTGGGGTTTCTGGGAGTTGCAGTCCAAACTACATTCAGCATAGTTCTGTAGGACTGATTGATCTGTTGTCATGTATTCTACCAGGCATCATTTTTCTTACATCCCTGCACCTTTCTATATATTTTGATTATTAGCAATGGAAATATTTTTTTTCATTGGTCTGCGAGTGTGAGGTGAAATCAACATTTATCAACATTTACCAATAAAAATTGAATCCTGTCAAGCCTACTTATGAGTTGCATTCTCCCCTTTCCCACAGACTGGCTTCCTGGCTACACTGCAGCTATGGATAGTTGTTTATTTGTAGTGCTAGTAAGTGATTCAGTAAAAAATATGTGCTCTGGCAAATGGTGTTGGAAACTCTCCTGGCACTCTTGGGCTCTGGCAGTGGTGGTGGCTGGTCTTGTGACAATGATGCTATTGCCAGATCATTCGCTAGGGTCCCAGGAGGACTCCCTGACAGTTTGCCAGCTGAGAGGGCTCAAGGAACCAGCCACCTGAAAAAGAGCAAAGACAGCAAAGGATTTTGGGATGCTCGGGGTGCTACAGACCCCTCTAGCTCTGCAGCAAACTAAACAGGTATAGCATGTGGTACTACAAAAAAAGTGCTATAGAGAAGTTCCTGTGTTTTTTTGTAGAGCTTTGATCACTTCTTTAACGCTACAGATGGCTTGTACTCATGCACAATCATATTTTGTAGCATTACAAATGTAACAGTCCATATCCACACGTCTTTCTGCTCCATGATGGGGTGGGGGGTGTTAATGAATCTTAGTAGTTGCAGAGCTCCAATGATTCATGGGCAGCGCTATCTGGCTGTGGGGGCTAGCTTATAGAAGGAGAGAGGGAGAAGGAAAAGACAGATAGACAGAGCATGAAGAACCACATTGGCATGTTGGTTTTGTCCTCATTTTTCATTTAAGTTGATCAAAAATTCAGTTTTTCCATTAAAAAAAAAACAACCTGTTGTTTCAATAGGAAAAAAAATTCTACTACTCTTATGTGTAACACACCTTATGGACATTTAAAAAAGAACCTTCTTTCCCAAGGTCATAAATAGAGACTTATATCGCACATAATATCACAACTCTTCTTTGCTGTGTAGGAACATCAATAGGGAGAACATATGCGCCTGTGAATGCTCATTCTACTTCAGTAGACATGGGTGTGTACAGCTACAGCATGTCATTCTCTACTCTTTAAGTCTGACAGTTTGACACACTTTGAGCAGCCAAGCTGAATGAAAAAACTTGTCTGCATGGGTGACCGGTGCCACCTTAGTCTGATCCCCTGTGGCCACTGGGATCATACGTTGCCGCTGCTTGTTTGAACTTTTCCTGAGCCAAGAACTAGATAAAAGCATAAGAGCCTGACCTAATGCTTAAGGATCAAGAAATTATACTTTCTTAGGAACTGAACTGTTCTTATATAATTTCCCAATTTTAAAAATTTTACACAAATAAGGGAGTAATCTCCCTTATTTTAAACAACTTGACATAAGAGCTTTCAGAACTTTCCACATACAGATCATACACACACATACACATAACTGTAGTGGTTTACTGCACAGTAAGGATATCAAGTAGCGTTAATTTTACTCAAATATGAAACATTTTTCCCCACTTAGCCAATGCAATCAAATGAAGTTATTTTTTGTTCTTCCCAAGAAAAAAGTAAACTTAGCTAACCAGAGCCCATTCCTCTACAGCAAGAACAAAAACTATTTGCACATGAATTGCATGCTGGCAAAACAAAAATTTAAACAGCATTAGGGAAAAAGAGATTCATTATGTTTTTTAGACCTAAACAGCCAAGACAGACTGAGAATGCATCACAAAAAGCAGAGGCATCATTGATAAAGCACAGAATACATAAAATCCTAAGAACAGTTCCACTATCTTTGCTAAGTTTCAATTCTGATACAAAGTGTAAAATTTCATAGCAGGTAGGGTCAGGAGGGACCTGAACAGATCATCTAGCCTGACCCCCTGCCACAGGCAGGAATGAATGCTGGGTTCACAAGACCCCAGACAGGTGATCAT
>JAGPOW010000261.1:184328184-184374068 GCA_030014935.1 Caiman crocodilus
GGTCAGGAGGGACCTGAACAGATCATCTAGCCTGACCCCCTGCCACAGGCAGGAATGAATGCTGGGTTCACAAGACCCCAGACAGGTGATCATCCAACCCCCTCTTCAATTTGCCCAAGGTAGGGGCGAGAATCACTTCCCTGGGAAGTTGGTTCCAGATTCTGGCCACCCTAACTGTAAAATATTGCCTTCTGATCTCTAACCTAAACCTATTTTCCATCAGCTTATTACCATTGTTCCTTGTCACCCGAGGTGGTGCTGGGGAGAAATGTGTTGCTGTTGATCTCCCCTGATGAGCTTGTAGGCAGCCACCAGGTCCCCCCTCAGTCTCCTCTTGCTGAAGTTGAACAGGTTCAGTGCTACAGCTCCAAAGATCATTCTTAAAATTACAGGATCTTACATCCTTCTTCAATTCTAACATGTTCCTTAGTAAGACTGACCTTGAAACAGACAAAAAGGTATCTTGAGGAAGAATCAATGGTACTATGGCTTTTGTGACGGCTGAGTAAGGGGCGCTACTATGCAGAGCCACCCACCTCTGCATACCATACCCAAAACCACACTTCTAGAGTCTCCCCTGGGAAGCCTAGTGCCAACTGTCTCCTTTCCTGGAGAATACCCACAAGCCTGGGGTAAAGCTGCCACCACCTGGGCATTTGTCTCCATTAAGGCTCTGTGCAGCCTGGGGTACACAAACCCTACAAGCCTTGGGGGTGCTGTAATATTACTGGGTGCTTCTTTCCACCTGAAGCATCCAAAGATAGCCTCCTACTCCAGAGGAAAGTGAAAAGCCAAGCCCACCTGAGCCACCCAAGCAAAGGGAGTGAAAAGGCCGGTCTCTCCCCTCGGGAATGCACAGCCAGGCATGCTCTAACCCAATAACTTTATTGATCAAGGGAAGAGGGGTGGGAGTAGAGCAAAGAGAGTTAAAAAAACCCAAACAAATCACACTGATCAAACATATACATTTCAGGTCTTTACAGAAATTGGGTTTGGGGACTCTTAATACACATCTGAATTACTTAGGTCTAATCTACTAGCTAGATTCCAGATTTCTATTTACAAATTCATCCAGAGATTCTCTGGAGGCTTGTGGCTTCTGTGTTCCCAAAATCCTGCTGAAAGAATGGAAAGAGTGCCCCCTCCCCTCAGGAATTTTTATAGCCTGGTCACCTATGTGACCAGGTTGAGCAAAATAGTAGCAGCCAGACTGAAAAACAGAGGGGTAGCTGGAATGTCTCAATCCAGGGACAGACAGAGGGGGATTTCTTCACAGCTTTAAGATGAAAAGCTTTTGTATATCATTATTTGCACCAGTTTGAATTTATTTGTAATCAACTGTAGTTTGTTATTGCTAATGCATAACAAGGGTGCAACTTACTGAGATATCAACAGGGCAAGAACTTACTCCAAGTAGTTCACAAATCTAAGAGGCAAATGCTAAAGTAATGATGTGAGAGGCAAGGATTTATTAGGGTCATATCTTCTATTGGACCAACTATGCAGTTGGGATAAAGTTAGACGAGCTTTTCAGGACATGAGTAGGGGTCTACTGAACTCAAGAGGGCTGCTGGCTGATTTCATGGGCAGACTGCAGGGCTGGCAGCCATTTTTGTAGCCAAGCATGGCAGCACCCCCTCCCCCTCCTCTGATTGCCTGAGGGGCCCTGGTGGCCCCGCACCTCACCACTTATTAGCAGAGAGGTCTGTTTGTCATGCAAACCTGCCCCTCACCACTGACTGCCTTTAAGGGCCGTCTGTCATGAGGCCCTGCCCTAACCACCAATTGGTGAAGAGGGGCAGGACTATATGATGGACAGCTCTCACAACCAAGCAGCAGCCAGGGGCAAGGACAGCAGCCATCTTGCCATGCTGGAAAATCCCCCCCCAACCCTTCCCCCCTCCTGCTGGGCTGTATGGCTAGATCACAGTGGCCAGGAGGACTGGCTCCCCAGAGGGAACCATCATTTTATTTTTGGTAAAGTTTTTTTTTCCCCCCTGGGGAGCCTGCCAGTACAGAGCCTAAGCTTTTTTGCAGTCTCCCCAAAATCACAGTTTCCATGAAAACTGAAAAATGGTGATTTCACTAGGTTCCTAGAGATAAGCATTTGTGGCTCCCCTGGATTTTTCTCCAGCCTTGTGGACATTCCAATAACAGGTCATTTGCTTCAGGAAGATTAACTATCTACCAAAATATCTACAGATAAGTGCTTTCATTGTGATACAGAATGATTATTTTTACATTAAAATGATGCTTAATATGTGTAGTAGCCTGAAAAATGTGGTCCAGCAGGAAGACAGGGATAATGGAGCAAAACTAGCACTGGAAAGCTCCCCTAAAAAACTATCTTTAAAAGAGATTTAGACAACAAGCACCAGGAGGTCAAGTACACAGGACAAGGAAGATGTTTAGGTTAGGAGATGGCATAAAAAGAGGTGTAAAGTCCCTTACTCAAGACAATCAAGAAGCTACTATTGCATGCCAAATGGCATAAAAGAGGGTAGAGGTTGAAAAGTGTCTGTTGAGAAGCATAATTCAATTGAACATGAGGCTGAACCAATACTTTCAGTGTTTCCCCAACATATTCAGATTCAAACAGAGAAATGACAAAACTTGAGCAGTGAGAAAGAAAGATAATTTTGGTTTCAGCAGCTTAGGTAAAAAGAGAGCAAAAACCAGAAAAAATCAGAGATGCCAGAAAGGAAGGTAAAGTAAACAAGCCAAGAAGCAAAGCTTTGGATTGATCTGTAGTTAACAGTACAGACGTTTGCAATGTTACAGAAAGACCCACAAACCCAATTATAGATTAGATGTTGGTGAAAGAAAGGAGTAATAAATAATACCTAGAGCCAGTCCTGGACAGCAGAGAATGAAGGAGCTCTTGACTACAATAGCCAAGGATGGAGGAACAAGATACATTTATAAGCAACAGTATTGGAGTAGAAGTTTCAGAAGGACTGAAGAGATGGGGTAGTAGATGATAAAGTAGTGGCCCGAGTTCTGGAATTACAAGTGATGACATCAAATGAGGCTGTACTAGGAAAGTATACGTGGGGCAAAGAAAAGGGTGTCAAGGACAAAATGAGTCAAGGATCTGATATACCCCCAAGGCTGGGAGCCCTGATCAGCTTATTGGCCTGGCCACACAGTCAGTTTAAGGCACAATGTGAACTAGTCAAAAAGTTATTACACAAAATATGTGTAATAACTGTGTGGTTTAGTCCCTGTTTTATTGCACCATTAATTGGATGAATGAATGGCCAGGTTAATCGCATCTTAAGTGTAATGTTTGCCACAGGCCAAAGTGACAGCCAGAGGAGGTAAATAACACTCTCCTGACATGTATCGCAAAGAGATTATTAGGTTGGGTCATGTATAGCAATGAAGACACTACACGTTTTTACTAAAAGACTACTCCATCCATTCTCCCCACCAACACATGCACATGCAAAGAAAAAGCCCACGTGACATATTAAAAGAGCTATCAATTCTAGACTACAAAATATGCCATATCAGAGTTATTCTCAGTAAGGGAGTCCTGACACCCAAGAAAATTTTCAGTCATACTAAGTCAACATGTCGAAAAACAGACTAAAAAGAGAGTCAGGAATTTCTAGTAGAAACAGTAACATAAGGCAACCCCCTCTCTTCCCCCCACCAAAAAACAACAACAAAAACATGGACATGTTAAAATGTGCAAAATTTCCTATTTACTTTGCAAGCATAACTCCCCCATTTCTGCTGCTATTGTCAGCAGTTGTCTGTCTGCCCCATTTCAGAAAGGATGGTATTCATGACAACTATTGATGGACAGGCCAAGGCAAGAAGGATAATAGGCTTTTAGAATTTGAAAAGCTGGAGTAAATTACATTCTTAGGGTGCTGACAGACATGGGAGAAACCTCCCCCCAAAAAACCCAATGCTTTACTAGAAGAAGAACTGAGTCAGTTTGACCTGGCTCCAGTGTCTATATAGCTTGCTTCAGCAGGGCTTTTTGGTGCTTTTATTTAATAGTTGATTCAATCAGCTATTAGATAAAAGCACGAAAAAGCCCTGCTGGAGCTCATGGCCTATACACACACACTGAGCAAGCCAGGTCAAACGAACACAATTACTCTTCTGGGCATGCGCTGTGCTCCGTGTGGGGGCACGCCAAACTGAAAGTAAAGTGCTGGGGGTTTTTTTCCACATCTCTAAGCAGCCTCTGTATGGCAGTGTTTCATTTTATCTTTCTCTTTGTCCCTGAATAATGACAGTAAAAATTGGAAGTGGGAAGGAAATTTTCTTTAATGCAGTTTTCCAGGCAAGACCTGTTAGCCAGAAATGCCTAGTCCTGCATTAAAAACTACAGTATGCAAGTATGCTAAAAAATGATGACTTTCAGTTGAAAGCACACTAGATGGTGCTACATCTACATCTGTATTTCTCACTGCTCATCTAAGAATGCAAAGACAAAAAGAAAAAAGGAAGAAGTGGTAATTAAGAGCAAATAATGCAACAACCACATAAATCAAGGATTTTTCAGAAATACAATACTGACCCTGTTATCTGCAAACCAGGACTAATCCTAAATGTTGCCTATCATACCTACTTATACAATTATGGTGTCAGGAAAAAGCCCTGTAGTTAGGGATGCATTTTTTCCACTTAAAACTTAATTAAAACCCACCTAATTACCTATATTGAAATCACTCTTCCGATTTAGTAAATGACTCTTTCACAACAGTATAGTGTAACACTGCTAACTTTTTCTGGAAACATTTTTAAAAACATGTTTCCTCCACCATAACATTTCAATCAATCAAGAATATCAGGATCCTTCAAAATATGTAGATTTATATAAGCTCCAATTCACAGCTCATCAATTATGATTCATTGGGTGTCACAAGATGCTACCATCTTTCAAGTTTCCCTTTTGTGTACTACACTTCATGTAGTATGGTCATGTTGCATGTAGTATGTAATACTACATGCAACACTTCATGTAGTATGTAAAATACAAGTATTTTACATCTTGTATTTTACAAGATGTTCTGGGATGAAAAATAGCAGGGAAGTTGGTTCTTTACCTTTATCTTTGACTGGAGTCAATTCTTAAACAGTGTTATCACCTGGAATCTAATTATTATTGTTGGACTGGAAGAAACAGCAACTCTCCTGCATGCTGTTTCTGATCATCTCTGTTCCAGGCCTGGATTATTTTTACATAAGACAAGCAACTAAAATATACCTCAACACTGAACATCCTTCACTGATTCCTTCCCTCCCTCCCTCAAATGGGATGCTACTCTAAGTCCTGCAGACCTATCAACCCTGGATATCTGCTACCTCTTAACTTTATCTGCAATAATAATTACAAACTAATCCTACTTCTGCAGATGAGGAGGTACTGTAGTTTGAATTTGGCAAAATCTTAGCCTGTGCTTTTCAATTTGTTTAAACATGTGAACAAGTTAGACTGCCTTTATAAATCCCTATTCCATTGGAAAAAAGGATGGAAAGGACTCAGAAACAGAACAGGCTCCTGTTCCTAAGCTAAATGCAGCAGAAATTTGCTCTTTTGTACAGACTATCTATTTAAAAAAAAAAAAAATCTTGTAGGAGCAATAAGTAAATCAGATACGGCAAACAACAATCACCAGATTTGGCAAACAACAGACTTAGTCACAGGAAATCTGGAAAGTAAGTTGCGTTTAAGAGAATTCACAGTGAGAAAGCAAACATTGGCTTTAACTTATAAAAAGCACTGAATAAGAGGAGGGGACTGCCTTGTCTTCTGAAGACTAGCAGTCAGGAAGGTATTTACATTTGTGACAAAACTCTGGGCTGTTCTGGCCTGGAGTCAGAAACAAAACACCAGCTTCAGATCTCAGTGTCCCCAGGGACGTACTGAAAGAATAAGTCACAAGAACTGCTCAGCCACAGCATGCCTGGAACAGATACAACATGGTTTTGTTACTAAACATAATGACATGTTTTCTGTGGGCTTCCAACTCCACCTGGGAAGTTTTGGAACAATGCAAATGCCTATTGACTATGGTCATACCCCAAGGCCAGCTTCTGAAACAGGCGCAAATATCTATGGTAAGAGGAAAAGTTCTTTTTGGTAATAGGAACTTTACTTTTCCATTAGGAGGCCTGTTCTCATAATATAATTGAATTTCAGGGTTTTTTTAAATCTTTAAAGCCTTTGTGCCACTTACAGTCACCATTGCTATACTTTTTCTTAGTTAAGAATCTTAAAAGTGTCAGAATTTCACTGGAGAAACTGTGGACTCCTCCAACTTACACCTGTGTGATCAATCACCCAATTGTGACTGGGGAGGATCTCCTGATTTAAAGTTAGTAAGTTTCTCTTTTTGATAATGGGAGTTTAAATTCTCCTGCAAATGGAATTAAAAGGAAAGAGATGCTGGACAGCAAAGTATGATGTGTACTTGTGAACAGCTTCCTGCCAAATGCAAGTTTTTACACGGATCTTAAGAACAAAAAGAAGGTTGCTTGAGTATACTCGAGGCGGGAGGCTTCTCCAGAGATTTTAGTGTTCATTTGGGCAATGTTGCATTAATCAGCTTCATCCAAGATGTATCTGCTCAGGGAGGGTTGCATCCTTTGTTGCTTCTGAGCTCATAACATATACAGCAGACATCTAAATGGACAGGTGATATCAAGCTGAGTAGAAACCTTTGAACTGAGCCAACAAAGCAATCATGCCTGGGGCAGGGGTCAGACACAATGATCCTTTGGGGTCCCTTCCAACTCTACAATTTATGAACCTATGAAACCCATAATCCATACACCTTTGATTATAGCCATGAGAAGAACAAAACTATCATTTCATTCAAGTGTTTACTAGGAATGATTTTGAGAATTTGTCCAATAAAGCTTAAATATTAGCCCTAGAGCTAACAGTGAAAAGGGAAACAGTACAGTGTCTCTCTCTGCTTGCTGTTTTAACAAGCATACAAACCAAAGCACAAAACACTGCAACAATTCTTCCCAACAACCCCCAAATGCACAAAGAGCAAACAGTGCAGTCAGGAGCCTAACTAGGGGTAGGCAAGTGGGGCACCGGTTCCAAAGTACTAAAAAAGGGGCACAAGATTGAACCCATGACAGACGCCAAAAACTGCTTGTTACTCAACTGCAATTCACACATTAGCAATAAGGACCTGCTTAATTTGCAGTCAAACAAAGGAATGTTTGTGGATTAGTCATGGCACGAAAAGCTGATTTCACAGGCATTTCCCAGAGGCTCCACCTCTCACCACTGACTGGTGGAGGAAGGATGAGGGGATGGTCACCATCTTAGCCGCTGACTGCCCTTCATGCCACACCACCAAATGGCGCCTTTACTTCCTGGGCTGCAAGGACACCCCTGTGGGAGCCAGCATTTTATTTTTATTAATTGTTAAGTTGATTTCTCAGGCAATTATGGATTTCACGGTTTCTGCAAAATCCATGAAACTATGATTAAGTAGGTTAACAAGGGGGCTAAGCTAAGGTTGATATCAACACCAACCACAAGTTTTTATAAAAGTTTCTGACAATTATTTTAAAAGTTACAATATTCCTAATGCCACATTTTCTCATTCCAAACTGCAGCTATACAATAATTGAAAAACCTGAAATATTCTAGTTACACAGTAGTAAATTAATACCTTATTTGCAACAAGCAAAACTCTTTGGAAGTGCTTAGATTTAAATTAGGATTCAGGCCTCATGTTCCAGACTAGTAGAACAATAGTTGGTTTATATATTATGTTACTGCATCACTTTAATAAGTGAAAGGAAGCTTAGTTTTTTTGTAACCATCACAAAAACGAAAGAGAATAGGTTGCAGCATACCGGTAATGGTGCAGGCATCTCGGTATTCTCTGCAGTCTGGCACATCATCCTCTACTGCTTCACTTACATAGTGCTCTTCATGAATGCCTGTGTCACAGGCTAAGACTGCATGATTCGTTGGCTCTGAAGGGGGCACAGGGATGGCCAAAGTGCAGTCGTGCAGAGCTGTGGCGTCCAGCTTGGCAGGTTTCACAGGGGTATACAAACTGCCATCGGGGGACCAGTGCCGGAGACTGGGTCTGGCAGGTAGAAAACCAACCTTGCCTCTTTGCAAGCGTTTGCTTGCGTGAGAAGTCTGAAGAACACAAAAGACGGAAAATACTTAGATTAAGCCTTCCAACCAACTTAAAAACAAAACAGCTCTCTTTTTCAAGCAGCATGTACTGATTCTGTGATAAATTCACAAGATATAGCAAGACAGGCATCTTACACAGAGCAGCTTTCAGTCTTTCATACACTAATTATTTTATCCACAGATTGGTGCTAGGCCTGCTATATCAATATTTACAAGTGGTCGGAGAAATACTTAAGACCGTTGTTGTCTTGCTCCCATTTAATACTATGTCATCCATCAGCCTTAGACGATACTATACTGAATGTTCTGGCTCCTAACTGATTACCTAGCTCTACCCTAGCCAGGGGAAAATATTGGGTTGCCCAAGTCAACATTCAGCCTGTAGAGGGATATATACTTTGCAGAGTACAAGATAAAAGAGTAAAATCCTAACATCAGAGAGGACAAGCCTGGGGAGAAATCCTGGTACTGTCAGGGAGCCAGCAGTAGCACATGAGGAAAGAATGCACTGACTTGCAAACAGAAAGCACGGGCGCAACTGCATCGGTGAACTGGCCCTCATGACACAGATGAAAGAACTCGCTCTGATAGTGATGTCTGCCAGCCAAGATTTCATTGAGGAGGAACCACAGGGAATATTCTTTGCATAAAGCTCCAGGATTCCCATAAAGGTATATCTATGCCCTAGTTAGCATCAGTTTTATGTTCACCTTTACTGACCTTTACTTTACTGACCTTAAAGTTAGTAGTTGTGCCTGAGGCATTTCCATCTTATTTTATAGTGCTCCTAGCAATATAACATTGTTACCTCCATAGAGTGTGGTTTACTGGAACTCAATGAACACTGTAGAGCGCTTGGAGTGTCTATATTACAGCACCTCTCTCTAAATTCATGATCTATAGAGCATGCTAGCAGACATCTAAAGGGACTGGGGCACAAAACACCTCTCAGATGCATCCTGGAGTCAGTTACATACTTTACACAGTTCTTCACACATATCTTCTTCTCAGTCTTGTACTCCTATCTGGTTAAAAACTAGAGTCAGGCAGGAGGTCTGAAATTTGAGGTCTTAGTCTCATTTATATTGAAAAGCAGAGGTAGACGTAGACAATGGCATAGGAACAGACAGTTTTACCTTTAAACTGTCTGATACTGTATCATTCGTAATTTTTTTCTTCAATTATCCATTGGTACTTTAGAAACGGGTAAACCTAACAATGGCTCTCAGTTTTAGAGGCACAAAAGTTACCAAAAACCTACTACACATACTGCTTCTACTACAACTGAACAACAAATCATTTCTTCTCTATACTGATGCAATTTTATGGCATGCCCTTAAATTCAAAGTTTTACTGAGGAAGCCACCAAGTGGGGAAGTCTCCAAAGAATAATTTAGTACAACTTACAGTCCTTCTGCAAAGTACATTTCATCTCATAGTTATCCAAGCATATGCTAAATTCAGCTTTGTGAAAAAATTGGAATATTTGCACCAATCTGTTTAAATCTGTTCCCTTTCAAGTGACTGTACTAAAATAAAGAAAGACTATTGCTGTTTGAGTGAAATTAGAGCTGAAGTAAAATCTTCATTCGTATTTTGCAATTTAGGCAGAAGTGATTCAAGGAACAGGCAAGGAAATATGCTCAAAATGTAAAGGCTTAAGTATTTTAAATAAATAAATAGAAACCCTGTTTCTCCATTATGCCCAAACATATGTCTATCAATAATATAGGCTGCAATAAGGAAATGCTGTTGTGTATTAGCACATCATTTGCTCACAGGAACAATGTTCTGGTAAGAGCAGTACTTATTGCCACATGCCTTCCTCCCCAATATCACACCTTTTACAATTATCGCAAATCAAGAACATCTCAATAGCCAGAGTTTATATGCCCAGAATGTCTATCAATCATACTTCTATTTATCAAAGATACAGAAATGATTTTTAAAGAGAGTCTCTGTGTTTTGTATTTATTTTACCCACGAAAACTAGTATTTCCATATCAGATACTCTGTGTAGCCCTTCCATCTCTTTCACTGCATGCTCCCCTTCTTCCCCCCAACATATCCATGCACACAGAAACATTTGGCCAGGATGTAATGCTGCAAGTTTCATGGTAGTTGGATTCCAGCCAACACAAGCCTTTCCATTGATCTAACTTAGCATCTAGTTCAACCTATAAAAGGCCACACTAGTTCTCTCCGTCCCTGTTCCTGCCGTCTCAGTTGTTTCTACTATCCTTAATTGTGTTGCCAGAACCAAACTTCAAAAAACTCACAGAAGTGAATGGATGTTTTTGGAAGGCAAGGCATTTAACTGTCTGCAATTAATGAAACTGTACATGAATTCAAACTGGAACCTGTTAAAAATAGCAAGCCAATTCGCAAAAATTAGATCATGAGCTCTATATAAGAAAAAACAGAAATCCTGCACTAAAGAAGAAAACTTTTTTATCTGCAGTTTTGAATAAAAAAAAAAGGCCTAAGCCCCTATCTTTTAGAAGAAACCATTTAAGCATGAGTCAGTCTGATCAAATCTCTACACTGGATAAGAGGCCTCACAAACATGCATTCAGATTCAATTCAACATATCTGAATGTTAAAACTATAACACCTATAATAAACTCAGTGTTTGTGCTTCCTCTACTGACTCTGCAACATTTACACCAATATTATTCCCCAAAGTGTTTCTACTCACAGAAAATCATGTCACTGAACAAACAGGTAAATTAAAAAACAAGCATTATCACTGAGCAACGTTTGCTTCTACTGCAGTAGAACTATGAAGAGAGCTACTCATTATGCACGCATAATACCAAAATTTAAAAGCGAAGATTTTCTTTTTTTACATTCAACCCATTTATGATAGGCATAACCTAGCAGAGCAACACAAATGGAAATTATGTTGTTCATACAATTATATTCTCTCACAGCATGGCAAATAAGCAGTCTAAAGATCATCTAGAAAAAAAATATTTTCACAAACTACACAGTCATTTTAGAAGTTAAAAACTGTTCTTCCCCCTTCTTAAAATCACCAGCTGCCCACAATCAGAATTTAGCCAATAACTTGCTACCTCCAAAAAAAACCCCCACAAACCCCACTAAAAACAACATAAGCCAGCTTTTGCTTTTATGGCTATATCAGATCTATAGCTAATAGAAAACAATTTCATCCTTTTTATTTTCCATTTCTAAGCATCTTACAAGCAGATCAATTTTCTTGAAATTTTCAGTGATTAACTGGATTTCCTTTCAGTAAGAAACTGGATTAGTCTTTATAATCAAGCCTTTGTAAGTACCTATTCAAAATAAACTATCAAGTACCTATTCAAAGTTTGATCCTTATAACTTGTAATTTGGTCACGTGATAGGAGCTGAATCTGTTCTGTGAATGTTTCAAGGTCCTTTAATTCTGTCACTAAACAATTTGCAGAATAAAACACAAGAGCTCCAAATGCAGGTGAAACCTTTTTATTTAAAAATGTACATGGATATTGGAAGGATATTGAGTATTTACCTGGCAAATAAGATGCAACTGAGATGCATGGGAAGCAGATGTATTGAATAAACTGATGATGTTTGTATTTATTACACAAATCTAGCAGTCAGTGTACAGCATTTTTAAAATTCTAATATTATAAAAGCCTAAGTCTGTCGGTCTGTCCATAACGCTTTTTTCATGCTCTAACTGGCTGACAAACAGCCAATCAGAGTGAGAACAATCACTCGAACAGGAGTTGGTGGCAGCGGAGTGCTGCCATGATGGTGGGACACAGAGAAAGGGGCAAGGGGCAACGGGGTGCTGGCCTTGACCCACCTGCCCTGCTCCCTGCAGGTGCCAATAATGGAGTGGAGGGGGAGGCGAGGTCACCGGAGCCAACCTCACCCCCACCCTGCATTACTCCTTGCAGGGAGCAGGGTCAGGATGCCACTGGGGTGGGGGGGGGCAAGAACACCAGCTGTGGCCTCAGCCTTCCCCTCCCCCATTCCATTGTTCTTGCCTGCAGGGCCTGACATGGACACATGGATGACCCGGTGGAGGTGAGGGGAGGAGGGGGAGCGAGCCTGGGCCTGACCGGAGGCGGGGAGGGGGGGGATGGGTGGAGCCCAAGCTGGAGGAGAAGCTGGCCTGCCCGCTGCGGCACTGGAGGGCAGTGGACCCAGCCCCACACAGCAGCAGCTAGGGGAGGGGAGGATCGAGCCTCCTCCCCTGCTCAGGCCCAGGTCCACTCCTTCCCTACCCCACTATCAGCTCTGAGCCTGCTCCTCCCATTCCCCCGCCGGGTTGGACTAGGCCCACTGCTCCCCCCGCTGCAGCAGCCCAGGTTCTCCCCACCCTCAGGTCCGATTCCTCCCCTCATACTGGGCCCAGGCCTGCTCCTCCCCTTCCCCTGCTGCTGCAGCAGAGGGGGCAGGAAGCAGGCCCAAACTTCAAGCAGCAGGAGGTAAAGGGGAAGTGGGCCTGGACAGGGTGAGCCATAGGGCTCCTTCCCTGCATGCCCTCCTCCCCAGGTCATTCCTCACGGGCAATTGGCTAGTATCTTATAGAACAGTACTACCACAAAACATGTTTTGAGTTTGTTACATGATAGTTAAAATATATTATTATCTCATAATTTGAGTAAGAAACACCGCTAGAATAAAAATAATCATCAAATATTGTAGTGTAATGTCAAACACTGATTTCAGGAATGGCACTCATTGAAGCTGGCTGCTCCTTTAAGTAGACAAGGCTTGGTTAGTGTACAAATAACACTAAACTAGCCCTGGCTCCTAGGCTTGGTCTCTTATTACTAGTTATTGTCATAATATTCTGGGTGTTATGTTTTATCATTATAGCTAATAAGCCATCTATACTCCTGAGCCCCAACTATAGCTCATATAAGTATATTCGCTTCCCTTCCTCTACGGTACTAACTATAGCAATATGCCTGCATCCACACAAGGGGAGTTTTGAACCACTTAGAATATGCAGTTAAAGTGTTAAAAGTATCTAGTGTAGACAAAGCATATTCAGCCCATGCATGTTCAGAGTGTTCCTTGCTGTTTTTAGAGAGAAAAATAAAACTTTTCCTCCTATGCAAGGCCTTGAAATAATGGTGTCTGGAAGATAGAATTTTATCCCCTACTGCTTCTTGAGCAACAGCAAAATTAGGTCCTGTGCACCAAAATAATTGTGCAGCAGATGGGTAACCCAGAAGCAGAATATGATCCAGAAGAATCTTTAGAATGAGTAACAATGCTTGAGAAATAAGAGAGGCTACCTGGACATTCAAATCCAAAAAAGACTTTGCCAGGTTGGCCATTCCAAAAGGTTTAACTTATAAACCTAGGCATGCTTGATACAGGAGATGCTGAGAGATTTCATAAAATTCACTGTTTTTACAGCCCTTATCATGGTTGGGACTGACAGATATAGTATGCAAATGGGAGACTACTATAAATTAACTCTATCAACACATCTGTACTTCTACAGTAGAGGGACCATGAACTTCTAGAACCCTTTTAATATCATATCCCTTTTTAGGAGTCAAAACCTTGTGTATACAGATGCAATTCAATCTTGAATAAACATAAATGGACAAAATTTTTAGTCAGCCCTTACTGTTAGGCATCTAGTCAAACAGAGAACCAATGCAAGAGGAAAGGAAATTATTATCTGAAACCAATACTGGTCTCCCCCCTCTGCCTCCTCCCAAACAAATGCACCAACGTACAGAAAATTATGTGGAAATCAACAGGTTTCTTTGTCTAATTTAAGACTTTGACTGATTTCATAAGTAAAAGGAAACCACATAATGGCTTACAAAATATACTTACGAGATGGTACATGCTGTACAGACATGGGTTCCATGCCAGCAACGTTCTCTTAAATACTTGTTCATAAAATTATCTTTGACTCTTAAAAGACAGACAGCTAAAGATCCCAGATCTGTAGAAATGGCTTCCTCTTTCTATTAAATGAACTACAAAACTGTCATATGCAAAATACTGTACATAATGAACACAGACTAGTTATATAAAATAATGGCTAGAAAAAGTAAACACTCTTTGGTGATAAAACAAAACCCCAATATTTTTACTTGTAGTGCTTTCTTAGATAATCAGATTGTGTTGTGGATCTGAGTATGCTAACTAGACATGTACCCACTAGAGCTGAACTGTCCAACTGTCCGCCCATGAGGGATTAGTTTGCAGTCCCCGGGGTTCGCACACGACAGCTGCTCACACCACTGCTAGGGCTGCAGATGCAGGGGCCAGAAGCTGTGGGCTCAGCCTGCCTTTGGCTTCTGCTTCCTGCACTGACCCAGTGCAAAAGGGCAGGAGAAACATGCCATGCCTGGTACAGTGGGGAGCAGGGAGCACCCTCATGTATGGTTCAGCATGGCAGCACCCAAAGGGCCAGTGATCCATGGTGGTGCAACACCTGTGGCATATACCTGCATATGACACATTTGGTCTAAAAAAGACCAACTAATTGCTTTAGATCTTTAAGAAACATTTTCGAGAACAAAACATGAGAAAGCATGGCTAACAGAGAGAAACCTCACCAGCCACTTTTCCTGCTAATGTGCTCAACATGCCACCAAGCTGAGCAAACAATTAGACCGAACCAGTCTATGTCCAGCAACTCCTTTTCAGTTTATACTTTGGAATGGGTCATAGAGTGAATCAAATGCAGTGGTATTATAAAAACAACTCAGCAAGACTTGCCTCAAGCACCAGATTTTTGTGATTTCCCAATTATGATTGTTGTCACAACTTGCATTTAAAAAGATATTTTTATTCAAATTCTCACTTTGCCAAGAGAAAATAGGTTGGCTTTATAAAGCTAGTCAAAAGGGCAGTCCTCCAATATTTATAGCAATTTACAAGTCTTGATTCACTTTTAAACACCTACATCTATTTAAACATGCAGGCTGATAGACTGCAAAGTAAGTATTTGCAATAGTTCACAACTAGACTCATATTTAAGAAGAAAATAAGATCATTTGCTTTCCTTTAGATAAAGCCTGTACTCAGCTCTAACAAGAATTTTCTGAACTGTTTTAATGATGTTTATAAAAAAAATAAGATTGAAAGGGACCTCAGAAAGACATGTAGTCCAACTCCCTATTTAAAGCATTTTTCAGGAGGGGAAGGAGGAGGAGGTGTGGGGAGAGAGAGAGAGCGCACTAGAGGTATTCACATTCGTTTTTTTCCCATACAGAGCCCAGTCTATTGAGTTATCTGTTCTGCAACTACTTAACAGGATAAAACTTGAAGCAGTCAAATCATCCAAAGCACGAGCATAACAGGGACATCTTCCCCAGGAAACATTTTGGCTAACACAACTTAGTTTCTCCTCAGGCCTAGACACACTGTCCATTGCTTCTATTGTTTTGACTCACTACACAAACAGTATTGGTGGTGTTCATTGTGTTCAAGCCACTGAGACCTTCCAGAGTAACAGACCTCACTAATTTTGGCAGATTTACAGACAAGGCGGTTTTCTCCAGACTCTTAAGCGGCATGGCATATTTTCATACTCTCACTGCCTTTCCTGAAAGCGCCTCCCTTCCACACCCAAATCACTACGCCCACTTCCACTAAGGCCAGATATAGACATTACACTTTTACTGGTAAAAATGACTGGAAAGTCTATACCTATAACAGAACAGAAATTTGGTGGACAGACTGGTTTCAAAATGGTGGAACCCGGTCTAAGATTTCCCTGCCCCTTCCTGCTCCCGCAACCAAAGAGTGAATGTGTGTTCTGTTCACTACTGATTTAAACTATGCTGCTTACAGAAACTTGCATAACTTAGATCAATTCTACCTCGGGCTTTTTGAATATTTATATCTAGCATTGAGGTCCAGGTTCTGATACCGTGAGTCACTCATTAAGTTTGTTAATACCCACTGTGGCTAAGGATTGGATAATTTTGCACTTAGGCCTGGTCTACATACTTGTTGTAGCAATTTAAAATTTTTCCATTATGGGTATAGTGTTTTACCAAGCAAGTCATACTGGTAAAACCCCTAGTCTGCATGTATCTATTCCTGCAGTATAACTAAAGGCACAGACACTTTAGGGAAACTACATTCCTCTAACTATGCCAGTAGCACAGGGAGTCATGGTCTATGAGCAGGTCTATAACAAATTGGTAAGTAGATGAAAAACAAACAATAAATCATTAATGCAGTGCAATCACTATGTTTAAACTAAGGCTTTTTTATCTACAGTAATTCTAGAGCCATTTAAACAGCTTTCTATAAAAGCGCTTCTGTATCATTTTATTTAATCCTATCTTGATGTGAACCCAGGCAACCTCAGAGTCAGTTCTTCTATTCTAGGCAAAAAAAACAAAACAAAACAGATTTTAAATACATATTCTTTAGATGAAGCTTAATCAATACATGAGATTATTAATGTCCTAAAATACAATATTCAAAATAACAAGTGACTTGGCCAACATAACATTTGCTGGTCTGACAACAGTCTTAACTCCTTGTTTTACACGCTGAAAATTTCAGGGTTTTCTAATGCAGTTAGTCATTATAAAAAGCCTTATTACCAGGATATATGGTACATATGAAAGAACCCAAAACAAATACAGAAAATGACAGGCAATAATGAAATAATTATAATAAGTCACTGCTACAAGGGAAAAAGACTAAAATATCAAGCTTATGAAATGAGTAGAGCAGAGATTCCTTTCAAAAGAAAGTGTTTCTCTTAGCAGCTGCCAATGCTTGACTTAACTGGAAAAAAAAAACAACAAAACTTAAGAGGATACTAACATCTTCATGCTCCTAAGGCTGAAGCTGCAATGCTACTTAACCTCCTTTTCAGCACTAGCTCAACCAGGACTTTGAGTGGTGCTTTCCCCACAGCAACACATGCAAAGCCATCTTTAAATTCTAGATCAAAAGCTACACAACAAGGATGAAGGAGAGAAAGCTGTTCCCAAAATAAAATCTCTCACCAGTGAAATTTAGCATCATGTACAAGCACATTAGCGATTCTCCTGAAACAAGGGAATACCCTGCAAGACAATCCCTCCATATAATCTTCACAGCTGTATATGCAGGAATACACTCTCAGCTAAGTTTATGTAATGCTGCCTCTCTCACTGAAGCAACTTGCCAATGTTGTGTCTATAAATAGTCCCTTTCTCATGTAAGGCTCACATTAGACAGCCTTCTGCAGCTCCTCTCCTTCTGTCTGATCCGTTACCTATTTTTATGCATAAACACCTATGAGTTGGTTGTTTTGATTTTTTAATTAAAAGCTGGCTTCTTGCCATTTTGTAATATGCTGGGTTTCATGCTGGGAGACCTTATCTGAAGCTACTGTGCATCTATTTTAGAGAGAGGGAAAAATGTGTTCTAACTGCAACAGTCAGGATTGTAAAAAACTGCAAGTACAGTAAAAAGAGAGGCAGGAGAAAAATATCCTCCCTCCCCCCACATGTATCAGAACAATATTATCTAAATTGCCCTGTACTGTGTGTATAGGTAAGGGTGGGAGATTATTTACACATAAAACTCATGTGTACACGCAGACTGGCTCATGAGTTTTCAGGACTTCTTGTAATACATGCTGAAGTGTAAAAAAATAAATAAAAAAACAAAACTGACCTAAATTGCTTCAATCATGATTGAAACAGGATTTGTATGCGAATGTATATTACATACACGTGTAGACCTCGAAACCCAGCCAGTTCAGTGTTCATTTTGTGTGCAGCTAACTTTTACCTAGGCTCCAGAAAATGTACTTAATGTTACAAATTCTTGATTTTATGGGAGGCTGACAGGGTTATGTCTTGCTATGGAGACAAGAATAGCAAATTCCATAATCAAAGGCCAAAACTAAGTAGTAGTAAAATCCTTTTGCACCTTAAATTATCAGAGTTATTGTTTGTATTTGGAGGATATTTACAAAGATATTTACAACATTTTTTTTAAATTGTTTACCAATCTGTTTTGTAGACCATGGCTAAGTACAGATGGTCAAGAAGCCCGAGGCTGAATTAATTCAATCTTTACAGGTTCGTCTCAACTGCAGAGATTGAACTGATAAGCAAGTAAACACACATTAATTTTTGATTCTAGAAATGCAACCATATGCTGCGGTGGCCTAGGCCTCCCCGCTTGGCTGGAACAGACAGCTTGGACCAAGGCTAGGCTGCTCACCCAGTGAGGGGTGGGGGGAGCTGTAGGGAAGGTGCAAAGCATTCTGGGATGCTGGAGGGACTGCAAATTAACTTGAATCTGGAGGGGATCTGAGAGAGAAGTTCAATAAACCCATTTAATCTGAATCCGTTTAGTTTGATACTACATCCGCCCAGGGTTATCTTCCCTTGATCTTGTGGTAACGCTCCTACTAATGCATTCCAGTATGCCTTTAGCATTCTTTGCAACAAGGGCATACTTTTGGCACATATTCAGCTTATTGTCCACTGTAACCCGCAGGTCTTTTTCTGCAGGGGTGCTTCATAGTTCTAGCAGATCTGTCTTCTTGTGGGAGTAGAGGAGAGTCCATGGTAAAGGCTACATCAGGGTGGTATGGTGTCAGACCAGGTAGTGGTCTTGGTTATATTTCTAGTAATTTAAATGGCTTAGGCAAAACTCAGACTCTCTCTTCTAACCTCTGTGGACCTCACTGCAGGATAATGTAGACCAGTGCTTCTCAAGCCTTTTAAATGCAAGGCACCCCTCTGTAACTTTTCTGAATTTAGCAGCATCTGGGGTGAGAATCGCCTAGCTTACCTCAGTGATTCTCAACTGGGATTAAAGCCACATTGCCTTGTACACAGCCAGATGAGGAAATCAGCTGCAGCAGGAGCTTCTGCTCCACCCCTTCCCAGTCCAGTCCCACACGCTTCTCCTGGAAACAGAGGCACACAAGTTTACCTGATAACCTCCCGGAAGCTTTCCTTTAAGAACAGAGGCACACAGGGCAGTTCCACCTAGCTGACTATCTCTAGGCTACCCTGCCACTGCTGATGCCAAATGAAATGGCCCTAGTATAGGCAGAAGCACTAGCTGCTGCTGCAACCACTTCCCCAGCATGAAACCCATCTACCAAAACACCACTAAGTAACCCTTGTTCAATCTTTTCCCACATGCCTTACTGCTTTGTAGAGATGGTATCAAAGCCTCTTCTCTTCCCCTTATATTTCACCATTTGGGAAACAAAAGCATACAGAGGTGAAGTGATCTCTCTCAAAACTCCTGCGAGTCAGCAGCAGGAGTCAGGAATGGAACCATGAATCCCACTTCCATTGGATCCCTAATGGTGGCAGTCCTGAACTGGCAGCCGAGTAGAAATGGAACATGGAAGCATGGCAAAGCAGGCATACCAATGTGTTACCCTTAAGAAAAAGCTGTTATTAGTGTCCAGACTCTCTAGACACAGTATTTCTCTTAACGCAAGAGTGAATGGGGGGAAAAAAACAACAACAACTCAAACATAATACAAATTTACTCTTCCATGTTGAGCATTTAGCCAAGTAAGCTGCCTAGTACTGGTTACTCAGAACAAAGAAAAAGAGCATAAAAAATAGTTGAAAGCCCAGGTTGTAACACACACCCACCTCCTGCTGGTTTATTCAAAGAAGTAACTGGAATATATTGCTAGTCAGAACCAAGATTTTACTTCAAGCAATCCTGTGGCTAACAGCAGCACAGTGGACTGGTTTAATAAAAGAGGCCTAAAGTCGCTGAATAAGCAAGCCAGACAGTTAAATTTGAATTAAACCATTAAGAGACACTGGCTTGAAACTATGCAGTTTTTACATTAAATTTGCCAATAGTAAGTAGCATCTAGGAGAATACACTATGTGCATTTTAGGCAGTTATATAGCTTACCCTACATTTATCCAGATTCCTGTTTTCATATTAGAAAATTATTTAGTGGCTTTTATTACACATACACACTGCATTAAACTGCTTTTGGAAAACTGAATCCAATTAAAAAGAAAAAGAATTTTTTTTTAAGTTTCAGTTAAATATCTTTTAAAAAGGTCTCTTGAATCTTGTTTTGCATTTAAAACTAACTAAATTGTTACACAAAAAAAATAAATATTAGTAGTAGTTAGTACAATTTAACCAATTCTTTGTGGTCAGTACATTCTTCAAAAAAACTTTTATAATCTAGTAGAAATCAGCCTCTCACAATTAGGTTTTGTTCACAGATTTAAAGAGTAAAACAAGCTTTTTTGTTTGGTTGGTTTTTTTAACTCCCAGCAGTTCCTTATCTTTGATAGAAATAGTTTTGAAACTGTATTGAACCAAATAACTGAAAGAGAAACTGAAAATATTCTCTCTGCAGCTGAAGAAACCACAGCTGTTGAAAGAGTGCTCAGCTCTTCAAAAATTTGGTTCCAGGTGTTTAGCTAGGTACCGCCAATCAATTCAGCAGTTTGACTTTAAAACATCAGCAAACATGTATTACATTAAGTTCAAGCCTTTATATAGGTTATGATAATTTCAGAATGTATAAATAGGCACTTTATTAAAATGTAAAATTGGGTGAGTATTTGCATGCATTAAATTAAGTCTGACAGTTTTTTTTGTTCTTTCCAGTCCTCCTTCTTTTCTTTTCCCCCAGACCATGTGGATGTGGTTCTAAAGGAGATTTTGGTTTGATTTGTTTAAAAAAAAAAAAAAAAAAATCAAGGTGACAACTGCCCAGAGGAGGAGATTAGAAGAGAACAAAAAAAAAAAAAAAATACAAGAGAATGATAAAGGTATAAAAAAGTCCAGCTGCTAGGATGCTTTAATAGGCAAGTAGTATGGGAAATAGGGTAAAGGGATGCTTTCCCCCGCCTCCAAGTAGCTTTGCAGAACAAAAACATGTCCAGCCAAACTAATGGTACTGGGAGGTGAGACCAGAACTGAGGAGCAAGGTATCAGTGAAACTGTTGTTATTGTTTCATCCGTTTCCAGATGGAAAAAAAAAAATGAGACCCAAGTTAAGCAACATCAATGGAACAGCTGAAACGAAGGGCTTGTTCATGCAAAAGTATTCTAGAACAGCTATATTTGTATAATGCTTGTATAGATAAGCCCTAAAACTCAGGAGTTCAGACTTACAGTCCTCACGCCGTAATTATGTCACACTTGTTCCCAAGCAGCAAAGGGATCCAAAGCACGGAAAGATCAGGTCACATTTCAAAGCAGATAGATGAAGAGGGTGAGCTGATTCCCGCAGTCTGCAAAAGAAATGCCAACAAACATTCAGCTAGTATAACAGAGACAGCAAGACGAGAGCTTGCTCCAGATTGGGATAACCATACCAATAGCATCTTGCTCAGTGCAGACTGGAAAGTTCTTCTACATGGCTTATCATCATCAATGGCTTAAAACAAGGTTGCCCAACCTGTAGCGTACATGCTACAAATAGCACAAGTAACCTCGTTATAGAGACCAGGACCACCCACAGAAAACCTCTCTTCTATTCCATTAGTTGACCACCTACAGGTGCAGGGGCAGATCCAGGAGGCTGCAGTGATGCAGACACCCAGCCTCACATCTTCATGAACATTCTGAGAACAGCAGCAAGGATCTTTTTTAAGTTTGCTCATCAGGTAAAAATTCCATCTCTATCCCCAACCTTGTTCTCAGCACCTCCATCCTCAGTATGTGAGCGCCCCTGCCACTCAGTGTCCTGGCTTTGGAGGAGGAGAGGCAGGATATGGTCAGTTTGTGCGTTTTTCCTCTCTGCCAAGTCTCCAAGTGATCCCTATCAGCCCAAGAGCATGGACCCATGAACCCACCCACTGCCGACCACTGCTGAGCCTACCCCAGTGGCTCTGAAGCCTGTCCCCACTGTGAAATGAACTGGGATAGTTGTGGTTTGAGAGGGTTGTGGGGAGAGGGGCTGTAGAGGTGCTGCAGCCGGGCTCAACAGAACTGGGCAGGGAGGAGAACCCCATGCAGCTGCTGCTGCTGTGCCCTGCTAGAAGCAGGCAGAGGCAGCTCTGGCATATCTTGAATTCCAACTTCAGGCTGAGATAGCAGCAGCAGCAGGTAGAAGGAACAACTGGGCGGGGAAAGGACTGCTGCTGAGGATGGAAGTGGAAGAAGTGAGTGCTGAAAGCAGGGGATGCTCAGGTGGGGATGTGGACTTCAAAAAGTTCCCTGCTGCTGATCCCCTGACATAGTACGCCTGCCCAGGGCTAGGGGAAGTATTGAGAGCAGGGATAGGCTCCACACCCCACTTCACTAAATCCTGGATCCACCCATACACAGATGCACATTGCTTTCTAGACCTTGCCCAATAATTTCATGGTGACTGGTAAGATCACTGTGCCTCATGCCTTTGTTTTTATTAAAGAGCAACAAGGGTGGGTGGGTGGCATTTGGAACCAGCCACATGATAAAATTGGCACGCAATCAAACTTTGTTCACGTTTATGAACAGACAGAAATATATCATGCCTTCATGGTGCTCTTCACTCTTCCTGCATATGTGAAGTTTAACAACTATAAACAAAGCCTTAACTACCACAGCAGTTCTTAGATACTGAAAAACGAACAACCCAGCACTAAAGTATTATGGAGCCACTTTCAATGAGGTAGTTAATTTCTGCGCTTTCAATGAACTTTATAAACATGTTTTAAGTGCAAGTTAGGAAGACTAAGAATTTGCTGTTTAAAGCTTGGTCTGTGTACACACCATATCACCATATACATGCTTCTGTTTTTAGGAACTGAGACTGTTTACCTTAACAACAGGCTGTGGAATTTAAGGTCTATGAGCCAATTTCCACTGAAGTCAGAGTCACATGGGGACAGAGAATTTGGCCCAATGTTCTGAGCCGTTTTTAGGATAATACGAACAGTAGAGCATTAAATACTTCTAATCTCATAGTTGTGCCATTAACCTCCTGAGAGGGAGAACTATACAAAGGTACAATCTTGGGAAGAAAAGAAAAGAAAAGAAAAGAAAAGAAAAGAAAAGAAAAGAAAAGAAAAAACACCACTTGTTTTAATTAAAAAAACAAACAAACATACACCTACCACTCTTTTCTCAAATGCTCACGTGGATGTCCCCTTTGTTATTTCAAATATTTATGTTTGGACAAAACCACCACTTACAGACTAGCCATCTGGCTTGATTGTGTAATGAATTTATCGTTGGTTTAGGTTCCTCAGTGATTCAGTATTATTGCTTCCCTCTAGGAAGCAGAGGAAAAAACCCAAAATAATGGACTTGAGAAGAGCCCTCTCAGAAGAGTAAATTCTTCATTAGAATGTTTGCAATTAAAATTGGGAAACAAGAGTTTAGCCAAATCGCTTTTTAAAAATCTCCCCACAGGACAAATTTGTATATAGGATGTGCTCTCCAAAAGTACCCAACTGGCAATTCAGAATATTGAATTCCATTATTTGTCTACAGAACAGGTATGGCATAATCGGACTAAACTTCCAGAAACCACACCTCTCAATTGCCATCAACCCTTCTTATGTGCCCCACCTCACAATTTACAAAGCAGAAACTGAACTCCTGTTAACTGGAACAGAGACGGTCACGTGTTTATGGAGCAGAAAGTCGTGTTCTCCTGCCAGTATTTTGAACTATTCATGGCTTTTCTTATCACCAGACAATAGATATTGTACACACTGGCTAGTCTTTTGGTCAAGAAAAATTAAGCTTTATTCATGTACCCTAGAAAACATATAAAACACTTCAATTGATAACTTTGCACATAACTGATAACTTCTGCTTCATTTTACAATATCAGTGATAAACCTTGGGGGAAGGGAATAATTTGTAACAATATCAGTAATCACTACACTGCTCTACACAGCGAAAAAGAAAGCAGTTGCCAGCCCTCACAGACATACAGCATCTGTGTCTGACAGATAGCTAGTGTCAGACAGCAGGTGAAGTTTAATTGCACCTGCCTCACTCATTAAGTGAATATTACAAAAAGCATTTGCTTTTTCAGTATATCAAGCATAGCAAAATGTGGAACAACTGCACAGAGTTTAGAAATGTTTCAAATTCTTTTTCTACCATCTGGATATGTTGCTGGATGGAAGGGGATAGTCTCAAAAAGTTCAACATACACAAGTGTATAAGATCCAGGATCAGAGCCCATGTCTCTGCTGCATGGCCTATGCATATTCTACTAAACTACAATGGCCCTCTGGTTTAAAAAACAAACAAACAAAAAACAACAACAGTCTTGAGGGAATATCTGCCAGAATCAGAATCTGACCATGGATAGGACTGAAGAGACACACATCTATCTTGCAGTTTGTCAACATGAATAACCATAAAGAAATACCATGGAAACAGATTTAGAAATGTTAGGTAACATCTTAGCAGGTGGAGAGGAGCATTCACTTTTCACACTTCCTACTCCTGCATACATAGCCAGTATATTACAAGGGGTGGCAGAGCAGCCAAACAAAAAGGAAAATGAGGACTATGAATATATGGAGACTGGGTACAAGAACCTAGGGCTTCATCAAAAGGAAGCCATCTCTTACCTACTGTACAACCCCTGCCAAGAGGGTGTCCATTTGGCCCCAGAGGCTGAGCTCAGATGGATAAACAGAAGCCAAGATTTGACAGCTGGAGGCCATAACTGTCTGTCTCAAGGTACCACCTCTAAATTTGATCGCTTGACCTTTGCAGAAGAGCATTAATATCAGGTTCTCTTTCCATTATGTTCTATAAGCCCTGCAAACAACCAAGATTGCAACTTTGACTTGCTGGTGACAGATATATAAAGTACAGCATAAATCCTTACGTGTCTATTAAAATATAAAAGCACATGTGATCCAAAAACCCTTTAACCTCTTCCAAGCTGTTAAATGCTCCAGATGCAAGGGTAGAGAGGATGAAGAGAGAGAGACCTCAAAAGGGTTCCATATCATCACTCCAAAAGGGTATGAGCACTCTAGACTACACAATATGGTTCTGTGGGTCATAATTTTGGATACCCCTGCTGTACAGGAACAGTACTGTACACATTTGGTAAGTCACTGAAAGTGGCCCCATTCTTCAATGGGTTTATCAAGATATCCAACACTAGCCCCTACTTCAGGGGTGGTTAACCAGTGGTACACATACCCCTGTGGGGTACTTGGAAAGGGGGAGAAACGACTGACAAAATGCACTCCAGTGTGTCTCATTCCCCGTATAGTATTTGCCTTCTTGTTGAGAGAATGAAGATATATTAATAACAACTCATTGTCTTAAACTAACCACACTTCCAGCCGGTGGCAAGGCATGGATCCAACAGGGCTGCTACACAGACACCAGACAAGCTCTCTCAAAACTTTAAACTGACATCCTATACATTTTCACAGTATGAAGAGTGGAAAGAGCGACATCCAATACCCCTCTAGAAGTTGTACTGCCATACAACACTAACCTTATTTGACATAAAGTCATGCAAACGTGAAGATGCTCCATGTGGCACTCAACTAATCTACCCTAGCTGAGCTCAGGATAACTTTGCATTGAAAACCAATCCATGAAGACTGCAGCAGAAATCTGCATTGCATCTGTTGTTAATATGAAGCTAAATTAGAACACATTCTCATCTTCTAAGTGCCTAAGTAAAAATATATTTTTTCAAAAAAGGTTTCCATCCTTTCCTACAGTCCACACTATTTCATTTTATAAACTCACAAAACTAGACTACTGGTTCACTACTCTTGAATATTTTAATATAATTTAAATATCACATGTGAGTACACACAGGTGCCTAGTGGGTAGAGCATCTTCTACAGATCTAATGGTAGAGTACAAAGCTTCTCTCCAAACTCAAGCCAAAGGCTATGACCTCTGATCCTCATGAACACATTTACAATCTAGACATTTAGGTTGAGTAGTCAAAGGCAACCAGATATGATGCTAACTAAATCAGATCAAGCGTATGCACATGTTAAGTATTAATAGACTTCCCATGTCTCTGTCAGAATCATTATTTAAAGATTTACAGGTCAGTGAATTCATGATGCCTATTTTAGTGGTCTTGTACCTTAGGTTGACTGCCATCCTTGTAGCTACTATGCAAAGTGACTAACACCATACAAATTGCAGTCAAGATGCTTCTGTCTTGGGCGGCTGGAGCCGACCAGAGGATCGCTAATTTAATCAGACATCAGGCAGGCTGGTGATGGAGAGGCGAGACAGCTTATTTGTTTTAAAAGATTATTTTACTTACACCGTGTGGAATGGCAGTACAGGCCTCGAGGTAGCTTGCTTGCGTTGTCATGGATAACCAAACAAGTTACGAGTTAATGAGTTTATGAATGAAAAGGAACCTGCAGGATAATGAGGGTACGTCAAGAGGACCCGGTGACAGGGAGATATTGGTGGGTGATCACTCTGCCAAGTTTCCTCAGTCGCGCTACAGAGTTCTCCGTGGTTACTCTGCTGCGTGCTCTAAGGTCTCCGACTTGATCTCATGCGGGCGGAAGCCGCATGAACTTTTATATGTCCGGAGTGGCCAATAACGGACTGCTGGTAGGAATAACTAATGAGGCAGAACGTGACCAAATTTGGGGTAATGGCTCCATGCGGTCTATTGTGACTTGGACACTCAACTGATTTGGTTATGACCGCTTCCATATAACCAGATGCAGCACATACAGTATCAATGTCATTCTTACTCCATTTAGTCCCTCTTGGGTCCTGACATCTCAATTAAACTGAAGCAAAAAGCAGAGGAGCAGACAGATTTCAAGGTCTCATTTTTCCCCAGGCAAAACATTTTTCAAACTGTATTTAAAAACATTTGCCACCTCCTCCCCAACCTCCAAATATATAATGCTACATCTAATTCAGTTCCATCAGTTTCCTGCCATATAATGTTAGTCTGAGCTGGGAAAGATTTCCACAACATGAAAAACTTGTCTTTCAAGATACAGGATGATTAAATTTTAAACAGTGTGGTCAAATGTTAACACCTCTCCTTTCTTTTCCAAACAGTTCATTTTCTTTGTTTCATCCCAAGTTATCCGTAGTGCCTGCCTACAGCTCCCTGGCAGGACTTTGTCCCTTGATGACTGAGGGCATAAGTAGACTCCAACCAACAAAAATAGCTTCCTGGTGACAAAAGACGACGTGTACATTACCAGCAAAAAACACTTCTGCAAACTTGGTTGCAGCTCAGCAGTACCAGTTGATGGCACTATGTACTAAAAAGGTGGGCTAGCAAATATTTTTGTCTTAAAAGGGAAGTTTTAAATACAGATGTGATGTAGCTGATTTCCCAACCATTACAAAGAAATAAATATTACTCTTCTTAAATGCACACATACACACAAAGATGAACTACAAGCAGGGAGGGGGAGGAGGGAAAGAAAAGCTGGCTGCCAACTGTCAAACAGGGGTGGGAAAGAGGGAGAGAGCAGGGACAGCTGTGGAAGGAAATCAGCAGCACAGCACAAGGGAGGGAAGGGGATGTGCCAAGCTCATCTCCCATGCCATGGGCTGGATTCAGTAACTTCTGTGGCCAGATCCCACAGTACGTTGAACAGCACTACACAAGACCATACTTCATTCAGGGCTCTTTACTTTTCAATACCCTGTGGTTAGAGACTTGAACACATTACAATTTTATGAGCTAAAAAATGGGAAGTAGCATTTTAAGACAACAGAAGAGCTTGGTGGCAAAGCAGAATGAAAACATTAAAAGGAAAAGAACATAAAATGAGACAAAGGACAAGCAGTGTGTCAAGGGACATTTTTCAGTAATGCACACACAAGTTTAGAATAGGGAAGATAAAATGCAGTAGTTCCTAAGTTTATTTTGTCAGAAAATGATAATAGACTATGGCTGCAAGAAGGGGCAGGGGGGACCCCAAACAAGGAGTGGGTAAGAGATTAATTTCAGGCAACACAAGATGTTATTTCAAGACTTAAAACAACCACCGTCTTGTTCCCAGCAAAAAAATGGAAAGTTCAGTCTATACCATGAAGGGGTTTTTAATTTTTTTCAAAAAAGTTACACTGGTACGCTAACTTGTACATTCAGACACCTCCACACTTACCATAAATTAACGAATCCCGACAGAGTAACTGGAAGCAATCGACAACACATACTGAGAACAGGGTTTCCTTAGAAAGAATCCTGAATGGCATATTTGATGGTAAAAGCTTTGACTATAAGAGCTCTATCTAAACCCATGATTCTCAACCAGGGTGCCTTTATATCCTTTGGTGATGTGAGGTGCCACAACATTAGCACTGTAAGGTGAGTAACCATGATTCACAAGATAAAATCAAGTATTTCAAATAGATTTCATAATGTTAAAACATTCTGACCTGTTGTGATCTTTCTGAGCTCTCTGCAACAGAAGAATTGCTCTATATATTTTCTGTTGTCAAAAACAAAATGAAAACCAAGAACCGCTATTTTCTAAACTGTGCTTTGAGGCCTACTGAGGGGTCCCTTGAGTCTAAAAAAAGGTTGCAACCTATTGACATAAACCTCCTCAAGGCCTCTTGAAAGTAAGGGTGAGAGGGAGAAGCCATATACCTTTGCCCAGAACACCAGTGGCTTCTAGATTTTAGTTACGGAGGAAACTGATGTTCCTTGGAAACACCAGAAAATGTAATCAGTGAAATTTGGAAACTTGACACATAAAAAGTGAACCTAGCTGTACCAAAAAAAAAAAAATGATCAGTTCTTGTTAGTCTTCTCAAACATTTTCTATAGGGCAACACCCTGCTACTTTCATTGTAAACCATTTTGAATAAGGTTTTTGCAGCAAAAATTCTCAAACAATTTTCCACCTTAAACCTGTCCCAGCGTATGAAGATTTCCTACTGAGGATTTGTGTCGTTAAAAACAGTTCTTCAAATAATGAAAAAGGGACATCAACTCAAAGGCAAAACACGCTGAAGAAACAACTGAGCAGTTTTAGATACCAGAGCCTCCCTGCACTACTGTTTATTGCAGTTTTATTTTATGTTGTCTTGATGCAGGAAGAGGGAGGAATATTTTTTTTTAAAGAAAAGATTTGCATAATGCACACACCCTCCCAAATGAGACGATAAAGTATAAGTAAAATCTATAAACTACGTCAAAAAACACAGATAAAGTTTATAACCCCAATAATACAAAGGAAATATTGTTTTAAAACTCTCAAAGGCATTATTATTTCTTGTAATTATTAGCATAAATATTAGGCAATTTATTTTTAAGAGACATCTGGTTTTAATTTAAAGTTTTACCAAAGTGGCTTTTACATGAGAGCCACTGGATTATATATATGCCCTCTCCCCTCCCTGCAGGCAAGAGGTCTCATTGCTGGGCTACAGAGTAAAGCTACAGAGTAAAACAACCTCTCTGATCATGACCCTGTCCAGCCTATTTTGAAACCTGTTGTGATAGGTATTTTCCTGGCAGGACAAAATATTTGAGTTAAACCCCGCTCAGGATGTAAAGGGCAGTGTGCAGGAAGAGGGAAGCCTGGGTTAAGTAGTTATTTAGCTATTGTATTAAAGATGGAACGAACCACTATTATCACCACCTTTGTTTCAGGAAGAAAGACACTTAACTTATATTCAGATGCAGGAAACTGGAGCTGTGAAACCTGATCTCGTATAGGCACCAAATTGTAGCTCAGAGATGCACCCCCAGGAAAGAATCAAATTCAAGAGCTCTCTCCTTACGTTTCCAATTGGCTAGCTTAGGTACCTCACCACTCCATATGCTCATAATTATAAATCCCATTATTTATCATATAAATTCCCACGATCTGAAGAAGAACGTTTTGCATTCGAAAATTTGTTTAACTATAAGTCTGGTCCAATAAAGGTACTGCCCAAAAATAACCTTGCCTCTTGCATAATTCATGCACTATCATGGCTACATCAATCTAATGTTACCATATATTTCAAAAATCATCTAGCTTTCTCTGTGCAATGTACAGGGAGCTTAGGTATGCAATTCAGGGCTACAGATTCTCCTTTGGGAGCCATACTTAGAAATTATGTGGCACTATGAACATCCATAGCTCCAATCATACGTTCATATTACAGGAGCACTGAATTAATGTTGTGACTGTATCTACTGAAAAGCAGTCGTGTTAGTACAAAGTTATCTAACCAGTCTCACTACCAGTTCTTTCCCCCAACACCTGGTGGACACAGGGAAGATAACTGGAAACAACTTTCTCTGTCCCTTAAATGTTTGGGTTTAACACCATCACCAGGCATGCAATCTATGGTTTAAAATACCCAACAACTATTGCCAGACTACCAATGTCCTGACAATACACAGCAGATCCCTCAACAACATAAAAAAAGCAGAGCAAAGAGAGTGCTTTCTCCTTTAGATTTTATTGCCACTTTGCTTCCTATCACTTACGATGACAATACCAACTCTCTTGTAAATCAAGAGAGTGCTTCCTCTAGTCTAGGAGCTATTATTCTCTTTTACCTGCAGGGACCCAGCTTCTTTTCATAATGAAGGGCTGGCATGGAGTAGCCAGTTAACAATGGATAACTGCTGTCACTCCCATTAAAGAACATTTTTTCTTCCTCTGGAAAAAAGACAATCCTTCCAATTTTCAAAAAGTATCTGCATTTTGTTTTCTTTCAAAAATCTAATTTCCAATAGGAATAAAACTAAAAAATACAGCTCTGTAGACAGATATAGACATGTAGCTGTCTACAATTACCAAATGTAGGTTTTCCTATCTATGAAGCGTTAAGTATCCATGTAAACTGAAAAAGTTAAAGCAAATGTCATCAGCTTTCAATGATTTTATGGCTTTGGAATTTTAAGCAGCCAGAGACTGGTTTCTGGTGCTAACAATTGCTACCCTGCAGGCTTGCAACTGCAGAGAGATGCATGCTTTGAAGTGCTACAGAAGTATTGCATACTAACTTAAATCCTTTTCCTTGCTACTAAAACCCCAGACCATCTGACACCTCTAATCCTAGGACAGCAAGCATCTTAATTTGCATTGTTTAATCCAAAAGTAATGCAAAAACTTCACAGCTAAATTTGTGACTAAAATAAAATGTAAAATTAAAACAGGTTTTCATTTCTGTCATCTCTGTTTTCAGGAAACCAGAACATTTAAACACGTCTTAAGTCTACGCTAGAAAGTAGTGAAACAGAACTTTCCCATGGCTGGTCTGAAAAGAGGCGTTTCCCCCTCCTTCTCTCCCCTCCCCCATTTGTTTTTCCCATGACACTTTTATTAGAGTGCAAATCACACTGGATACATAATGACCTTTCCATTGACATTATGTTCATGACCATTCCAGAAACAAAAAGTTTTTTGACTGAAGTTAGCACTTACTGTGCAGCTTATTCTGTATCTAAGAGTTTAATTTTGAGTACCTGAAAAGGATGGGGGCAGGGGTGTCATTGTTCGTTTGTTTTGGTCAATCACCAAGTTAAAGTAGCTGATAGCTACTTATTTCCATTCTCCCTAAAAGGATGCTCTTAAGCAAAAAAATTCTATCTGAAGTTTTTTGAAAAAGTGAAGCTTTTGGGGGAGGGTAAACGAGGAGAGGAAATTGTTTTTTGTTTTTTTTATTTCTGAAAACAGAAGCAGCTTCTTAAAGCATACAGGCAAGAGAAGAAAATCTAACTCAGCAAACATCCCACCAACTTCAGAGGAATAATCAGTCATTTGTTCTGCAGCATGTACATACCATGTTTGGAGTATAAATGGGAATGAGAAAGAGGAATTGAATAGAAAGAATTCAATCCACTCTATTTGCTTTTGCACTTGTCTGCTCTAAAAAATTTAACACAAATAGTAAATGATTTCCAGTTAGTGTTCAAGGTATTGGAGCAGACCTTCCTCCAAAAGACAAGCAGGAATAAATTAAAAACAGTTATTTAATTTGCCCTTCTCTCTCTGTTAACAGTTACAGGTTTCCCTCGCTTTATGCTGTACGTGCATTCCTGGAAAACAGTGCATAACGTGAATTCGCATAAAGGAAACCCACTTTATAATGTAACAAATAAGGATATGTTCCAAGACCTCGACTGTGCTGACCTCCAGACTCATTTCTACCACTTTTACGCGTCAATTTTAGTACTCACCAACAGCAGACAGTACACATAAGCACAGGACACTATCATAATGGGAATGGCAACTACAGGAACACGTGTCGCAGGCAACAAGCGAGGAGCAGATCCACACAGGAGACTATATTTTGGTATGCACCACTTCCACGATGCACTGCACAAAGCAGTTGACTGTAGGCTTCCACCACATCGATCGCATTAGAGTTAATTTACCTTGCATATAATGCATTTTTAGTATAAAAAGGGCCATTGCATAAGAGCAAATTGCACATACAGAACCTGTATAAAGCAAAGGGAAAACTGTATTGTACAGGTCCAGGCTATATTTTCCAACTACCACTTGAGAAGTTCCGTGATTGAGAAATAGCTAACGTCCACTTCAGATTCCATCAGCACCATAACTCAGTTAGCACAGGGTAACACCACTCCTTGACAAAAAACACGCCAAACCTGCTTCATTCACAAAACTACCAGCTCCAGAAATACTTAGTGTATACTGGGTGGGGGGGTCATATCTTCTGTTTCCATGCTGTAACTGAATGAGGAGCTGCTCAGAACAGACTGCAATCATACCTATGTGACTTGAATTCTTTTATGGTAGATACACGGCATTAGTGATAAATTGAGGAAAATAACTCACCTTAGATGTTAAGTTTAGCTCAGTACTCCATTAAGATTCATGGATTTACTGTATTTCCAAAGTAGGTGGGGAAGACCATGCTTTTAAAAAGAAGCTAATTTTGAATGGACAGAAATAAGCAAACTTAAATTCTAATACATTAACACAACTAAATTAGAGCTTCAGCATGGTATCTCACCAGCCTATATTAAGCCTCTCATGCCAGTCATTGACTAAATTAAGCCTGAGTGGCTTACAGTTGACCTTTTTTTGTTAAATGAACTTCAGGAGGCCACTGATATTGCTCTTACTATACCTTCCATTTCAACAATTCAATGAAGTGTTCATACAAAGCCAGCTACATAAGAAACTATAATGCAGTGGTGTTCACTTTTCAAGTAAAATGAAATGGTAAGGACCCCACTTTTGAAAGCTCCTAACAAGAAGCTTGCAATATGATATACAGTCCTACCTTGTACTCCAAAAAGTTTTCCTGATAAGTCAATCTTAAATGAACTATGCCTAAAACTATAGCTTGAGTAGAAGGCCTTACTAAATTAAACTCAGTGTATTCATTTAAGGTAAGACTCAGTGAACAAATTCCAGAACTAAAGGTCTAACCAAAAAGGCAAAACTAAATATTTTTAACTGCTTTATAAACTAACTATAATATCTGTTCAACAACTAGATTTTAAAAATTGCAGGAAGAAAGTTCTGGCTTTCTACCCTATTCTGTTTATCTGTATCTATTGTAACATAAAAGGATTCACTCAGGTTTGTATGATGGGCTCCATCTCTCTTTCATTCCTGCTCCCTCCTCTTTTGTAGCACTAGTCACCTTACCACTGTCTCAGAAGTTATGGTTTAAGTCTCTCACACCAGTTCTCTACCCTTCATTTATTGTATGCATTACAACTTAACTCGATTGTTTTAAGAGACAACTTTCCAAAAAAGACAAATTTGGATCTTAATACATGATCGCCCAATATTTACACAGAGAAGTCTAAAGCACATAGCCACAATAAATAATAAGCTATGCACTACATTCAAAAGCACTCTATAAAATACTTTTGATTTAGTGGCTTCCATCAGAAAAATCCCATAGCACTTTAATGTATTGATTAGGTTAGCCTTAATGTTTTTACCTCCAATACAGATGAGGAAGCCAGGTAGGAAGTAAAATGTTAATCCATCTGTTACAGATGGAGAGGGCCCTGCTTGAAGCAAAACTGATGAGTAAAAGAGAAGGGATTTTTGCCAGAAGGACGCCTTACATTCTGCATAATTCTGTTTTCCATCTCATGGCATGGAGAGCAGGGGTGAGAGGCCAGGAAAATTTATCACTTGGGAAACTTTCTAGGTTTTTCCATCCGTCTGCCATGAAGTCAACACTAAAATACTTAAGTCCCTTGTAACTCTTGGCTTAGTACAGGGAATAAATGCAATGCCTCTTCCATAATTGTTAGAGGGAAGGAATATCTTCCATCACATGTTATGGGATTTCCCATTATCCAACTGTGTTATAACAGTGGGCATCAAAAAAAGAATTTGAGTATGAAAATCTGTAGTAACACTAGAGCTGGTCAAAACACACAAAATTTAAGGGAATTAAATAAATGTCAGCACATCAGATTTTCTCAAGGTGTCAAAAAAATAAGCCCCAAAACAAACTCCTATCCATACAAGTTGACAAACCCAAATTTTTTGCTACATTTTTTGTAGAAAAATTTAGAGGGGGCTCTGGTCCCAAAGCCAGGTTTTTCAATAAAAAAAAAAAAAAAAAGAGTAAAACTTTATAGTTGAGAAGTGTTGACCATAGAAGCAAACAAACACATATTCAGATAAATAAATACTACACAGAAGTAAATAAAGTGCCAACAAATTATATGAATTGTTTCCATTTGGTATGTTACTAAAAAGGGATATGTACACTAACTTCTTTGGCAGATGCAAAAGAGTTAGATTTCATAGATTTCTAGGGTCAGAGGAGACCTATTAGATCACTGGGCCCAACCCCCTGCTCTGGACAGCAAAGACCACTGGGGTCAAGTGACCCCAGCCAGGTGCTTGCCTAACCTCCTCTTGCAACACCTCCAAGGTAGGGGAAAACATCACCTCCCTTAAAAGTCCATTCCATAATTTGGCAACCATTATCGTAAAGAAATTCTTCCTAATACCCAATCTACATCTACTCTCCTCCAGTTTACAAGTTTGCTTAAATCCCCAAGATACAGAATCAACAATTTTGTATTTTCAAGTTACAAGGAAGAGAGACACAAGTGACTTCTTAGAAATCTTTAGATATCAGTCTAAAATTTTTAGACTTACTGTTGCTCAATTTTTAGTCTCAAAAAATAAAACCTATCATATATACTCAAATACAAGACAACCCTGATTATAAAATGACCCCCCACACACACATAATTTAATTCTCTATATGAATGTATAAATTTATTACAATTTCCCAGGTATAGAATCGAAACACTCCCAACTAATACAGCAGGGAAAGTAAATCGGTAGGGTCAGATAGCCCCCCTGCCCTGTGCCCTGCCCCCCGACCAACTTCTTCCCCCTGCAGCCCCTTTCCCCCCCACCTCATACTGTCAGTCCCTGCTCTCCCTGAACACATGGATTCATAGATTCATAGATGCTAGGGTGGGAAGGGGCCTCAACAGATCACTGAGTCCGACCCTCTGCCTAGGCAGGAAAGAGTGCTGGGGTCAGATGACCCCAGCCAGATGCCTATCCAGTCTTCTCTTAAAGACCCCCAAGGTAAGAGAGAGCACCACCTCCCTTGGGAGTCTATTCCAAATTTTCGCTACCCTTACCGTGATGAAGTTTTTCCTGATATCTAGCCTAAATCTGCTCTGTCATTTTGTGACCATTGTTCCTTGTTACCTGAAGAGGTGCCCTGGTGAACAGGGCATCTCCGATCCCTTACTGCATCCCCCTAATGAATGTGTAGGCAGCCACAAGATCACCTCTCAGTCTTCTCTTGAGGAGGCTGAAGAAGTCCAGGTCCTTCAGTCTCTCCTCATAGGGCTTGTCCTGTAAGCCCCTAACCATACAAGTGGCTCTCCTCTGGACCCTCTCAAGTCTATCAACATCTTTCTTGAAGTACGATACCCAAAACTGTATGCAGTACTCCAAATGCAGCCTGACCAATACCGCACAGCGGGGAAGTATCACCTCCTTGGTTCTATTTGTCATGCATCTGCTGATGCATGATAAAGTCCGGTTAGCTTTGCTGATGATTTCATCACACTGACAGCTCATGTTCACCTTGGAGTCCACCATGACTCCAAGATCCCTTTCCACATCTGTGCTGCTGAGGGTCATTTCCCAGCCAGTAGGTGTGCTGAATATTTTTACACCCTAAGTGAAGCACTCTGCATTTGTCCTTGTTGTACTGCATCCTATTGTGTTCTGCTTACTTTTCCAACCTGTCCAGGTCTGCCTTCAATCATTCCCTACCCTCCAGAATGTGCACTTCACCCCACAGTTTAGTATCATCTGCAGACTTGGACAGAGTACACTTCACACCCATATCCAAGTCACTGTTGATGAACATACTGAAGAGTACAGGTCCAAGGACCAAACCCTGTAGGACCTCACTACCTACATCATTCCAGGTCGATACCAACCCATCTACTACCACTCTCTGGGTGTAACCACTCAGCCAATTAGCCACCCACCGGACCATGTAATCATCTGTCACAGCCTCTTAATTTATTTATGAGACAGGGATGAGATACCGTATCGAAGGCCTTGCTAAAATTCAAGAAAACTACATCCAGCTCTACTCCTGCATCTAAGCATTTTGTGACCCTGTCATAAAATGAAACCAGATTGATCAGGTATGATCTACCTGCTACAAATCCATGATGGTTTCCCTGCTGCATTATTTTTCCCACTGGACTCCCACAAATATAATTCTTCATAATCTTTTCAAAAACCTTACCAGGGATGGTGGTGAGACTGACTGGCCTATAATTGCTCGGATCCTCCTTCCTCTCTTTCTTAAAAATAGGGACCAGATTAGCCCTTTTTCAGTCCTCCAGGATCTGACCTGAGCACCATGAGCACTCAAACAGCCATTCCAGTGGTTCTGTTATGACACCAGCCAATTCCTTCCGTACTCTCAGAAACAGCTCATCCGGGCATGCTGACTTGAACACATCTAGTCCATCCAAGTGACTCTGTACCAAGTCAGCGTCAACAGTTGGTAGGCTGGTGTCCCTCTGATGCCCATCTAAGAACCCATTAGGAGACTTATTTTGACCCCTGTTCAGGAACACCAAGGCAAAAAACTCATTGAATAGCTCAGCCTTGTCTCCCCTCTCTGTCACTAGTTGCTCCTCCTTGTTCAAAAGGGATCCTATGCTGTCCTACACCTTCCTTTTACTCCCTACATACCTAAAAAAAGAATTTTTGTTGTCTTTAATTTGTGATGTCAGCCTCAGCTCTGTAGTTGCTTTGGCCTTTCTAACTGCCTCCCTGCAAGTGCAGGCCAAATAGGTATACCCCTCCTTGGTAGTGTCGCTCTGCTTCCACAGCCTATATGCCTTCTTTTTTGCCCTTAGGCTCCCCTGAATTTCCCTGTTTAGCCAAGGAAGTCTTTTGGCTCCTTTCCCCCTTTTCCCTCACAATGGGACAGTCTCCCTCTTCACCCAAAATAGATTAGAAGCAAAGAACAGAATTGAAAACACTGACCTTGATATAAACATAGCTGTAGTAATTTGCATATAGCATCCATAGACTTGGTTCAACCAGAATTGATGCATAATATCTTTTTTTTAAACTACTGCAAGTTTTTGCACAGGCACCCCATATGTAGCACTTTAGAACCTACTTACATATAGTACAAACTATGCATGATATTAATCCAAAGCCAAAAGTTTCACGATTTGCCATATGGTTCATTGGGCTGAGCACCAGCAGGAGTCAATAGCATTTCAAGCCATGGTGACCCCACAGCTCTGCACTGTTCATAATGTGTGCATACTCAAATTATCCTGCCCAAACATCTGCAAGTTAATTAGCACCCTTCCCGAATGAGTCCTACAATCCTCCAAAAATTTACATGCAGATGAAGCATAGGGCAGCCTGGTTTGGCTTCACCTCATGGAGGGTGGAGCCAAACCACACATGATAGGCAACACACTAATCATGTGCAAAAGGCTGAGAGGGGGCCACAGAGCAATTCTGGGTGAACTGTTTGGGACCCAGTTTAGTGACGTTTACCAGACTTTTAAGGCTGGTGAAGAAACAGGAATTACTGGACATGGGAAAGAAAGGTGCGGCTCAGCTGTGGGAGTGAAAAGGAAGTCAAAATGTAGTTGCTCACCATGACTTCAAAGAATTGGTGCCAAAGAGGACTGCAGTTAATGGACACTATTATATATCTTATTCAGATGGGCTGCACTAATGCATCCTTGTGGTAGGTTTACATCAACATATTTCCCCAATACGGGCCATGTGTTTTATAGTCATGCTCAGTGTTGGCTGCATTTAATCCAGCTTCACAGTTGACCAATGAATGTCAAGAAGCTGTTTTGAAACTACAATATCCTTGCAGCCTGAAATGTTATAAATATCAGTATTCTATTTTCAGTTAGCTGTTGTGGTTTGTTAGAAGTTAAATGGTCTAGATATTTCCAGGATTGAATGCACACTGTTATATTCTTCATTCCTATCTTGTGATATTAGCAGCCATGCCTGAATTCATTTATATTTATCATCATTAGCTTGCTAAGTATCCCAAAGCAAGTTACTGAATAGAGAGTAAAGGAAAATTATTATAGAAGTAAAATCTTTGAAAAAAATATTAAAATATGACAAATTCTTGCACATATATTGTAGACATCAAATAATGATGACAGAAATATAGTTGTTAGTGCAGAGACAACAATGCCTTTAAAAAGCAACAGAATCTCAATTCACAACTGAAGTTTCACCTTGCATCAACAAATCTGCCATACTATCACAACACTCCTTTAACACTGCACAGCTATCTGAGACACTACTGCAAATATCCTAGCTGTTCTGGATAAAAGGCATATCACTATTGTATTAGTAGCTTAAAGGTAGTGTATTTTAAGTAAGATATTCTTTAACTGAGAACAGTAAAGGGCACTGAGATAGGACTCTCAACACTGCACAGTAAATAACTGTGAGGACTATGTAAAGCGTGTGTGCAGGGAGGTTAGGCAGTGATTAGACTGAGTTAAAAATGGCCACTTGATTTAAAGTAAGTCAAGGTAGGGAGAGCTAGTGGGTAGGGGGACTTGGGGAGGAATGGAGGGGAAAAGCAGGCTCTAGGGGAGGGACGGGGGGAGGGCTAGGAGAATTTGGTGGGATCAGAGGGGCTGGTAGCTTCATAGGAGAATTTGGGGGGAATCTTTCTATTTTTAGCCCCCTAACCCTGCCTGGTAAACCAATCCTCCCCACCCCACCGACCCTAGCTTACTTCCTTGGCTCCTGGAACTGGCAAATACCAATAAAAACAGTAAATGGGAGTGGCTTGAGGGATGGGTGGGGGGTTGGCAGGCTTGGAAGCAGAGAGGGGGAACTGGTTGGTCTATGGGGGTGACATGGGTTATCTGTCTGGGGGTGAGTTAACCCACGGCTGCGCTGGCAACTGTACAGAAGTTCAGGACAGTTGGAACAGTCTAAAAATGACCAACCTGGCCATTTAAGTTAGACTGCCTTGGGGGTATGGTTAACTTGGGTCAGGTCCACATTGGAGTGAACTAAGTTAGACTGGGTGGCCATTTTTAACAGAATTTAACCTCCCCCTAACCTCCCCAAACATTTGTATGCACCCAAAATATCAGTAAGTACCACCAGACAATCCAATTCTTGACCTGTCCGAACAATGTATATTAGCAAGGCCCTCCTATCTGCCAAAAGTTAAACATTCTTTTTTAATATAACCACAAACATACTGTAGATTACAATACAAATAGCAGTTCCAGTGACCAGCATTGTTTGATTAAAAATGCCAGTCAGCATTATTCAGAGCAACAGTTTGAAAACAATGTTCAACTAGTTTGCAAAGCAAGGGAATCTGAATGGTAATGAAGTGATAGATGTCATATTCCACTCATTTGTTTTATTCAGTTTAAAATATAGATAGCAACACCATTGTATAATCATAGCATGCATACAGAATTCAAAACAAAAACTTACCAGAGACTCAGTAAATAGTGTCAGAACATTATATGGTGTATCTGCTGTTCTTGGATCAAGAGCACCCTTTGCTCTTGATCAGTTTGAAGCTACTTAATTTATGACATGTTCTTGAATGTTCTATTCTCCTCCAGTATTTCACTAAACACTCCTTTAGCTAACAGTATTTTTTTTTTTTTTTAATTAAAATCTTTTTATTTGTGCTTCCCCCACATGAATAGTCTTTCATACTGCAAGGTCATTTGGCTCACGTGCCAGACTCCTTATCCCCGGTACAATATTTATACCAGTCACTAAAGTTTGTCAAAAAAGTCTAACTGCTTTCCCACACCTCTGTATTGTTCATATTTTATTCTCTGATCCCTTGATGTGATTTTTCTCTTCTACTATGCACAATCAAGCCACTTTTGGTTGACCTTTGAAAGCATTTATTGCCATATGACCAAACTTTTACAGAAACCAATATTCAAACTCAGTCTTCTTAAAGAAAAGACAAAAAGGCTTGAAATCCACAAAGCCACAAAATGTTATAAAGCAATGATTGTGAAATATCATGAAAGGGGTTATTTATTCAGAGTGTGAACCCAGACATCACTGGCACTCTCAAATCAGGAATTAAGAGCCCAAATTTGCTGAACCATACTAAGATCCAAGACATACCAAAAAACCTTTTGTGCAGGATGAAATAAAGCAGTATTTTAAAACATGCTAGATGAAAGGCTATGTGCCTTTGCTATTACAGCAGCTTTTGTCTAAATACAAAAGTCTTGAGATAGAAGAGGTTATGCACTAATCTTCAGACTGAACTTCTGAACTTTGCATAAACAATTCTGGCTAACTGCTGGAACAGCCTTCCCTAAGCGATGTCACCACATTCAGGCTCCTTGCCTCACTTCTCAGAGTTCCTTATTCTTCTAATGGCAACCTTAAAATTGATTGACCTAGTCAGTTCAAGACTCCTTCAGAAGTCTCAAAACACACAGCTCCATTTAAGCAATTAAGTGTGGTAAAACTGCAATATAGACACTGAAGCTGAAGAGTTCCCATGCAGTTAAGCAGTTTATGCACTGTACAGATAGGCAGAATATCTCATCATGTAAGCAAAAAGGTAGCAAATCGGGTCTGGTATTACATTATGAAGCTAAGCGAATTATATACTTACTTAACATGCATAAGAGTATGGATGGAACTACCTCAGTACTTCAAGATTCGTAGAAAAGGATACGGGCTGTTGGTTGTAACCATGTTGGCCTAAGGACACAGGCAAGCAAGGTTCTTTGGGTATGTGTGATATTTTTTATTAAATCAACTAAATAATATTTTATGCTAAATCTTGGTCTAGGCTGTGGACCAAGATAACATTATTTAGTTGGTCTAATAAATGATACCACACATCTACCCAAAGAACCTTGCCTTTCTAGAAAAAGATAATAATCTCATCCTGCTAACACAAGACTGCTCCCCCTAATTTAAGTTTAGGGTTACTGCTATGATACTTGGAAAGAAAGAGCCCTAGGTCCACAACCTGGAATAACATTTAGCATTCTTTGCAGTGTCCCAACAAGCAAGCTCAGAAAACTAATAGCCTTAAAAAAAAAAAAAAAAAAAGTTTGTCCTTTGAACTACTGGGAAGATTTGCTTTACCTTAATGGCTAGACCACAACTACTGATCACAGCCATCTCCTTCTCCCACATGTACTTAAGAGTCAATATAAGGAGCCTTTCTTTATCCCCTCCCCCCAAGCAATTCCCTTTGCTGATTCTGGCTTGAGTTCCAGTTCCAGATAGAACAGATACCCAGTTTCCTTCTGCCAAGTGAAACCCATACCAACAGATTATGGAATCTAGGTAGATATGGAATAAGGTTGTCCAACAGCAAATCTCTCAAAAGCCTGCTCCTTGAGACCGTTAGGAGGGAGCTAAGCTTATAAAATAGTTTCCATTTTGGAACACAATCCAAATAAAGTGAACCACATCTTCTCCAAAGATCCACCTCTAGTTCTCTACGCTCAACTATTAGAATTTAAGCACCTTAGCTTGCCCCAACAGTACACCTTTCATTTTGTTTACTCTTCCCACATCGCTCTATGAGCACATTGCCTCTCCCTCCTCAAATGGCTCTTCCAACACATACTATTCTCTCTGAATTTCTGGGATCATACAAAACTTCAGACAGGCTTGCATTCAACTACTACTCCTTAATGGAAGGCTGAGCACTGCCACCAGAGCTTTCCAAGTTAGTGCCCAGCCTCTGAGACAAATAAATAGCTTTAACAGTACCACAAAGGCTTCAGATATTCCCATTGACCATTTCCAAGAACTAGCTGCTGCTTCATGAAAGTCCTGACCAGTAGTGTAACAAAGGCAGGGTAACCCTGGATGCTGACTTGGGGACATAGGAAAGGGAGAGGGGGTTAAGAGGCGCAGAAAAAATAAGTTCTCAACCCCGGCCATGCCAGTGGCACCAGCAGCTGGACATTGCCACTGCTCCATTACGTTACCACTGCCCTCGGCCCACAACTAACCTGTTAAGCCTCTGGTTCAGGCTCAATTGTAATATAATTACAGCATAAGAGACAATACAAGTGCAATACCTAAAACTCATCAATATAATTATGTTAAGTATTTATGTTAATGCAACTGCAATTTTTGTTGAGTGACAAATGCACTAACTCTGGCCTTTGTTGATTTAAATTGTACATAAGTACATTATATTTGCAAGTATGTTCTCAATAGAGCAACAATAAAAAATTAAAGCTCTCTGTATCACTACCTATCTATATCCAATAACAAAAAATGAAGGAAGACATTGTTTTGTTTTGATTTTTTTAAATGCGTTAGAAAGACAGAGATTTAATATCAACATTTCAGTCCCTACACTATAGATTTCTTTTAGTTCCCTTTAAAAAAAAAATCTTAAAGTGAAAAATTAATGGAACTGTATAACCAGACAGCTGTGGAACTAACTAGTAAAAACTGAAAAAAAACCAATTCAACACAATGGAATTTTTCAGACAGATACTGACAATATCAAGCTTGTTCTTTCAGAGGTGCTAGTAAAATTAAAAATAAACAAAACCCCCAAAAACACACAATACTGATTAAACCCTCCAGAAACTGTATGCATCAATGATTGCTGAAGTGGACCATGATTTCATAGCAATATGCAAATATAATCCAGAAAAAACTAGGGCATGAAACCAAACTTGTTTTGTTGTGTGTTTTTTTTTTTTTTAAAGACTGTAGATCACATTGACAAAAGTTGTTTCTTTTCAACATTGTACAGCACTTAAGAACACAAAGTATTCCTACATGTCCCTTTGTGTACAGGTCTGTACTACAATATATATATTCCAAATTTCCAGATCTTTTATTGGATTGTGCTTTTCAACTTTTTACATTGTGCCAAAGTAGTTACAATTTTCCTTGCAGTTAAGAAGCCTTAAATCAGACTTTTTTTTTTTTTTTAAAGTACTGTGCACAATTTCCATCTTCAAGCAAAATTGTAATCTGCCTGTTCAGGCACACAAAAAGCACTCCAGTTTCTTAAACAGGCCTTGTTAACCACAGAATAGAAACTGCTCACCCTCACATCAGACTGTAACATGGTGCATTTTCAGCTTGATGTCTAAGGATTTAATTCTGACACTAAGACTGGCTTTCTATACACCATTTGACAAAATTTATCCTTAAGTTATTGCTTATTGTATATTTTCACTGACACAAAAACAAAATGTTTGTACAGTAGTAAGGTATTATTAAAATAGCCTACCTTCAAAGCATTTTCAACAAAGCAAATATATTCTGCTATCTAAATAAGTTACCTGATGTTGCTTAAAGAAGTTCCAAAACATAGTCAGCCATTTTCCTAATTTTCATAGGAGAAAAAGAGAGTAATTTAGTGCAGGCACTTAGACACCAGAGCTGCTCATAGGATATTCCCCAAAGGCAAGTAATCTTACTGAAAGCAGTATCAGTTTATTCAGTGCCTTTCATTTTTATAAATCCCAAAATGCATCTCTCAAACTACGTACAGTACATGCAGGGATTAAATCCCCACTGAAATTCAATCAGCTGCAGTCATAGAAGGGAGCAGCCAAATGGAGAACAGGATGAAGGGGAGAATGTAAATGACTTAAGCATATTTGGGTATACCCAGATTTTGACAGGGGGAGAGGAGCCTTAAGATCTTTAAAATCCACAAAAGGCAAAACAGATTTTCACTTAAGTTTCCATCTGAGACCCATACATCAGGGTAAGGTATAAATATTAGAAACTTAGAAAAGGAAGAAGGTGGAATCAATCTTGTGGGTACTTTGACCTATTTATCTATGGAGTGATTAAGTCAGTTGCTTAAGGCTTGGTGCCTTACTATTTCCTTAGCATGGCCAGAAAAACTCATTTGCTTTATACAAGTTCAAGCTTTCTAAGTTGTTGGTTTTTTTTTAAACATGTGCTTCAAAATAAAAAAAAAAAAAAAATTAAAAATTGATTTTATATGGATTTCATCTATTCAGAGTGAATGTCCATAAGGTGGGGATTAGGTCTTTCCATCTCTTTAGATGGCAAGTATTCCACAGGCACTTAAATAAAAGTACTATTAGTTCCTAATCAGATGTTTCCTATAACCTCATCTGTTACTCCAAATTAAAACATGTTTAATACCACATTATGCAAGGCACCAAGTTTCACAATTTCACTTTGGCTGCAGGTGCATTCACTCAAGCCTTCTAAATATCACCATATTGATAAACTACTATAAAAAAAGCCTCAATTCCTTTGTCATTGCCTTGAGTTCAGAAAAGAAAATCACTGTTTTTAACCACTGTTTATAAATAATTCAAAGAGAAGTACGGGGGAGAGGAAATCATCTAGTCATTGCTTAATGCCTACTACTGTGATGTTACTAATGCAGGTTAACAAAAGCTTGCCCTTTATAACAACTTTCACTAAGTAGAGTGAGTTCCAAGACTCCAAACAACAAGCTGGAACAATATATTTAGTGATGTGTCAAAAGGATCTACAGAGACAACAGCACAAAAAAAAATTATTGGTAAACAGCATAATCTACACAGCTATTTCAAGCCAATACAAATGCGTCTCCTATAAAGCACCCCTCCATTCTCTGAAAATGCATTATGTAGACAAGACCAATTGTCATTCAAGAGACCAGAAAATGAAGACTCCACAGCAAATATGTTGATATTTATACACATTAAGACACAATGCAAGTCATTCTACACTTAGAGCGTTAAACCAGATATAATCTCAACTAGTGGAAACCTGCAAAACATTTGCGATTAAATTTTTATTGCTAAAGTATTTCTTTAAATACAGGATTTTTAGTTATCCTTTAACCAAACACTTTAACGGAATCAAAGTTCTCAAGTTCTCACGAAAAGGCTACGTAAAGCTGTCCATGTGTGAAACATAGGCTTAGGAATATAAAGACATATTTTATCAGAAGTCTGACTTTCTGACTTGTTTATGGTCATAAACTAAGATGGCCCTTGTACACATGACTAAGGGGCCTTGTACACGTGAGGAAATTGCCCCTTTTAGTGGTTAATTGCCTTTTTTAAGGATTTGATTCCATAACAGTGTACGTGTTTGGCAGTGTATTTCTATTTAAATAACTTATCTACATAGCAAACTAAAACTAAAATGCATGGGAAGTGTTTGTTACGTAACAAAATTACAGCAACATTCCTCATGCATACAAGGTCCCTATCCAGAGATGGCACTGGGGATGGTGCACAGGGCACTGGAGGCCTGGGCCTGCTCAGGGAAGCTCAGGCTTGGCAGACTTCCAGTGCCCCATTCCCACTGTGTTCCCCGGCTGCCAGCACACTAGATGCCCTCCTGCCACCTCCGTGGGTGGTCCCATGCAGCGAGAAGGCAGCGGGGACGGT
>JAGPOW010000261.1:184374168-184409230 GCA_030014935.1 Caiman crocodilus
AGCTCACCAAGCACAAGCCTCCCTGAACAAGCTATCCAATCTACACAAGTTTCTCTAAACTGCATAGATTGAACTGGTAATGAACAGAATTTATGTTTACTCTTCCATTGGCCAAGACAGTCCGATACCTGCATTGGTCAAGGCCAGAAGGTGGAGGGCTCTCCCACATACCTCCCAGCTCTACCAGGCTGTGATAACCCCTGCCTTGCCCCCTCATCTGCCCCTGGGGGGCTGGCTGGGGGGGGAACAGAACCCCTGGTCCCCCCAAGGTGGGATCTGCACACCAGGTGGGAGGGAAAAGCCAAAGTGAGGGCTTCCCCACCCCCATTCCCTCACCAGCCCCCCCGTGTCTCAGCTGCAGGGAAAGGGGGTTGGGCAGGGAGTGGACCCACTGCCCTCGCCCCAAGTGGGGGGAGACCAGGGCTGGAGCAGTTGGTGGATGGGGAGTGTGATGGAGGAACACTTTGTATAGCAGGGAGTTGGGAGGAGGCTGTGTTCACTAAGTGGGGAGGGAGGACTGATGTGGGAGAGCGTTGTATTAATAAAGTTTGTTTGTAGTGTTTGACCTACGCGTGAGTCTTGGAGTGGAGCTGGGGGCAGGGATGTGAGGGCAGCATGGCAGGTGGGCTGGAGCAGGGAGTGAAGAAGGAGAAAGACACTCTTCTGTTTCTGCACATTTTGACAAGGGAAAAAAATTCATCCACTCTTGCTGCACCTTGTAAAAAAAGTCCTTTGTCCTCAAGCTACTTCTGTTGTTAGTGCTTAGGTCATTGTACACCTATACTATCCTGCACACTATGGCTAGGTACAGACATTCAAAAAGCCCAAGATGGAATAGATCTAAGTTGCATGGTTTTCTGCAAGCAGTGTTTAGATCAGTAGCAAAAAGAATACACATCCACCTTATGGCAGGAATGGGTGGGCAGGGGGGAATCTTAGACTGTGTTCTGACATTTGTAAACCAGGCTACATAGGCCAAACTTCTGTAGCCTGGTTTACAAATGACTGGTTTCTGATCATTTATACTGGTAAAAGTGTAATGTCTGTACTTGGTCAATGAATAGACATGGAGTCAGCAGATTAACTTGCTGGAAATATAGAAAGTTACTGGGGAGACATACCAACAATAATTTGTACCTAAGACTCCTGAGAAGAAATTGTTCCTAGGAAGGGGAGGGGAATTTGAAGAAGTGCAGCCAGCTAAGGCCTGGCTGTAACAGCATCTGCAAAAGACAGGAGGATCAAAGTATACATTTCCATCTACACATAATCTTACTATTTCTCACAGCAGCCAGGTACGTGGAAGCGTTCAAAAGGTTTTTTCAGGAGATAAATTAAGAGAGCCATACATGTAAATACGTTTCCAACTATATTTAGAAAATGTTGCATTAGTGTTATCCCTTGTATAGTGGAGGCCCCAAGACAAGCATCATAATTTTGCTATTGTACCTAGAGTATCCACAACAAAAATATAAGATATCTTTGGGAAAAAATATCCTTGGTTCATATTAGTGGGTGCATCTACATGAGATGCTATGTCACCATAGCAATGAGCTACAGGGACACAGTGTCAGTGGGCACTAAATGGGACTCTGCCACTACTGTGCTGTAGCTCATTGCTAATGTGCAGTAGGGTCAGTAACAACCTGTGCACTGTCCGGACTGCACAGTACCAGCTGAAGCAAGTACTAAATGACTGCAAAATATCAACTGCACAGTGGGGCACATGTGTAGATGCTCCCAGTGTGTATGTGAAAGTTACTTTTTAAATTAATTTCTCAGTAATGGAGTCCAGGTAAAAAGCAAAAGTAAATATTTAGTATTATACCATATTCTATTTACATTATGTTAAATATGCCTTTGTGTCAAAACTACCCAAATGACCAGTTCATTGCACTGATCTATTAACTTTAATAAGCTGAGGTGTTTTATCATCATTGACGATGCAGTTTCAGGAAGCTTTTTAGGAGCCTGCAATTTAAACCAGCTTCTCTCTGAACTAACCTAGCCCCTGTAAAAAATTATTCATTTTTCATCCGCTACAATACTGAGTTTCTATAGCATGAAACAAATTATTTTCTCAACTACCCACAAGTTGAAATCTCTAGGAAATCAATTAGTAGCATTACTTTAGATTTACACAAGCATAATGGAGTCAGATTTGGTGCCAAAGTTTAATTTCCCTATCATCAGTTAAGCAAATTAGACTACACTGTTCAGACCCTGACAATCATATCTAACCACGCGTACCCACTGAGTATCTGATCTCTCCAATGACAACACAAGGCTGTATTGAGACATTGTGGCAGCATTCTAATTATGAATCAGATCACTAGAAAAGAATAGGACAGTTAACAAACCTTACTGTTTAACAAGCAGGATCTTGTTAGCTCTGAATACATTTAGTGTACTTATTAAATCAGGAGGCAAGAAAATTGATGAATGAATGATTAGAGAGAGCCAGGAATACTGTTTCTTCAATGTAGCTTGATTGCATGTTCTGCAAATGAAGTGTAAAAGTAACTTACTGTCATAGTCAATACAATTATTTTAATCATAAAAGGGAGGAACTCCTAAACATTACAATGTTATCTAAGGGAACTTGAGTAATTGTATGTGTATTAATTTGAAATGCAAGCAATATATATGATCTAATATCAATAATATATAAACTGCACTTTATAAGGAATATTATCAAGCTAACAACATACTATTGCTGTCTTAGTTGCTGATTTTTAAATTAACAATTCCAGAACAGTTGTTTTGCTCTGTATGTCACATCTTTTCAGGATGTGATTTAAATAAAAAAAAAAAAGTTACCTTTTACTAGCAAGTTTTTTTTCCTGCAAAAAAATAAGATAGTTTAAAAATAGACCTATTAAATTTGAACCTGACAACCTATATTAAGGCCTAATCTACTAAAATGAATTACATAAATATTATTTTAAGTAAAGCATGCTCACTCCTTAATTTTAAAGAAACCCAAACCACTGAACTAGGGGGGAGGCTATACTGGAATCTGAGGCTAAATATAGACATTTACAAAGCCCAAAGTAGAACCGATCCAATATACATGCATTTCTCCATGCCTGCATCTGTGCTGGTTTAGGTCTGTGACATCTCAGAGCAGCCGAGCACCTGGCAAGTGCTAGCATGTCTCCCTGCAACGAAGTGGAACAAAAAAGGGGGAGGGAAGGAAGGGAGGAATGGGCAAAGGCACCTGGGATGCTGGTGGACAGCAACCCAAGTTGAGCTGGGAGGGGATCTGGTTCTGAAGCTCAACAGACTAGTTTAACCTAAATCTGATACTACATCAATCCAGGTTTATCTTAGGACCAGGATCAGACATTTTTAAACCAGTCTATGCACTTCAAACTTCTGTTATGGGTACAGACCAGTTTCCAACCACAAACTAGGAAAAGTGTCACATCTGCACCCATCCCGAGTTTGTTGAGATCTATACTAGCTTGTTAGTGCAGAAGTCTCTTCTGTGATGTAAATTGGGGACACTATTCTATGAATGCAAGTTAAGAACTAGTTCACTGAAAGGTTGATTTGAATGCTGAAAAAAAGAGGAAAGCTTACCAAATATAAATAAAACTAGGTGTGGGACTTGTGTGTGCTGTAAGGTTTAGAACTAAATCTCACAAACTAGAAACTATAGGAAATACTCTCTCAAAGAAGCTTTAAAGGAAAACTGCTGTTATGATAAATTATATGTAATGAGTACATAAGGCAGTTTTTTTCCAACTAGTAACAGCTTTAAAATATTCTTCTACATTCATAAATTAACTGCAGCTTTTGTTCAAAAGCCACTTAATAACATAGAGGGAAAATTAACATATTAGTCTTCACTTTTAACATAACAAATGTGAAAATCAGGAGCCTGCATCAATGTATGTTGATTGCTTCAATATGCATCTCTATTGTGTTCTCCACTTTAGTATAATGACTATATTTAATTACGATAACCATTAAGACCTGCTGTCTCAGATTGATTAATAACAATCAGCTATTTAAAACTGATTTAAGAGCTGAGCCCACCCTACCTTTTTCCCCTACAGACGAAATGATTGGGCTAGCAAGTTGTTACAGTCTTGCAACAGTGCAAATAACAAGTCCTCTCCTTTCACAGAGCATATGTTTTAGAAAGATTTCTATACAAAAACACACTTTCCCATCTGTTAAGTGTCAATCAATTCATCCACCCCCCACATGCACATCCAGAAGCCATGTATTTGCCTTTGTGAATGTATACTCATATTACATGAAAGCAAATTATTAGCTTTGGTAGAAGCAACCATTTCTATATTGCTGTATCCAGGAAGCTTATACATCTATAAAATAGCATGACTGATAACATGACAGGATTGTTCAGAGGTCCAGAAGTTAGACTTGTTAAACTGCTTACAGTAGAACATCATTTTATTGAATCTTCATACAAACTATATTTCTAACAAATATTCGGATCGTATGACAAGCCTCTGCCCTTGTATATACAAGCCAAGGTTGTGCATTCGTCCTGAACTTTTATCTAAAACTTAATCTTACTACAGGACTCGCAATCATACTCTGTACAAGACTCAATCACTTTCATCTAGGTAATTATTCTTCAGTCAAAACATATTTTAGATTTGAAGCAGATATAATGTTGGGTTTTAGTTAAACAGAGATTGCTATTTATCCAGGAGCTGCTTTAAGCTTGATCTTACAAGAACTTTAGCAACAATCTTCTGCCAGCTTATAGAAGGGAACCCATGCCACTATGATACCTAACAGATTAACTCTCACCTGTGCAGGGCTCTCCAAATTAGCAGTGCAAAAATACTATCATTGCACCTGCTCAGAGCCTTTAAAGTTCAAAATAAGAAAGTCTCAAGAACTCATCAAGATCATGATTCATAGCTTTTGCCAGCAAGAGTCTTTTAAAAAGACCACACATACTTCTCCTAGTTAAGCAGGCAGGCTTTCCCCAACACTCACTGATTTATCCTTTTAAAAATATCTCTGGGTCCTACATTCTAATCTGTTGAGGAAGAAGCACTGTTCCATTTAAGAGAACTACAGAAAAACAGGAACAGGAAAAATAGTCTCAGCATTTCTACTGCAATTCATTCCTCACTACCAGTTAAGCTGGCTGGTCTACAAAGCCAGAGTATGCCAAGCAGCCTAACCTGGGCACAAACGGCGACACTGCAGTCACACACCAATTAAGTACATACACAATGGAGCTGTACTCATCACACGAGGCTTCAGCACTTCTACCATCCCATCCCCTGGTTCTCAGTGCTATAGTAAACTCAGCCACTGATTCTTCGCCAGTGAATTGTGGGAAAGGATTAGAGAATGATCAGTACTCAGTCACATGGTTCAGTCTGCATCCTCACTGCAGATGAGTCAACCAGCCTGGGCTAAAAGCACCAAGCTCGGGTCAGAGTTGTGTGTGTAGAGAGAGGAACTAGCTGAATGGCTAACACTGCAATAAAAGCCTAGGTAAATCTGTACTGAAACATCCCCCAAGGCCTGAGCAAGTTTTGTAATGTCACATGAAATACAGAGTAGTTTATGGTCCTCCTTTAATTTTCAGAAGAAATTAAAAGATGATCCTTAGTATCAAGAAAGGGACATAAAAATGCCCAGTTTGCCCAGAAAATTTTAGAGAACGATAGCCGTGTTAGTCTGAAGTGATTGACAGAAGGTAGGGAGAGATGCACGTTATAGTCAACTGAATCACAGATGCATAAACTTTCATGAGCTACAGCTCACTTCATTAGATACTATGAGAAGACATAACATTTTAGTAGCAAGTTATAGGTCATTCTTCTCTTGCTTGTGGTATTGTGTCATTGTATTAACCACGTTTAAAAAAAAAAAATAAAAAGTTGTTTGGAACAATTGGCTGGTATAACATATCCAGGCTTCCGTTTCCCCAATTTTGAGACCAAATGTTTTTATTTTGTTTTTCAAACGTATAATATTTGCTACACTGAGTTTTACTCCTTGGTATCAAGCAGAAGCAGCCTAGGAGCTATTATTACCCAAGTACTGAAGAAATATTTCTGACAAGAAGGAAGATGAAAGTCTATGAAAGTGTTAAAACAAATCATAGCTCTGCTTAGTAACAACATGCTTATGTGAGACTAAGAACACAGGAAATACAAGGGTGTGCATGTTACTTATTATAAAACAGCTAGCTATTACTAATCACCATCTTCTGACCTTCCGAGGGCATTTTTGTTCTGCTGCAGAGAACTCTGGCTAGGAGCATACTTTCCTTTGGATTTTGTACAGCACAGAGCACACACTGGAAGTTAAACCAAAATGATGTCAATGCTAGTGGTCTTATCTATCTCCACAGAACATCTCAACTGGTCAACTGACTTCAGTGTCTGAGACACTAAACACAACACATATTTAAACAAAGTATGACAAGAATGTTATTTTCCTATTACTGTGGGAAACATTAGAAACTAAGGAACAAAAGAAAACTATCCAGTCTGGTTTTGGTATACAAACACTGCTACAAATGTCAATCACTACATTGTTACCTTGTCTGCCTCCCCAACACATCTGTCATAGCCACCTCTTCTCTCAAATTTTAACATTTTTGGAACTGCAACTTTTTCATTATACATATCTAGAATGCCTTGTACAATGGGAACCAGTGCCTCACTGGGACCCTAGGGACACTACAAAGGAGTACGACAAGTAATTAAATTAATTGAAAAGCATGCGTATTTTCAAGCTTAAGAAAGTACAGACTACTTTCCCAAAAATTTAATCTTTTTTTTTTTTTACTTTGTTACCTTCATAGTCTGGCCAATTCAAATTCAATCAAAGGAGCACGCATGGAATTATTTTAGTTGTACAGAAATAAAAATGACCATTTGCTGCATGGAAAAACATTTGTCAGACACCTCTTTTTCCATGTACTCTATTATACCATATGTAGGATGTAAAACAGGCTGGACAAGAGCCTAAAAACATCTGTCACAGACTTTAAAACCCCTAATAATAGCACAGCTGGTGTCCCCTGTCTAATGATCTCACCACCAAATCATGTGACCACTCCTGACTCTCACCCCAATAAGGGGAGGAGCTGAGAAGCAGACAATAGTTGGGATACATTCATTCACAACTCAATTTGCATTTCAAAAAAATAAACTAGTTGAGAGAGTGAACTTAGCTTCCATTAAAAAAAGGGTTCAATAGTTTGCTTTCCACTTCTTTCTCTTTTCAATGAAGCCAACAAACCATTAAACAAATCAATAAACAAATCATTCCTCCATAAGGGTGCAGAAGGGTAGCTGCAGACAGGGCAATCTGAATGCTGAAAGGTAAATATTTTTAACTAAACTTTTTTTTTTTTTTTAAACTTTACGTTCTGATTTATATTCTTGTCCAGTTAGTTACCCTAAAGTTAAACCAATATCAAAATCTTTTAGCAAAAAAATATTCACATCTAAAACTTACTGTGATCACTTGTACTTAGAGGGCTGTTTATTTGGTGCGGGGGGGAGGGGGGGAATAGGCAGAGAAGAGGGAACCCAGTAGAAGTACAATTCTTGTTCAGAATGCAGTCCTGAAACCGTGCCAGGCGTTAATAGATACTTGTCATAGGGATGCTTTAGAGAAACATCCTAGCCTTCCCACTACCAATAGGAGTTGCTATGGGAAACCGTATTGCAGACTTATTGATGGTGGAAACAAAGAAGTAGTGTCTCATAATGGGTGGGGTGGGGTGGGGTGGGCAAGATTTTAATTCCGCTTTGATACTCATTGTCATCTGCCTGTTCCTTCACGGCTCTTAAAATCTTAAGGACCTAATTGGCATTGGTTCAGATTTTATTTTATACATATAGGGAGGGAAGGTAGCACTAAACCAACTACAAAATTACACCCCAACCAGCAAAGCTTACAGGTACTGGCCAAGCATAAAGGGGTAGCTCCCGCTGGTAGTGTAATTGTATCCACAGTAACTTAAGAATGAGTCAAGAACTGTGGGTTTAAGTACAGCTCATCTATCATTCTTTATAAAAAAACAATGTATTACATTAACCTAATTAGGGGCAAATGTCTTGATTCTATTTCTCATGGGGAAGTGGGAGGTGGAGTGGGAAGAAAGAAAGAGAGAACAAAACCCTCTCCACACAAAGGCACAGTCTGGTAAAGAAAGAAGAGAGAGACAATAATGCTTATCAATATTTGCCTAATTTAGAATGCAAACCTCTCAGGACTTAGGACTTTGTTTGGTGTAGCACATTAAACACACAGTTGGTACACAAGAGGGAGGAAAAAAGAGGCTACACTATGCACATGAGTTTGGGCACATTAAAAACAACTACAACTAGTTGCAACATAAATGCTTAGTTCTAAAAAAAGCTATGCCATAAGATTCCCTGGCTACAATAAATCAATCTAGCCATGCCATAGCCATCTTTTCTAGTTATCTATCAGTTATAAATACTTTATTTTTTTATGCTATTTAGTTAGCTTTCCTTCTTTCAAACAAAACTATTATGATAAATTCATGCTAGACAGCATTTTTCTTCATTTTAGCCCTATAATCTAAAGCGTCAAAACTATGTTCCATATTTATTCAAATTCAAGAGAACTGGATTCCCATTCCCACATTTAACATGGAGAAAAATTCCCTCATCTTGGATTTGAGTATTTGGGTATAAAAGTCAGGGGGGTAGGTGACAACTGCAGAAACATACAAAGATAGAATGCAACTATTTAGGACTAATACAAACTACTATGCAAGTTGTTATTTACTGTAAACGTGAATTCCTTATCTGAGCCAGTTTCTAGTTTTCTGCGATGGAAATATGTCTTTTCCCTCCACAGAGGTTTTTGTTTAAAATCAACAGAAGTATATTTGTTTCTAGGCTTCCTGTGTTAAAGGTGTGATGCTAGGTAAATATTTAGTTACCACGTTAAAAATCAAATAATAGGAATTTGTAACCAAAGTAAAACCTCAGGCCTTCTTCCCACAAGTGGGCCAAACCAATCTTGGTAATCAGGTATTCTTCAACCTTACACAAACCAACTGTTCAGAGCCAGATTCAACATTCATTCTTATGCCAGTTCCTCAATTACATAAAGAAATAGGTGCTTGGCTAGAGTGGAAATGTTTCAGCAGAACCTAGATCAAAGCAGCAAAAGTACTAGAACATAAAAGCAAGGCCAAGTACATTTCTTTTATTAATCATATCATACTAAGTATGCCATTGTTTCCTGATTAAGTTATTGTCAGCTACAGTTCAACGAGCCTACGCTTATGCTTGGAGTACCACAGGTAACATTTAAGACTTATGTTCTGCTGGAATAATGGATGACAGTTGTCAGGACTTTCACAGTACAGCCTTGTACTGTTTTTTTAATAGAGTCTGTTTTGGAGCATTTAACAAGATGCACTACCAAAGTGGACATGGGCAAATTACAACATAAATAAAGCATCATCTTGTTCATCTCTAATTCTAAGGGCTATTGTTGGCCATTTCATTCCAGTTGGTATAATATTCTGGGATAAAGGCTGATTACAGTTGTCAGCACAGCCTCATCACAAGGGTTATATGTAAGCCTAGGTGCATCAAAATTGCCTCATGCTTCCATCTTGTTTTCTAAAACTTCTAACAAGACCTGTGACATAGCAGCACAACTGGGCTAGGGACAGAAGTTACACAGAAACTAGTTTATAGTAATCAGAAACTGGTTTAAATCTTTAACAGAACAGAAGTTCAGTGCACATAAACCAGTTTCAAAATGGCTGAAACTGGTTTAAGATAAAACTGGTTGAATGCAATATCAGACTTAACTGATTTATGTCAAAACAGCTTATGAAACTTCTGTCCCAGACCCCTTCCTGGTTCAAATTAAATCACAATCCCTCAGCATCCCAGCATGCTTTGCACCCCTATGCTAGGCTATGCTGTCTCCAGAGAGCAGGGCTGGACCCCCCCTAACTGGAGCAGTGCAGCATGGCTCAGTGCCCTCCACGCCTCCCCCGGCAAACCCAAACTGGGGTTTGGAGCCAGGGAGGGGGGTTAAACTCACCTTCCCCTGAGTACAGAGGTGCCCTGTGCTGCTGGCTTACTTAGTGCTGGCTGCAACTGTGGACTACAAATCCCAGAGGAACCTGGAAGCAGAAGGAGGAAGTGATAAGTAACCATGCAGAGTCCTGCTGCAGTGAGTCTGAACTGCAAGTCCCAGCGACATCAGGGGAGCAGGAAGAGGAAGCAAACACACAGCCCATGCTGCGTTTATAGTTCTTCAGTTTATACTATTTTCAGAGAAGGAACTATTCTTGCTCAAACTTTTATGAATTCAGTGACACTATCTTCTGCCCCCTGCCCAGGCAGAGCACAAACTGGGGCTTGGCCATGCCACCTCCTCTCCAGCAGGGAGTGGGAAAGTGTCTTGGATGGCTTCTGTCTTCCTTCCCCTTTGACAATGGCTTGGCAGGCATGCTCTAGTGCCCCCCAGCTTCTGGCTTGAGCCACTGTAGGCATGTGGCTGCATTTTCTGAAGCAAAAGCAAATGTGTGATCATTTGCTTATCAATTCAATCTCTGCAGTTTGGACTAACCTGCAAAGACTGAATCAATTCAGCCTCAGGCTTTTTGACTGTCTGCGCTTAGTTCAGGTGAACAGGCAAAACTTTTGACCAAGGGCAACCACTTAACTGGAGGTCAAGCAGTCAACACTTAGCTGCAAAGAAAAATAAGCTAATGCTACATTCTGACAGGATGAGATTAAGATTAATCTACACATCCAGAAATGGAAGTTAAAATCCAAAAGGTGGCCGTTCAGAAATAAGTTTAAAAGGTATCATAAGAGCCAGATTATTCTGAGAAGGAAAGAAACATCATCTCCATCTCTATCAGGAATATCCAAATGGCAGCCTACTTGCCAGATGGCATTATCATGTGGCCCTTGGGTTCCTCATTGCTCCTACTGCTGTTGCTTCTGCAGCATCTGGGGTCTTTGAGGCAGGGTAGCACAATGGAAGAGTGCCCAGGAAACCTGCTGCCCATGCAGTGTGAAGCCCCTGACCACTCAGAAGTTGGACAGTGCTGATTGTTACAGTTTAGGTACTGAAAAAGTGCCTTAAAAACAACCAGTTTTGTTGAATGTGACCAAATTAAACCAATAATATGAGATCAGTGAAACATACATTTAATTTTAAAAAGGTATATATCTAAAGATTCTCATATATGATTTAACATACAAAATAGAGCTCATACATTAAACTTCATAATAATTTGATCCAAAGATGTTTAATAGTTTATAACAGATTGTTTGATTACTTCTCAAGACACGGGGAAAAAGAGAAAATAAAATAACCCACCATTCATGGCAGGTGTTAAGACTGGCTTTCACACAAACTTACAATGAAAACAAAAATTTATACCATGTTTATTTGTTGCTGTGAAAGTTTATCTGGAGACTTATTTTGGATCAGAAATAGCTACTTGAGTAATTTAGCTAAAAGTGTTTCTAATGGATTTTACCTAGATTGACTTCAAGTACTTTTTCTCCTGAAATAAGTGTTGTCACACAGAACTGAGAGAAACTAATACATTCTACTTCAACCTTTTCAGTCAGCTCTCAATAATTATCAGCCCAAAATGCTAAAAAGTATGACATTTTGAATATGCTACAAGGTTTAACAGGTTTACAATCAGTTATCAGCAACAAAATAGTTAGCACTCTATTGAGGAACCATTTCCAATAATTCTATTACACTGTATTCTAGGTAGCTGTTACAACTGGAAATGCATACTGTTCTTCAACACCAACTGAAATCTATTCTCTATCAAAGAAACCAGTAGATACTTTTGTTCAGAAATGCTGTTTATAGCTCACCATGAAGCTGGTGGTTGAAAAACTGACAGTCAACTAAGCTGAATCAGCTTCTCAAGCAGATATGAAGCTTTTGCTAGGAAATAGCAAATTCCAATCCATACAGATAATTAATTTAAATGATTTATTCTCTTTGCCACTTCATGCTTCCTTGGAGATTTCTATAAAAAAGCCAGAATAATAAAAGCTACTTTTGATTCATTTTTCATGCAATAATAAGGTATCATATGAGTTTCTTTTGTTCAAGGTCACAGTCCTATAATCCTTCTGCAAAATCCCTCCAAAATATTGCCCACCTAGGTCTGATAAAAACAAACCTTAATTACTACGAGAAAACTCTTATAATATTTTATGGGTTTCATTTGTTTGTCACTTTATAATTTTCATATAATATGGTGGAACTGCATTTCTCAGTACCCTTGGTATTAATTGTACCCAATCTACTTGTTTTGTTGAAGAGTAAAATTGAAGTGGCCACACCTTAAGGCAACAGTCCAGAAGAAAACTCAAATAATTAGTACATTTCATATAACACACAAAACATTTCACATAGCACACTAAACAAAGCTGGGGCTGTGCAGAGCTCAAAGAAAATATCTGGTACGAGTGGAGCTGAATGGCAGGCTTGAGAAGAGACCTCTGAAATGAGATGTTCTTGAAAGCTCGAGTGCAGAGTTCCCGCTGGCTCTAGTTACACCACTTTATCAGTATGTCACATGTCCTGCTCAACTGAAGTGAACTAACATGTAGGTTCATTTACCCCTGCTCACACTTGAAGCCTAGTCTATACAGTTGAAAGTTTAATATACGTGAACCCAATTTGCCACCTGGCTGCACTATCAGTTTCCTATACACAAAACAGAGGACGGTTTCCAGTTACAAATTAGAAGCACTCAAAAGACAGTACTTTAATCCAGCACAGAACCAAATGAGAGGATATAGCACCACTCAAATCCAAATAAAAGTAGGTTTTCCTCAACTAGCTCCAGAGAAAAAAATTAGGAAGAGATTATAGATACTGATAAAACCAACACAAATCTCACTGGCCACTAACTAGATGCTCATGTTTCTGACTATGCCACCCCTCCTTACTTCCAATTACTCATTTCTCCTGCTTCACTCCGATATAATATATTTATTATCACTTTGCTCCATCCCCAAGCTAACTGCATCCAAACAAGCAGACCTGCCAGAAAGTGAATTTAGACATTTCCTTAATGATCATAAGAAGGAGTTAACTAGAGCTAACATTCAACCTGATAACATGAGCTAAATTAAAGCTAAAATTTACCCAACCTCTCTTCAGAGAAAATAATAATACAAGTGAAAAATGAAAAAACCTTTTAATTTCAAAATCAAATTACTGTAATTAATCCACTATTATCAGGAAAGGATTTGAGGGATAAGGATCTGAAGTCTTCTAAATGTACTATTCTACTTCAGTTATATAAGAGCCTTTAAAGGTTAAATTCCAGTTTTACTTTAAGACAGCACCTTTACTGCATCAGAAAGGCTTTAAAAAAACCCAACCCAAAACACATACAAACCATTCCTCCTTCAGTCCTCTAAGCAAAGGATCTCTACTTTACCTTCATGTAGACATTGTATAAAATTAAAGGGAAGGATTCTCACAATTCCTGATTCTCTTTCATTTTTACCAATGTAAACCAAAGGTTCACAGCAAGTGCAAAACAGTCAAGACTGCAGAAATCAACAGTGATCTTTCTAAAGTGGTGATTCTCAACCAGGGTGGCATGGCACCCTGGAGTGCCTTGAGATCCTTTCAAGGGTGTCATGCAATGTTAGCACTGGTAGGTATGAAAACATGAGTCACAAGATAAACTCGATTATTTCCAACAGAAATCCAGAGTGTTTCACTCATATTTTTGACTATGGAAATAAGAGGCAGCATTTTCAGAGGGATGCCTCCAGTTGAGCAAGGCTGAAAACCACCAGTCTAGAAAGTGACTAGCATAGGCGTAGCTGGGCAGCCACGTGATATGCAGGGCAGTGCTGGCTGCCACAGCGTTGATCGCAGTGGCATGACCAACCGCTGCCGCAGTTGCAGCTATTTTTGCACCACCACCACACAGAAGCAGAGCCTAGTGGTGCGACTGCTGCCCTGGTCCCCTCACCCTCATTACACTACTGATCACTAGTAAGCACTGAGAATTGGTGCTCCCCATCTCAAAGACCTGTTCTCTCACTCCAATTGTGCCACACTGAAAATTAAGTAGTAAAATCAGATTTGAGCCCTGAATCACAGATTCCCAACATGCCAGTCAGCCAGTAAACTACCCTACTATCCCAGAATACAATTTTATTACTAGTTTGAGATTGGATAAAGATGTCAGCAGTCATCTAGACTCACTACTGCTGAGAATCTGACAGTGTTTCTATTTAAAAATCCTGCATTCCAGATGTGTACAACATAAAAAATTGAAATTTCTTATGCATACCATTTCCTTCCCAGTAGATACCATCTCTTTTCTATTTGTACATAGTTCAGCAGAATGACAGCTACCAATCCAAATAAACTATAATATCAAACCTTGTCGAGAAGGTTGCACTTTTCAGTTCCCTGTTAGAGGCAATTCCTTAGAGCACAGATGTTCTATTCTCTCACGTCTTGAGGCCAGACATAGAATAAGTCTGGTGGTCATAGGAGATGGATGATCTCAGGACTAAGATAACAAATCAGGAGACTGGCTTTGAGCCTGACCCCCTGCCCTGGGCAGGAAAAAATGCTGGGGTCAGATGAATTTTTAATGTCTTTAATCCAATTTTCCTTAACTTCTTGCCCTTAGCGTTTTGCAAAAGAGAGGAACACTAATCTCAGAACTCATAAGTGTGTTATAAAGCGTAATGCAAGAGGTAAGGGTAGTATTTTTTTCTTATTGGACCAACTATATAGTTGGAACAACTAATGTGAAATTCAGTTAATTAGTATGTTTATAGATCATTTTGAAAGTTCTTTAAGTGAAGTGCTTATAATAGTTTTATCTAGACCAGTGGTTCTCAATCTTTTTTAGATTTGAGGTACCCCTCTAACTTTTGCAGATTGAGCATCATCCATTTAAAAATGAATTTATTACAGTGTTCACCTTTTCACATAGAGGCTGGCAGTAGAGGCAGGGCAGAAGCCAACCAGGGACAAGCCTCAGCTTGTACTCATCTCCCCAAAACCAAATATCTCCTCACACCTCAGGGCCCCCTTCAAAAGATCTTGTGGCACCCCAGTGATTCTCATCCCTGGTTGAGAACGATTCATCTAGACAGCATACTTTAGCCTAATAAGAACATCACAGAAGACACTGTCAAAAGCTTAGCTAAAGTCAAGGTACATCACATCCACTGCTCTCCCACATCTATTGAGACCATCATCTTGTAGAATATGGAAATGGAAGATATCCAATAGGATTGTAATAGGAACAACTTCTATACAGCCAATTAGTATCAGGATCTAAACTTTCTCAGTCCTTTCCTTCTGCATATTGGGGAAGTCCTGCACAAGTTTTGTAGCAGCTGTTACAGAGGAAGTCAAGATAAAATAACCAAAGGTTACTGTCATTTTAGATAAAGCTGCATTTTATTTGTGCCAAGCTGTTTTATCTTTGACTTATGGTGTCCTCAGAAACTAATTCAAACTGTCAAATAGATGTCAGTAGTACAGTATTTGGCACTTGACAAAGTTACAGAATACCCATGAACTGCAGCCACAAGCTCTTGATTTGTAGCTGACAAGGTCCTAAGAGCACAGACTTCACTGAATGATTAGGACTTCAAAAAAGATCTTCCCTACTACTAAAGTGAACTTCTCTTCACCTTAAACAGGATGTTGTAATTCCACATCATTAAATGCATTAGATTCTAAATCCCAGGAGTAGATGTTATTGTGGAAAAGTTCTTTTAAGTAGTCTGACATTTCTTCTTAAAAGGGCCAAGAGGTGCGACTGTTCAGCTGCGGAAGTGCTCTGTAAAAGAAGGCCGCTCTACAAGAAGGCCATGTCTGCTTCTCATCTCCAGGAGTCTCACACTTCTTCAAATAGTACCATCATTCCTAAAGTATACAGATGCTGCAACTGTGCCGTAACCAGAAAAAGATCAAAACAATTCCATTGAAGGGGAGCAGGAATCAGCCCAAGAGCCTTAACTAGTACATTCAAGGTACCAGTGTAGTGAAGAGGGAATGAGGGAAATGTTTAAACAGATCTGAACTGTAATTTGCACATAGAGTGGCACCAATACATCGGTCCAATATCATATCAACACCGATACAAAGAAAATTTACTATATCAGAAATCAGCCTGATGTAGCCAATCAGCCAATAATTTGGCTGATAAATGCTTGTGCATGTGCACTGCTGCAGTGCAGCATGCAGGCAGCGAGAAAAACAGCCCAGAAGCTTGAAGAGCTGAGTGCAGCTGTTAAGTCTGTTGAGGTGGATGCGGAGGAGGGAGGGAAGGGGCAAATCAACACCCCTGTGGTGAGGGAGGGAGTGGGGCTGGGACAGGGGTAGGCGCTGCCCAGCCATGATGGGGTGGAGTACAGGATGGAGCCGTGGCTCATTTGGGGGGTAGCTCCCGCCACTGCACACACCCCAGGAGGGCACCGGGTGGGGGAGGTACCCCCAGGTCTGCACGGGACGGGTCAGGGCAGGCTGCAGCTGCAGGCTGAGGCCAGGAGCTATGCTGGGCTTTTCCTAGCAGGGTGGGGGCTGGGCTAGGCTGCTTTTGGGGCAGGCAGAAGCAGCGGGGTTACTGGGGGACTGCAGCCAACCCAAATTAAGCCATAGCCCCCTCCCAGTGTTGCTACCACCTAACCCAAGCACAGCTCATCTCAGCCCTACCTCACCAGGAAGAGCCCAGCGCAGCCCCCAGCCTGCCCCACCCCATGCAAATCCAGGGGCACACGCTCCCCCACTTCACACCCCCCAGATAAGCTATGGCTCTGTCCCATGCCCCACCTTGCCCCAGCTGGGCAGCACCTAAGCCAGCCCCTGTCCCACCCCTTCCCTAACTGTGGGGATGTTGATCTGCCCACCTAAGTCCCTTCCCTCCCCTCTTCCCATCCACCACAACAGACTTACCAGCTGTACACAGATGTATTGAAAACCAGATTGGTATCAGCCAGTGTGCCTCCTTAAAAATCAGCTATTGGTATCAGCCCCCAAAATCTCTATTGGTGCACCCCTAGCACATATCAAGTAATATGTAAAGTCACTTTTAATTATTTAAAACAGTTACACAAAAAGCAGCACCAAGGACTCTTTCTGTCTCTCATATTTATCCATTTACAAATGAAAAATGAAGTTATGATTCCTACCCCAACCTCTTATTTATAAACCTAACCTAAACCTAAATTTATACCTCTTATTTATAAACCTAACCTGATATATTCAAGTGACTCTGTTCTTTCAATGGCTCATGCTGAATGAACAAAAAAAAACAAACAAACCACACACTGCTTCAGCAAGTGACAAAAAAGTCCCATTTTAGTCAGTAATTAGAAAATTCTCAGTTGCCCCAGAAAGCAGATTTTGAGTGATCATTTTTAGGAAGTCATATTTCTAATCATAAATGCACCTTAAAATTCACAATGAAACAAGAGTTTATAGCTGTGGTGAGACCATAACTTACAACTTTCTGACTTTTATTAGATTAAAACCTCAGATTTAGTAGTAGATCCATATCTGTATTTATTTTCATTTTTTAAAGAATTACACAGTGATGCACAAAACACACACTGATCTAAAAGTGAACTTAACTAACTTCGGTCTGTTAATCACGTTAGACTAGTATCTCAAGATAGGTGTAGAGAACTGTGCCTTAATGTAGAGAACAGGTCTCAATGACGCTGCCCCATACATCAGGCCACAGACCACAGCCCACTTTGAAGAGAACCGTCTTGCTCAGGAAGCCAAGAAACGGCAGAGGAGGAAGGAAAGCACACAACATCCTGGCCAAAAGCTGTGCCCCCCACCTCTCCAAGACACCACTTGTCATGTTTGTGGAAAGTGTTGCAGAGCACTAGAGCTATAACGATACATTAGTCCATATCGCATCAGCACCAATAAAAGGAAAATAGACATTATCAGCAATCAGGTTTTTTTGGCCAATGTGGCCGATTATGTCACCGATAAATGCCACGTGCTCAGCCATAGCATGCACACGGGTAGACGTGCAGCCCAGCAGCATGGAGAGCAGCATCCAGCTGGTAAGTATATTTGGGGAAAAAACAGATCAAGACCCCCACAGAGAGGGAAGGAGAGGGGCTGCGGCAGGCACTGCCTAGCTGGAGCAGAGGAGGGCACAGGACGAAACCATGAGTGGCTTGTCTGGGACCTGCGGAGGGTGGGAGTGGGGGGGAATGGCCAGAAACAGCCATTCCCCTTTCCTGCTCCCCAGACGAGCCACTGGCTGTCCCACACCTTGCCCTACCCTAGCTGTGTAGTACCTACCCCTGCCTCAGGCCCTTGCCTTTCACTGTGGCTGCCTTGATTTGCACCCCCTCATGCCCCTTCCCTCCCTCAGATTTACCAGCCGTATGCTGTTCTCCAAGTTGCAGAGCTGCATATCAGCAATCGAATCAGTATCAGCTAATATGGCTTGTTAATAATTGGCCTTTGGTATCAGTCCAAAACATCAGCTACAGAGCATGGACTGGATTCCTCAGCCACCTTATAGCTGACAAGTAATTCCACCCCCTGCCCCGGAGGGATAGCCATAAAAAAAGAGAAATATCAATGTCAGTCCTCAGCACCAATACACAGAACAAAACAATAAATAGGGGAATCCCCATTCACTTCCAAATACCTACCGGTAATTTAATTAACACAGTTTCTAGCATGTTTAAGACAATCTGATGTTTTCTCCTGGCTTTACAATCTATGTATAATAGTGTTTTTTCTGGTGCTTAAATCCCAGCAGACGTTACATAAATATATTTTTGTGCAGGTTTCAAAAGAATGAAAGTAAGTTTGCTGAGAAGACAAGAGAATAGTAAATCATTTTTTAAGTGTATATCAGGGCAAATGTAAGCAGTTAACACTGTTTTCCCTTACAGTCACCTAATCCTACCACATACTAGCTTGGGTAGTGTCAAAATAATAGATAAAACTATATGAATTAAGATTTGGGTATTCACCAAACCATCAAGGGTGTGCCATTAGAACAGTAATGTGCTAAAAGTTAGCTTAAGTAAAACATATACACACACACATTCATTTTTGTAAAAAGTTATATAATCTTACTCTCAAGTTATATATAATATAAACTTAATTAACTTGAGTTACCTACGACATATTTGTCAGTCTTAGTGGACCAACAATAGCCTGCTAGAGCAACAGATATATTTACACAAATATTACCACCTTGCATCTTACATGTATTATATTACCTTGCATCTTGTATTCTTGCATCTACAAACAAGCATTCAGGGTGTTTGGGGTTATAGTGAAATGTAATCTAAGAGACAGAAGGGAACTCTCTAATAACTTCTCCTACTTCCTCCTTTCTAATTCCCTCCACCACTGAATGCAAGCAAATCGAGAGATTTTGAAAATTTTACTCTAGAATGAAGTGGAAACATCAGGCACCTGGTGTATTTTATCCATCAGAAAAAAACATTCATGTTTCCTTATGATGTTACTAAGTGACTCAGAGTTGCATGAAGTTTACAACAATTCCTCAGGATTTTGTACAGTCCTAAACCCATCCTGTCCAGGAAGGGTGATAAGACGAGATGTAGAATCATTTCCAGTTTAGTTAAAAATGGTTTAAGCCAAGACAAATGTGCCACCATAATTGAATTGAAGAATTATCTCTTGGCTAATCTTTTTGTGCTATCAATAAGCCTCTTAGCTGGATAGAAATCAGTAAGCTAACTCTAGGACATGGACGCTTTTTGTACCTCAGTCAAAAAATTACAATAAAATGGGGAACATTGATTAACAAATAAAAAGGTCAAATAACATGGGAACAGCTTTCGCCAAAGATTTATTTATTCATAACCCATGTGATAAAAGTTATATAATCCAAGCCTTCCTATATTATATGAGCAATTTACAACCAGACATATTCTATGCCCTCAGAGGAAAAAAAATCTGGGGTCAGAGCACAGATCTGATAAAAAAAAAAAAGAAGCTTATATGCTAAGCAAAGTACTCCATATTCTTCCTTTTTTGCAAAAGGCAAAAGAAATTGAACTACTGTTACTTCTAAAGTGGTATTACTATGCCTGAGGAACTCCACTTATTAAGTCAATTAGTAAGCAGAAAGGTTTTGTACCAGATACTACTTAATATTCTTAGGGGTATATGCATTAACAGGAAGTTCATTCTGAAGATTGTATTTCCCTTCTAATAGCCTTGATCCTTCCATTGGATCCAGACTGACCAACACTCATCAGTACAGAGCTCCGTGATATAAAAGGTCTCTTCCTGAGGATCAAATTACAGAAATGCAACCCCAAGTTTTAGCATCAAAGCATGAGCATTTTTAAGTTCAATAGATTGTTTAGATTTCTCCTATAAAGAAGTGAAGAGTATTGTTGCACACGGTTTTTTTTAGGTAAGATACTAAACAACTTAGCAGATATTACAACTGGGAAGTAGCTGTCCAATTTATTAAATTGTTTACACTTTCTTTGAAAGTCTGTTCAGTCTACAGTTTCTATCCAAACCTGTTTTTATTCAAGGAATCAATAAGCAATAACACATCTATGACAGCAATTTTATTTTTTTATATCAACAAGCATTGTTATCAATAAGTGGTCACTTAAAAACCATACCAAGTTGCCACTCTTCTGCTACTTGTGCACATGTGCACAGCACCACTGTTATAAGAGTTAACAAGTTAAAGACATATGACTTCTAGTTTCATGTGAAAAAATCAAAGTGGCAAGATGTGTTTAATATATCCCTTTTTAACTCTGTAAGGAACTGTTATGAAGATAGACATTACAAATTTCTCATTTGTATAACTGTACTGAAGTCACCTGAGTGAAGAATTTTAAAGTATTCAGGCATTTATTAAAGGAGACACTGACTTACAGTAAAATGAAAGAGCCAAGCTATTTTTCCAAGCACATACCAGAATCTGGATAAGTATGAAGAGATCAGCTATAGAAATGTAGTTACAAAAATAATGCCCATGACCATGTTAACACGCTGATAGATTTTCTACCACTGCACTCCTGGTTTTTAAGCAGATAACATACTTAAGTGCTCAAATGGTGGTAGAAAAATGTCTATGTCATTTAGCTGCCATCTCTTTATACAGCATCACTCGAACCACTAGCACCACCGGCAAAACTTGAACAACAATACATAGTTTCCTGAAGAATGATAATGTAGATATACAAGTGAATTGGATATTTTAAAACAGGTGAGCCAGAGAGAGAACGTGAGAATATTTTCCCCCTTTTTGCTGCCTTTCCTTTGCTTCCTGGAAGAGAATTAAAGAACACAGGGTGCAAGGTTTTCCTTTTTTAACCTTTTCTCCTTTTTGCTTCCTCATAAGCAACAGTTGATCTATTCCAAAACTGAGCTGCGCTTAAGGTTAGATTTTTTCCAAAGGACTAAGTGCCAGCTGTTCCCATTCGGACCATTTAAGTGCTTAAATGGCAGCTGAGCTATTTTGAAAAAGTCCAGCCTTTACGTTACCTGCCACGTATTCTGCCCTGGGAAGTTTCAGCACTATCCCCCACTATTCCCCTTCTAGTAATGATCTATTCCTGAATTCATTTTAAAAGTTCAAATCTTACTCTCATATCCCAAAGGCAAGCAAGGCAGGGTGTAAAACAGCCACACCAGAGAAAAGGGAAAGAGTAAGATCAGACTAAGCTATATAGGGTGAGACAGCAGCAGTCGATAGCCTACTAGGAGTGGAATATGTAAAACCCATTAAGGTGCAAGAAGCAGCAGGGTAGGAAGTGAATACAGCAAAAGTAGTAGGTTTCTTATTCTTGATTTTACTCTCTTCTATGCCAAACAGTGATTTCACTTTTGCTTTAGTGGAAGACAGGAGAGCACTTACATGCATAGTGGATAAGTAGGTAATTCACTTCAGTGTTTTAACACAATGCCAGTTCCACTTTACTGCCTTTTGCTTACATTGTAACAAACTTCAAAATATGTGTATACTTCTTAAGGGTGTAGCACCTTTCAGCCCCACTGTCTACTTGGTAACCTAAGTATGCTTTGCTTAACTGCTCCAGAAATGGGGAAGGGAAAGCAGCTATCAAAGGGCTGCCATTAGAGGCTTTGAAAATCATGGAAACTAAGCAAACATGAAACTGACATCTCCCCTTGTTTTCAGGGCTTTAAATAGCAGTTCTGCAATCTACTCATCCCCATTACTTTCAAGCTTTCTAATGGCAACTGGCAAACCGACTATTATAAGTTTTGAAGATTAGTGGAGCTATTCAGCTAATACTACAGCACTGGCAGTGCTATACAGTTAATGAGCACTGTGTATAATAGGCCTACGTACATACATTAGAAAGTGCATGGTCTTTTTTCCAGTTCAGAGTTTAAGTGGGGTACATGGTACTCAGATTCTTCCCCATCAATCAAATCCTGTCTGGATTTCCACCAATATGGAGGGTCACTATCTAATAACAAGGTGATAAATTAATATCCTGTTAAGATGCACAAAAGAAACCCACACTGCACTTTCTGCTGCCTTAGTATTTGCAACAGCAGATACTTTGCAGCGGTACTAAGATGCTGCAGCACCTACCACCTTCAGAAGGAGTTGTGAGCACTGAGCATATCTGAAAGTCATACCAAACTACAGACAGAAAACATCTACTTGCATGTGATTTGGACCCTTTTAGGCACACTGCTGTTTATGCTAACCAGAGCAGCATCAGAACCAGCATACCAACCCCAATTGTTCAAGCAGGTCCACAAGTCCTCTGCTACCTCCACAGATTTCCTTAGATGCACTGTCAAAACCATCTGTACAACTATGAGAACTACATTTTTTTTCAAAGAAAAAGTTAAATGGACATGTAAATCCTGCCCACGTGGGAGAGAGCTTAGACTTGCTTCAACCCAGTAACTCATGTGAAAGCAACAAACATCCTTGTCTTTGCTACAATTTCACCTGAAGTTAAGAGGTGCCCCAGTAAAGATATACAAGTACCACATTAAAACATACTGCTAGCATAATTTCAGCATAGGTTTCTTGTTAAATACAGACAGAGATTTGATTTGTTGTATCCAAATAAGGTTATAGGCAACCTGAGGGAAGATGAGGGATGACAGTTCCTAGGGCAGACTTCCCATCCCCTCACACTACTTAGGGAACCTCAGAAAAAGCCATTCTTAAACATAACCCAGGTCCAGCGTAGCCAGGAGAAGAGGACTGATTGATATTACCAAAACAGTTAAGAACATAAGGACATAGGAACTGCCACTTACTGGGTCAGACCACAGATCCATCTTGTCCCATATCCTGCGTCATACAGCTTGTTTTCTCATTAGTTATCTCCCCAAAAATCAATTAACACATACCCAATAGTCCCCTGTAATAACAGGGAAGGTTAAATGTTACTGTGTGCATGTTAAGCCCACATTAACCCTATGCATCAAACTGGCCTGTGTCATACAATGCCAGTGTGGATGCTAAAAGGCTGAACAGGGCATGACTAGGGGTGTTTCCCCCTACTATTCCTTTCTCAATTGCAGCTTCCAGCATTTGTCTAGAAAGTTCCAATTCAGAGGTTGTACCCTTAATTCTGACACTCAATAGCTATGGATGCCCCTTTCCTCCAAGAATTTGTACATACCATTTTTGAATCTGGCTAGACTGTTAGCTCCCACAATATCTGGTGGCAGAGGCAACACATGGGGGGGGGGTGTCACATGCCCCTCTCCCCCAAGACTAGCTGCTGCCAAAGCCACCGCCGGCTTCTGCGGGTGGTTGCTGCTCGCCATCCGCACCCCCATCACTGCTGATGCAGCCACCAGCATCTCCAGGGGGTCCCCGGGGGCTCGCCACCATGGAGCCCCCTGTCTTGGGAGGTACCAGTTATTCATGTCTGGTGGGAACGAACTCTACACTTCAATTACACGCCGTGCAAAAAAGAACATCCTTTTGTTTGTTTTCAACTTCCTCCCTACTAGTTTCATTTTGTGACCCACTACTTCTTGGGCTGTTAGAGTCAATAATATATCTGCATTTACTTCCTTTTTGCCATTTAGCCATTTGTAAACCCTTGTCATGTCCCCCCTCAAGCCTATCTCTTCCAAAAAAGACTAGGCCTCTTTTCAGTCTTTCCTCACATGGAAGCCCCTCCATCCTGCTAATCATCCTTCTCCAGTCCCAAGCAAACTGACTGCACGACAGTCTCAACGCACAACGGTGCTTACACCGGATTACATTCCTAAATTCGGCAGCATGGACGATTCTGAAGGAGAAAGCAAGGGGTGCGGGAGGGCTTTAATCCCCCAACCTCATGAGCAAGGATTCATGGTAAGGAAGGGAAAGGGTCGGGCTTCTGACCCTTTCACTGAGGCTCCAGTTTCTCCAGGACATCTCCCTGTCTCTGCCTCTTCCCTCCCTCCAAGGATAAACTTCCCTCAGCAGAGCATGTGGAGGGGTTTTTTCCCCTCAGAGCCTCACTTCAAATGAAACCAAACGGGGGTTAAAACACTCTGCCCCTCCTCTTCTAGTGAACCTTGCTGGCAGGGGCACAACTAACCCCACGGGGCTCCTGAACACCTACGAGCTCGGGTCCTGAATATGGTGACCTGGCTCACAGCGAATACATAATCCAGGCTGGAAAGGCGGGGGGGGGGGTTAATATTTAAAAGCTTCGTTGGTGGCAGAAGCTGGGGACAAAGGCAGAGCTCCCTCCCTGGCCAGCCCAGACCCAGTTTGGGGATGGGATGGGATAACCCCGCCCACATGTCCCTGTGAAGGTCGCCCGGGTCTCACGGGAGCAGGCAAGAGCCTGCGTCTTGCTGGGATCCCCCAGGGGCAGCGGGAATCTCCGCCTGTTCCCGGCCCAAGCCCCCGGCCGGCAGGGCACTCGCTCAGCCACTCACTCACCGGGCTCGGAGCTGCCGCGCGGGCCGGAGCCGGGTCCCGCTGCTCGGGCGCCGCCGGGCCGGGGAGCAACGGCGGTGGTGGCGGCGGTAGTGGTGGCGGCGGCTGCTAGCGGCTTCCTCCCGCCCCGCCCTGGGCCGCACGTGGGAGAAGCCCGCGCGCCGCAGGCAGCAGGGAAGAAGCCCCGGCCCGGCAGCCCGCCCGCCGGCCCGCCCGCAGCAGGTCCCTGGACGGCGGGCTCGGGGCAGGGCGCTCAGCGCGGCGGCGGCGGCGGCGGCTGTGCCCTGGCTCTCGCCGCCGGGCCCTCGGCCGGTGCCTGCGCCGCAGCCCCTCCCCGCAGCGCCCTCCCCGCCCATGACCTCATCTCCCTCCCCCGGCCCGGCCGCGGGGGGCGGGCGTCGGGACGAGCCGGGCACCCGGGCTGCCGCAGGCCGCCTCCCGCGCCTCCTCCCGGCCCCGCAAACCTGGGGGCCTCGGCGCAGGCAAACCTGAAACGTTTGGCTAGGGATAAGCCTGCCTCGGGCAGGGGGTGGACTGCACCTCTGAGGTCCTTCCAGCCCGGCTCCTCTAGGACTCTGCCACGATGAGGGGAGATCCCAGTGGGAACATCCATGTGACGGCAATAAGGCACCAAAACAGCCCCTGGCTGCGCCCCCTGGAAAGAGATGAAGGCCACCATGACACACACCACAGTTAACTTTCAGTGCCTCGAGGAAATGCCAAGGGATGAAGTCCTAAATCATGAGGTAAAAGTAACAGATGTTCCAAATAGATATTTAAAAACACAGAGAAAATACAAGAAATTCTCTTCAGGTTCTGCTGATTCAAGATGTAGCATCATCTCCAGTTCAGTTACAAGTGGTTTTAAGCCCAGACAAGTGTGTTGCCATCATTGACTTCAAGAATGGGCTCTCTGCTAATCTTTTGGGCCATCAATAAGCCTCTGAGCTGGACAGGCATTGGTAGGATAACTGTAGGCTGTGGACATTTTTTGCAGTGCAATCCTTAGGTTGTAACAGCAGTGAGCACTGATTAACTAATACAAAGGGTACATACAGTGGGCATGGCTTCAGCCAACAACTTATCCGTAGAAACAGAGAAATTTAGGGCAGGAAGGGATCTCAGGAGGTCAGCTAGTCCAACCACCTGCTCAAAGTAGGGTGAGCCTGAACTAGGTCATCCCAGCCAAAGGCTTTGCTAGCCAGGTCTTAAAAACCTCCAAGGATGGAGAGTCCACTACACTTCTATAGGTAACCTGTTCCAGTGTTTTACTATCCTCCTAGTGAGAGAGTTTTTTTCCTGATTTCTAACCTAAATTTGCCTTACTGCAACTTGTTCTGTCATCTGCCACAGCTGAGAACAGTCCAGCTCCACCTTCCTTGGAACTGGGGGTAGCTGAAGGCTGCTATTAACTCTCCCCTTAGTCTTCTCTTTTCCAGACTAAATAAGCCCAGTTTCCTCCACCTCCCCTCATAAGTCATGTGCACCATTCCCCCAAACATTTTCATTGCCCTCTGTTGGATTTGCTCCAATTTGTACACCTCTTTTCTGTAGGAGGATCTCCAAAACTGGGCACAGTACTCCAGATGTGGCCCCACCAGTTCTAAAAAAAGAGAAACAATCACTTCTCTTGATCTGCTGACAATGTTCTTTCTAATGTAGCCTAGTATGCTGTTAGGTTTCTGCATTCATATTCAGTTTATTGTCTGCTGTAACCCCCAGGTCCTTTTCTGCAATGGGTTAATTTATGACACGCGTGATAAAAATTATGCAACCCAAGCCTCCATATATTATACAAACAGTTTACAACCAGACATATTCTTTGCCCTTGGAGGGGAAAAAAAATTCTGGGGTGAGAGTCCAGATCCAATCTGTGACCTAATTAAAAAAAATCTGATTATTTTAAAACATAGCCTTTAAAAATGATGGAAGTACATTATTTCCAAGGGCCCACCTGTTAGTTTTAACTGTGTTATTTTTAATTATGTTTATGGGTCATGTTTCAGCTCCAGTGAGGTTACAAACTGGGCTTTCAGTCCTCCAAACTGATGGAGACCCCCAAATAGTACTAGGCACAACAGTCAGAGGAAAGGAAACATTTGATGTGGGACAGTTAAGATGAATCTGGATACTTAGGGATAGAATCACTCGTGGCCATGGAAGACACTAAAACAATTGTTTTTAATGGTCTTAATAAATCCAGAGAGGAAACCAGAATTTTGTCAATAATGGTTTGGTAAGTAGACGTTTTCCTGCTTTTTTTTTTGGTTCAAAGCAAGGGTGGCGAACCTGCAGCATGTATTTATTTACCCTCGTTCTTCTAATATTTGAATGGGTGATAACATGGCCATCACAAACTTAATCTCAAAGCTATGCCATTTAGCTCCAAGCTAATTTATTTGGCAGATGTGCTACAAAACTAGCTGTACACCTTCCCCAAGTACCACTTTGATCCCCTTCCCCTTTCTGACCTGCTTCTTTGCTTCCTGCTTTCTCTGCCAGTGTGCTGCCTAGTTCCTCCCTGATATGCCCTCCGCCCCACACAGAAGCTGCTCATGCCACTTGTGGCACATGCTACAGATGTATCTGTCTTTCCCCCACCTCTCAGCTCTGAGCCAAAATAAAAGCATGAAAACTTATGTTTACAAAATCATTATTGACAAAATGCACAGAGTACAAAAGTGATGGCAATTAATGCTGATGCAAGGTGTCCCTTGACAGTATCACAATTAAGTGGCTAGTATAGATATAGATGACTGACTGGGAAAGAATCAGAACTTCTTTGTTGTTTATGGTAGTGATGTCATGTCAACAAAGATTATTATTCTTCACGACAAAGATTAGGAAAACAAGGCAGTGGAAGAGACCAGCTAGTGGAGAGGAAACTGAGTTGAGATTTGCTGCATGGATGAGAAAGGCAAGAAATAGGCAGAAAAACAAAAGACAGGATGGCAAGGAAGAAGAAAGGAGCCTCTAGCACCATGAAAAGAGAGAAAGAGACAAGGTACCAGAGCCCCAGGAGGAACAAGGAGAATAGCATGGGAGATGAGATGATTTACAAAGAAAAGAAAGAAGCAGAAGAGAAAGGACTGGAGTATCACATGGGTTATACATAAATATTGCATTGTCTTGGGAGAAAGCTTTTTATCTTGGAATCCCACAGATACGCAGGTCCAGTGTCCCACTTCAAGTTCCTCTGAAGTACATGGAATCAAATGTTCTAACACTTTTCCCAGGATGTGGCTGCATGCCTCTGAAAGGTTATTGCACTTTTTCAAAGACGGGTCTGTGTGCTATTCTATCACAGGACAGGTGTTGTACTTCTCCAGAACAGCAGCACAGCTTGGAAGGGCAATGTGTGTAAATGACTGAGCTGCAGTTGTTTTGATCCAGGTCAAACACCAGGACAATGAGGCCTAAGTCAAATGAGACATCTATTTACTGCCATAAACACTAGGAGGAGGCAACTGTATGTGACAAGGGACTCCTTAAAAAGGTAAACTGGACTGTCATCAGGGTGGATCAAAAGAATAGTAAATTTGCTGCCTGGGAAGAACCCACAAAACATGACTCATATCAGGACAAATGATACTGCTGGATTCCCACAGGAATGAATGAAGGATAACTATGAAAAACTAGGAAAGTCTCTCCAAATAGGGGAGGCTTGGTTGATTCTTAGTGGAATTCACCTAATACCCAGAGACAGAAGGCAAAGGAATAACAATATGATGATTAAAACGTGACTCAGAAACTGGTGAAGAGAGAAGTGTTTTAGAACCACAGGGAGGCTTTCATGAAAAAAGATTCCACCTTCTGGGACCAAAGCTGGCTTGACTGATAAAAAGATGTTTATAGTGAAAATTGAGGGATATTTGGGAGAGACATGTATAATATATATACCTGGTTTTAAAACACAAAAAAGGAAAACTGGGTAATAAAACCACAGCAATCTATATAAAGCAATATTAGATGGAAAGAAATGAAGAACATGAGGGTTCAAGCACTATGAAAGCAGCGGACAAGAACTGCTGGTAGAAGGACTGTCTAATCCAGCAAGGAAATGGGATAAACTGGTTGAGAAACAACCAAAATGTTTGTGTACTGATGCAAGGAACTTGGGCAACAGAATGAGCACATTAACTACTGGGCCAGATGTGAAACTGGATATCAGAGGAATAGCAGAAACATGATGGAAAAAGAATCATACTATAAGTACAAATATCATAGACTTCAGGAAACGGGTAAAGGTAGGGATAGTGAAGTAAAATTGTACATGCAAGAAAACATGGAGCAAACATAACCCATTTGGCTCAAACTCCCTTTGGAGCACAGTTAGCCAAAAAGCAGGATTTTCTGTTTGCTGGAGGGAAAAAAGTATTCTCCTAATTCAGTTTCAGTCTGCACTGGACATAAAATAAAATGTCCAACTCATAGGAAGCTCACAGGATCTCTGCAGCTGCTCTGGAACATTGACATCCTTGTCAGATCTTGTATAACTGCTAATAACAGAACAGAACGTCAATTCCACTGAGCAGTCCTGGGGGACCCCTGAACCTCTAGCTCCAGGGCAGCCCTGTCAAATTAATTACTGCAAATCTACAAACCACAGGAACCTGCCCCAGGACTTCCAAGTCCTGGTTCCACAGCAGGGAGCCTGGAAACTCTGAGAGCTCTAAGTTTCCAGTTTGGAGTCTCAGACGACAGGCTGGACTGATTTAAATCATACAGAGCAAAGCCATATATATATATATATATATATATATATATATAAAATCAAATTTAATCATTTTTTCCATTTGTATTTCACATAATTTGTAAAAAAAAAAAAAGTGCATTCTCATTGGTTGATATGACATGTCAAACACATAGGTTTAAAACTAAATTAAATCTTTACATTTAAAAGTAGTATATCTATTTTGCTACCGAGGATGGGGCATTCCAACTACAAGCATTTATTTAAGAAAATTATGAACTATAATATTGTTAAGATTCTTATTAAAGTTGAAGTTTTGTACATCAGAACATAATGAATAATCTCTGTTGCCTACTTACAAGATAACAGACATTGTATTTATGTTTTAAGTAGCTGCATTAAAACAGAAGGATGACCACCCACATAAGCTCAGCAGATGATCCTGGTAAGATATGTATGGTGTATTTTGGAGTCAGAGGCTGACTCTTCATACTTGCGATTACTTTGCCAGTCTTTTGAACCTAGTCGCCCAGCTCCAGGTCTCCCTTAGCATCTAGTCCTGAGGTAGATGACCCTGGCATTGATGCCCGAGTGTGGCACACAAAGGCATTTTGCTTGGCACGCACGCCACGCGGGAACAGCCACAATAAGGATCAGGCCCCTCACAGCTCCCCCTCCATCTGCCCCAGTACACCAATATCTTACAAGTCAAGGTTGAGGGTGTTTTTGGCACTCTGCCTGAAAATGTTGCTGACTCCTAATCTAGTCTTTAAAACAGTATGTGACCTATTAAGCCATATTTACAAATCTTGACCTAAAAAGTCAAGTTGAATTTCGATGGTTTCCCAGATTCTTTCTTTATATAGAGAACTAGCCTGTAACTCAAAAATTTTGATAGAGGCTGATGGATTCAGCATCCAGTATTTTTAAAGGTTCAGTATATTTAAAGGTTATAGATTATTTAGGCCTTAACCTATATTGTATTAATTTCTGATGTCATTTTGAATTTTTTTCCCCTTTTTTTACCAAAATAATTTTATAATTTAGACAGCAAAAAAACCCAGATATGAGCTAAATAGAAAAACCCTGATTTTTTAATCACCGATTTTTATCAGAGCTTCCAGGTTCTCTGCATCAGAAAAAGGAACTGAGCCTTGGCTGAAGTCAGGCTTCTCAGCCTTCTGGTTCCCTGGCAAAGAGCCTGTAACTTACGGCATGGCTGGATGGTTCTGAATCACAGACCCTGGAACTCCAGGTCCATGGCCCAGAAGCAGTCTGCCTGGTAACTGTGTGTCAGAGCCACAGGCAGGCTGTAGAGGGGGCAGAGTTTCTAATATTATTGCACAGGACATTTCACAAATAGTTAAGAACTGCCTCCAGTATGTTTATTACCGTACCTTATTTGCATATTCTATCTCATGCTGATAATTGTGTTAGGGAAATCAGATTTAAAAAAAAAAAAGGCTGGCTCCCGGATATTTGTCCTGTTCTATATATTTATTTCCTCTTTTTTTCTTGGCTGTCACACTCTCTCCCTTACTCCTTTACCACACTCATTTATTATGTATATTGTTCCCTCACTTAAGCCACTTTGATGTGGCCCTACTGACAGCTGGAATTTTCTACTGTATCTTTCAAGGGCCAGCTTTGACTTCTATACTTCCCCCCCCACCTTGTTTCTAGACCTTCTTTTATGGACTGTGTAAACAATCAAAGAGTATAGTATTGCTTTAACAACATCAGTCAACACCAATTTCAGATTTCTCTGTTTAGTTTGCTGATTCATAATTCAGATAATAATAAGGTAATACATCTTTGAGATTTAAGCCATGATCATCAAAGTTTATTTAAAAACTATGGTTTTTAAATTAGGGATCACCAAGGGATGCCCTGGCAGAAAAAAATAATGAAAATATGGCAGATACAAATATCTGGGCATGGAGAGCTAAGAAGGAGGAAGAAAAAATTATTTTGTTTTCTTTCTCCAGGTGTTGCTATTAGCCTGTCTGTGGCCTAATTTGTCAATCCCTCTTTCCAAACTGCCTGCACTAAACCACACTTGAAATACTTGGAAAAGCAGTTACATGGTCATATGCCTTCTGTTGGTCTCATAGCTTCTCCCTATTTTAAAATTATACTTACCCTTTTTGACCCGAATTGCTGGCTAGAAATGTGTAGTCTTGCAAGTAGTTGTAGGTAGGAAGAGAATCAATTGATCATAGACTCATTTTCTTTATTTATAAGATTGTATGAAATCCTATTTTCCTGAATGCAGGAGCAATTAAATAACAGAAGAGAATACCCTTGCTCACAATCACATAGCTCTTTCAGACCGCATCCACCAATGCAGAAAGTCTCTCTAGGTTTTTTTGTGTGTCATGCCTTTTCAGGCAGAGAGTTTTCTCTTCTTTCTTAGTCTGTTTCTGAGTTCTGTGACACTGTTTCTCCATCTAAGCTTTCTCAATACTCACACTCTGTCTTTCTCTCCCCCTCACCCAAGTCAGTGATGACCACCTGCCCAGTTAGTCTTAAATTTTCCAGCAACCTATAGATTTCTTTGGCTTGGGCAAGCACTTGTGCCTGTATTTTGAGTTCAGAGACAGTTACTTGTTCAGCTACTTACTTCTAAAAATAAGCTTATTACCTCTCACAATTATCTTAAAGGCAATTAAACCTACCAATTTCATTTGGATTTAACCCAACTGGATTTAGATAGAATCCCATTTGGATTTATGATAGAAAGTTTCCAAATATGAGTCATTCAGTTGTGGTACTAATTGTTATTAGCCCATTTGTATCTAGGCAGTTAGCAAAATTTGTGGTATTCAGAGCTGCTCCCATTAGGAAGAGAAATTGATCATGTCATGACATTCTTTGATGTAATCCTGTTCACTTAAAAAGAATATACAAAACTGCCTTTCCCCAAACACAGCACGAGTAAAAAAATAATATCTTTATGCACAGCTCCAAAATATTCCTGTTAGCCCCCCAATTCTCTCGTGGGTTTTCTCCAGGCTGTGATTCCAGTGCTTGTTGCTATTGTAATTTTGACTTTTCTGCCCCTGCTTCTCCCTTGATTTTACCAGTTTCTATTTCATATAAACCTTTGCATAACGAGAACCAGTGAAATCCTTTCATTCACTTATACCTTGCATGTGTTTTTATTTTAGGCAGTGACATATTCCTATTTTGAGTGGAGGCTATTACTATTTCAGCTACCTGGTTAAAGACACAAATATGAGAGTTTCTTAAACTTATCTTAAATTAAGAGTGGGTGCTGGACTTTGGGATTTCAATGAGTTTTAGCTCCACCATAAAGTATGCTTATGTATAGGATAATATCTGTGAGCTTAAAGAAATCTTTCAGCAAATAGAACTTTATATAAGAGAAAGGAAAAAAATCTAAATGTGCCACTGTTTCAGCTTTCTCCTCCTTTTTGCTCAAACACTGAATATGGTGTAAAAAGTGGGTCAGCCCCTGCTGGTACATAAAATCAGACACTAAAAATAAACAGTGAAAAACAAACAGAACAAAACAAATTAAAATCATCATCATGGCAGTATATCAGATTCCTTTTCCTGACCAGATGGACATGAAAAGGATGTGTTTACCAACTGCATTTTTCCTGGGTTAACAATTGATAACATAACATAGCAGTAGGTGGACATACATTTCACCAACCCACAACTATATTCACCCATTACAAATAGAAGGCATAATCACGGGCTTGTAATATGCACATTGCTGAAACTTGATCAGAAGGGTACAGAGAGAACACTAAGAAACCATGGGAACAGATGCTTGAAACACCACACCAGGAGAAGAAGTGAATGGAAAGCAGTCTTTTGCTTGGCACAATCTTCCTTCGATATCAAACCATCTGCAAGGTAAATAAAACACTTGTACAATACTAAAGTATGAAAAAGCAACCCTCTGAAACCCGGAGGAGCTGATTGGTTGATGGGGCAGTATAAAAGGCAAAGCCCGGGAAAGGAAAGGCGGGACCACACACAGCATCCGGAGGACTGATCACCCTTGCCGAGGTCCTATGCCCATGGTTTCCCTCTTCCCCCCGGGCGCTCCCATCGGATAGTCTGCAAGCAGATACGGATAAAGAACTCTCCAGTTCCCACGGTTAAAGTCTTTTCAGTTGCGGTGTTAGCTGTAAAGTTTAAGGGAACTGCTGGCACGGAGTGAGGTACGCAGCGCTGAAGTACCTCACAGCAGAGTGGGGCATTTAGGTGCCTCGTGGTGTGACTTCACACAGTTTGTCTACGGTCTGTTTAAGTTGTGAGTAAAGTATTTATTTCTCATATTGGCTCGGAGTCTCTCGTGCGGGATGGGAAAAAGTAAAAGACAGGGTGAAACGTTCCTGAACCCTTCATCCCCAGCCTGTCTGGTTTGGGGGTCAAACCCCCTCCCAATTCCTCCTCACAGATGGTAGCATTGAAGAGATGATGTTGCTGTGATGGTCCAGGAGATATGTAAGTGGCAAAAATTCTTGTAGGTGACATCTTTTATTAGTTCAATAAAAGGTATTACTCATAAGAATTCTTTTCATTAAGCAGACAATGGGTTTAATATAAAATGTTACTATCATCCATAAAGGTAACAAAAAGAATGTTAAGGTAGAAGTTTCCTAATGAAGCAGTAGTGCCCAAACTTCTGGCCCCTGAGCCAAATGACTGGTGCATGTTGGTTCACAGGTTAACCCCATGTACCTAGATCTGGTTTAGCACTGGAATGATCTAGTGTGCAGGGGAACGTTATCTGGTCTGCAGAGCTTCCCATGCAGGCAGAAATTTGGCAGCAGGGAAGTGGAAATTAACATAGCCACCACTCTCCCACCATCACATTTCTGGACCTGTGGGGAGCTTGTGGGGGCCAGATGACACAGCTCCATGAGCCAGGTCTGGTCCACAGACCAGAGATTAAGTACCCTGTGACAGAGGATGCTATAATATACTACAGTGAAGCCAAATGTAGGCTTCTGTGCAGTTTCAGCGTGGCCTCAGGTGAAAGTCATTTAATGATATATTATTCTTTAATCAGGAGTGCTGTGCACAACTACTGATTCTGTAGCAAACACATCCAAAAAAAAGTTCATAGCTTTGTCAAGATAATGGTTAGTGGCTACAAGGGTTAGGATGTTTGGACATCCCTGGCATAGTACATTTTTGTACAGAGTAATATTTATGAATTTAGTAACAGTACTATTTTGAAAAAGTGCCTGACAAGAAAGGAGGATCCTCCACCAACAGTATCTCAGCTGCACACCCTCAAAATGGTAAAAGCACCTCACATGATCACAACTGTCATCGGAACATACGGGTAAAAAGGTTGCCTTAGTATCATAGTATCTAGGGTCAGAAGGGGCCTAGAGCAGGCCATCTAGTCTGACCCCCCGCCAATGGCAGGAACGAGTGCCAGGGTCACAGGACCC